>LUCM01000659.1:17340-120996 GCA_008360955.1 Fasciolopsis buskii | reverse complement strand
CTAAGTAGTTTTTCTCGGGAAAACATTATTCTCTCACTTTATCTTTCTGATGAAAGTTCGTACTTTCCTATTGAATTTATGATTAGCAATATTAACCGTTTTTGAGATAGACTTGTGGACAACATGGCATCTGTTATCCACTGCAAATATATTTTTGCCGTAGCATGCTTGTTGCGTCACCCATGCTGTTTGTGATATGCTACTGATCCAGAATCCAAGAATCGTCTGACGCATTCCTGAATCATAATAATGTAGAATGATTTTCCTAATAACTTTCAACTACCATCGTATGGAATGTCTCAGCTGCAGTGAAATTCTATATTTCAATTTTTGGCGTACCGATGAAATATTGGCGTGTGACAGCAGCAAACTTTCAAAATATTATTTTATAGTTCTCAATAACCACCCCCTAGCAAAATGTAGAATGTCAGCACGTGATATGTAAAACTTACACCTGAACGAATATATAAATTGTTGTGGATTTGTATCTTACTACGTAGTAGCAAAATGTAATAGATGTCGTGGGCGAACATTGGTTCGTTTCGCTATGATGTTCATTTGCCATCAGGAGACTGTTTAGTTTTCATGCTGCATTTTACATTTGGCATCCGCGAATTAACTGATATTTCGGGTCAACAACATTTCGACCGGTAATTTTCGAACAAGCTTGTATTTTCCTCCAAATAGGATTCACCGATTTTCCGACATAATTTGGAGGCCACAACTGGATTAGCTTGGATGTTTTATTCGGCACGGTTGTGACAACCAAATGAAATTTCCGCTTTCATTTTCTTTCAATGCTTACAAATGATTCAGTCAGTTCTATCAACATTCCCCAGTCCAATGCTTGCCAAAGTATTAGTGTTCGTGGAAAAATGGAACAAACATTTGGAGAGGAGTGAAGATCTGGCCACATCTATCAGTGAAATAGTGACTGTACCCACGGCAAACCATCTGAGCTTTGTTGCTGGAAGGAGAAATTAGTAACGCATCCTTCTTGTACCTGGGAAATCTTGTACTAACTTGTTTTTCAGTGGGCTCACCGGCAGCACGTACAACCTGATAATCAATGAGACAGTTGAAGTGAACCGTTTGGACACGTTCGCAGCTGACCATTGATCCACTGGATGGGGAGCTAATATTAACATAATATGTAAGTTTTGTAAGATATGCTACTTGCAGAGATTCATGTGAAGTGCGCAAATGTGTGCTTTCATGTACACTCGTACTTGTAGTTTTATAAAATTTCATGTACATCTCACGTTCATTTGGAAGTATATGAGACTTGCATCACGACGCTAGACTGACTACCTTCGGGTCACACTATGTAATATAGTGGTAAGACACATATGACAGTTGGATTCTAAGGTTTAAACTGTCTGAACGATAGAGGATATGTATCAATGACTAACTCTAGACAATGCGGCAATCGGGTCTGGTGATTTCCGAGCGTCGGACTCACAAAAAGGCGTATGGTTTGAGCATGTAACCAATGAGCAGAAGGGGAGACCAATAATCAGTAGTATTAAAAACTTTTTATGTAAAATATTTGGGCGTCTGCTGAATTTGTCTAACAGTGCATGCGCCTGATTTTGAGGATAAAATCATTGGACGGAGTTCCGTCCACATCCTCTAATCTTTTCCACAGGGAATCATTTGGTGGAAACGTCTTCCAGTGATTCAGTGATGAGTCCAGAACGGCACATGATCCCCAAATTTGACCTAGTATTATGGACAAATGTGGACAAATGTGAATAATTGAAATCTTTATTCATGAATATTGCAGAATATCCCGTTTTTTTCTGTTGAAAGCTGGTATTGAACGATTATATGGTCGGACGGATGAGTTTGCGCGACATGAAGCACTTCTAGATAGTTTTCTGGAAAAGCTGTAGGGACACGTAACGAGAATTTGTGGAAGGAATTATTCTTCTAGACGAAGGGTCGACCACAAAATGGAAGTTGATTTGTACATGTTTCCTTGTTAGAAACTGGGCCATTGTTTGCAGAGCTTAAGTGTTCAAAAACGCAACATCCAACTGATTTACTCCATCAGTGTCAATGTTAAAGCGGTTTTTGTGTGCACTGCCCAAAGCGACGTGAACGGGTCAAGGACCAGGGAAACAGTGTTAGACGTACCCGAAGGTGGCATGATTAAATTCAGTGAATCATTCATTAAAGGATACTAAAAATACGTTCTCGACCGGCATCCACTATACTTTAATTAAAGTTCTTCTGTCTGTAGTTCCCTTGCCGTCCCACGCATTTTCCTTGCTTGCGTGAGTGAAAACTGGTGTTAACAACCTATGACGGCATTGATATTTATTTGTTCTTTGTTTATATATCCTGTCTTCACAAAATTCATGCGTTTGGTTATAAAACTATTGACTACTACTCGCTTGGCGGAACCCATAAAGCAACAACAACTTCAATTGATTTGATAACAAGACAATATGAAAACCGACAAAACAGTGCGATGTAAGCTGTAATTATTCATGAAGATATTGTCCATGATCATCTCGCAATATAAACACTAGTACGTGCAGCATTAAAAGAATTTAGCTCAGCGATGCCGAAGATTCCGGTTAGATGTTCGTGCATTTAGCTGACAAGCAGTTTATTCTCTAAAGAATTCGTCACATCAAAACCCTCCTTCGAGAACTCGAGGTCACTAACTTATCTTGCTATTTGTATATGCTCCTGCGAAGCGTTCGACGCCATCCTTATCTCAGATAACAATATGCACATATTTGGTGCAGGTTTGATGATCCATATTAATTTCTGTGGTCACCCGTCTAACATTAACGTGTCACGGCAATTGACAAGAAAAATACAACTCATGCGGTCGATCGATATGTTCTTCTAAATGCGGTACGTTAAAAAATTAACTTTTGCACCAAATGAATTTGGTGAGACATGTACTTCGATTCTAATATGTGATTTGTTGATAAAGCCCACCACTCATTTCCTTAGAGACTTGCTGTATATGTTCACGTGAGAATGTAGCTCCTTGATCGACAACATTTGCTTTAATTTCAATTAACTTAGTGAGAATCATTATGTTTTGTGGTAACTTCGTGGATATTAGTGAATGTGTTCAACAACATATTTTCCTTGCCCACATAAATCGCCTAAACTGGCGTTGTTTATCCTGGGCTGTTTGTTTAATCATTACCCTAACTTTTTATAAGTTAGAGCTAACGCGTAAACTCTGGTATCAACATTTGACCACAAATTAGACGAGTACGGTCTTTCCCCATTTTTTGTGACAGGCCTTCAAAACTAATTGTTGCGAAGCTCAAATTTTGCCATGAGAAAGTCACCGACAACCATTTATCATTTGTCATTTTTTCATTAATCTCACTCTCATATATCTTACGATTGCTGTATATACACTTTCCTTTGAATTAGTCTTCCTCATATAATGTGTCATAGTAATTTACAATCCTATAAAACTGCGCACCGGCCTCTATTTTGATGATACCGTTGGTAAATGGCACCGATTCCATTTCCTTCGACTGGTTTCGTCGTTAGCTGATTGTAAACGTAATTGTTGATAGAAAACTGGGGATTTAAAATTATCTGATTCGTTTGGAGCACTGGAGTATCCAGACAACTAATTATTCATTCTCTCCTTCTTCTGCTACCATGATTCCAGATGCTTTGTTGTAAGTGCTTCAGTGTTAAAGTTTACGTATTCCGTTCCATCTAACTTCCAGTTTTTTTTGAAAACCATGCAGCATTCTTCTTATTGCTGGCATAATGTCCAACAATCGTTATTCTTGTAAGTTTCATTGTCAGATACTTGCAGCGTTGAATATGGCCAAATTATACATGTCGTTTTCATGTACCGAACTAGGAATTATACCGTAATTAGCCTAGTGTTGTTTTATCCTATGACAGCTGTTTTCCTGGATACGTCTGAATTCGAGTACTAGTGACGTGTAGGTCTCAGTCTGTCTACTGATATTAGCCAACAAAATATTCTGGTCTTCGGCAAAATAGAAATAATTGTAATTATTCCATCATGTGACCGGTCACCTAGATGCAACCTAAAATAATTTTTTGCATTCAATTTGTCCAAATAGAAATATGCATTTTATTGTTTATCCCACTCAGAGGCTAGCCCTATGTTGAAGTGCAACTATTTCACTACTAAACTGAATTTATTTCAACCCAAGAACTGATTTACTTAAATTACCGTATTTCCGTTATCTGCACCTAATTTGCAGTAAAAATTTACCTCAAGCGACATTTTCAGATATCCTAAAAATATGCACAGAATAAACACTGCCACAAGCGCCAAAAACCTGACATCGGATATGAAGCAGCCATCATCAAAATTTCCATCAAAACCGACCCACTTCTTTAATTACCTTGGTCAATTTACTTAACATCAATATAATTACCAAAAGCGTTCATCGCTGTAATGACTTCCTACTCGTGTAATCTTCGAGGTTAAAACCGTCATCTAAAACATCAGTGCCAACATAGGGAGAGCTACATTTCTAGCAGCACTAATTTATCCCTGCAAATGCTTTTTTTACTTTGTGCCATTCCTGTGAGTCTACTGGCCTTTGTCGAGATAATTTTCCTGGGTAAATCCTTTTAATGAATTAGGGACGACTATCGGACTATATTTGTCTATCTCGCTGCTATATTGAGAATTACAACCAACTACGTCTCGAATGACCATCCGTCGAACGGCAACAGCTGCTGCACTTTCGAAATTCATCCCACTTAGAAAATTATTCAAATCAGAAAACAGTGGGAAAAACTGGACATTTTCCATCGCTAATTGTTTATGAGAAATAATCTGAATGAGCGAACCCTGTTATACCGAGACCATATTCATATTACGCCATTCAGATTAAATTCTAGTGGAAACCAGTCTAAACGTCTTCCTTGGCCTTCAAAGCTCAAGTGGCAAAATAAGCGTTCAGCCTACGTTAAGTTGTTGATAAATTTGTAACCTTCATTTCTCGTCAACCACTAACTTGATCCAGCAAATTTTTGTTCTGAATTAAATAAAAAGCCAAAGTGAGCGCTTCTCCGATGAAATCGGCAGAACCCTACGCATATGGTCGCTTTAACGTAAATTATCTGAGAATAACCAAAGGGTTCAACCAAAGGGATCTTTACAGCTTTTATGTTGTGCAGATGTCACAAGCGAAATTATACCGAAAGGAAATAAGGTCAATTAGACCAAAAGAAATAGAAGATAATACATAGCCTACCAGCAAATGTCAGATAACAAAAATGGTAAGATACCATCAGTTCTAAAAGCAACGTATTTTTCAGTTTTGTGGAATAATGTTATGAAAAGCGGGATAGACAAATCCAAGGTAAAACAGCTTTTCTTGAGTACACGCATTAAGGATATTTGGCATCCCTGCATCTGAATATTTCAAATATGTTCACGGTGCATACCTTAACTTTTGTACACATTCAGCAAAAGAACATTTCGGATAATGAATACCCGTGGCGATCGAATCCCGGAACGTTCATAAAGGAAGTAGGAAAATAAGCAGACCAAGATATACCGGATGGATATCTTTCAGTCAACGTTTCTGCCGCTTCCCAGTGAGTTAGCAACAAAACTCCACAGATGATGCCATCAGGCGGGTTTTGCCGCGGGAAAATTCTCAATCGAGAGTAAACTTTAGTTCAAACCCTGACTGCTATCGCACTGAATTTAGCCTGGCAATGGATGTTTTGTTTTGACTGCTTCAAATTTGCAAGCAGATTGGAATACCGGAGAAAGTCATAATTAACATTCTGAATGTTTTGGATTTCCCCATTCTTGGCCGAGATTTTCTTTCCTATTTGTTGGAAACGTCACCGGAGAAAAGCAGGACGAATAAAATGTGCAGATTGATTGGACCATTTGGAAGGCATTTAAAAAATATGAGAGCGGAAATTTCATATGTTTGTCTGATTCCGAACAGTGAACGACTTTTAAAATCTGTTTAAATTGGTCGATTAAAATAAACGTAATAATGATCCATGGTCATTTGGATCTCGCAAATATTTTCACATATAATTACAAAATGTCGTTAAGATATTTACTTTGGTTTCCCGGTAAATTTAGCCTATCTGTGACAACTGACCATGGCTGCAACGCGGTGTGTCATGTAATATTGCACCGCCTTGGCTTTTTGTACATTCAGATGTCCACATTTTAGTGAAAATGCGAGTTAATTGCAGTCCTCATCTATTAAAAATTGAAACAGGACTCGCTGATCACTCAGGTAATTAGTTGTGACGGGTTACCGATAAAGTTAGCTGCGATACCGTTTCTGCTTTCCATGATAAAATCCAACTTAGGCAGTGTAATTTCGATAAATATTGAGAATGTTAGTGAAAAGATACCTCACGGCCAGCTTTCAGAAACTATGAGTTTTTCTTTTACAATGCCATTGACGTGAGCACTTGTTATTGCCTTATTTTGTATTATTCCTCTCAAATGTTCAGATGCGTTAGAATGTTAACTTAATATTTCCATGCTACGCATAGGCGGATGAATTTGTGCCTCAGAAATATTACGCTGAGAACCAAGTATTTTATGAAGAACCCGCACAATAAAAATTATGTGAATCGTAATGACTTTAATTTATGTGGCATATTTAGTGAAAGATTCACTCCCTAAGTGGGAGATGTCCCAGACTGCAAGACCAGTATCCGACAGCTCAAGCGTTATCGGGCTAAATTCCGAACTTAAATGAAAAGGGAAAACCTTGGGGTACTTCTCACAATTTCTTGCAGACCAAATTGACAATGATTCTTTGTCTGCCAGCGTGCTTTTGCACCTCCCAGTTGTCATCTTCGCTCGTTATCCAGCATTCATTGATCCAGGTGCTCACCGAGGTCTTAAGTTTGCGGGAACTTGCTTGTGTTTCCGAAGGTGTGGAACCTAGGTAATTTAACGGAATTTGCTGATAAGATTAAAAAAAATTTTGGCGATGGGAATCATGCAGCCGATGGCCGCTGTCACTTAGCAGCTATTTTCCAGCCAGCAATAGAATCTATTTACTCGAACCCTGGTTTGTGGCATCACGCACTCATCTCAGGCTTAGCTGTGAGTGACATTTCCATGCAATTTAACAGTCCCGTCCTACAATGCGCTTCAAACTACAGCAAGAAAACACTAAGGACAGATTCAAATGTGGTCTAAATTTGTGCCCCGTTTTGCCTTCATGAAGTCAGCATATGCTGTGAAAACTGAAGTACGTTTCTGTATGGCCCAAATTTTGGAAAAATATCTACTTGGTAAAGGAGTTCAACCACGTAGCCGATTACGAGCTACCTAACAGGTGTGTTCAGCATGGTTCATCTCTGATTTTGAAGAGACCGCTTTCCGTGTACAGATGAACGTCATTTCCGCTCATGTGGTAAATGCGGATTCCCAAATTGCTGATTCTTCTCCCACAATTTACGTTTTACTGTTCCGAGAATAAAATTTGATCTTGTGATGGCAGTACATATGGAAGCCTAGGTAAACAAAGTACAAGACCTGGTTAGATACGCGGAGACAATCACGCGCCCATCATACACACTCTGACCACAAAGAATGATACCCGATTAACGGGAAGCCAAAAGGTAATGTTAATCTGGATGAACCAAGTCGAAGACAATTACATATGCGTGTGTGCATCGCCGTGAAGTTTGGATCCTGAGTGATCATTTCGTGAACGTTTACGAACAGATAAAATCGTACAGCCGCTTTCGGTCTTTACTGAACACAGTTTGCGCAGTTCACTTCTGTTTCCGTAAGTGTCGCCCCCGAAGTTTTCATGAATATTGGAAACTCATGGTTGAAAACTTAATTCTGCAAAAAACCGAAATTGACAAACTGACCTCATCGTCAGTTGAAAAAGGTTAAAACAAATCGATCCAAATTATCCAGGCACAAGCGGATTGATGCGTAAATGGCTTTTGATTAAATAAGTGGATACATATGTCTATATCTATGCATATATATTAACAGTTGTACACATATAATGGAGGTTCCCCAGTAAACGAACAATTTGTAGGTCACGCACCCATTTTCCTGCCATGGAAACACGGATAATTTCGGGTATTTAACAATGCCAACGTTAAGAATGTAAACAATGCACCCAGTTTTGCGGGGCAATCTATAAAATCAAAATCTTGATTACAATTAAAATCTTCCGAATAAATGAGAGGAAAACAACTTTAAATGGAACGGAATAAATTAAATAATCCACATTGAAATTCAGAACGGCTAGACAGAAAAATGCTGATTAGTGAAATAATGTTGAAAGTACTCATTAAATGAGGAAACTCACACAGTAGCAGATGGACGGGTACCTAGCTGGGCCAGTTTTGATGTTTACTTGTACCTGCTAGACAGTGATATCTTGTTTTATCCAAACTTTTGTGCACTGTGCATATTCTCAAATACAAACATAGGACGGAAGTGCACGCATCATGACAGTCACGTGGGGACGAGACAGAAAACTTTCGCTTAATTCAGAGGGGAAACTCGTAAAACAGATTACATGCAACAAAGCTGCTTAGCAGAATCCGGAAGAGGATAAGCAACCACAAAATAACACGGATGATGTTTAGAGGATAATGTAATCAAAAGGTGGAGCATACTGGGTATTCAAATGGAAAACAAAATGCCCTGACCTTCCGAACGTAAACATAAGGAACTCTACCGTGGCGGCTAAGCCTCGAAGATGTCTGTGTGGTGGGCTGATAACTGCTAGCAGTCAGATTGCTGAAGTTTTGGGAATTTGGATATGCGCCCCCGTATGGGAATCCCAAACGAGCTTGAATATATGGTCCAGTTTGCGCAGATGAAGACCACAACATAAGCTTGCAACGGTTCGAAATTTGGAAGTAATTCGAAAAGTCTAGAAACTTGCTCTTGCAGCAGCAGTAGGTTTGGTTGTTACATCAGCTGAACGTACCACAGTATTTCTGGGTTGTCCCTTTTCTTTAAATGTCCCCTGTTTGAACGGAGCCGCTTCAGGTCTCATTTGCCGGTGTGTTTATCACTCTCCGTGTTTACATTTTTCCTACTCAATTTAAAAACGGAAGTTAAACTTGAACATTTTCTGCCTTTATACCCCTCGATTTCGAAATCACCTTGGGTAATCCAAGCAGCTACAAGAAAGGCGTACGAAAAATTGTTCCACGGGGAACCACAATATCTTCCAATTCGCGCTGACTAGTCCAAGTAGAAGTCATAGATTTCAAATTGACCCTGCATCATTGAGGGGAGTTTAAGCCGGTTGTGTTAGATCAGTGTAAACCGCCAGCGAAATAATAGGAAAGGTTTCGTTAACACGGGACAGCAACCAAAGTAATTTGCAATTTGATAGGAAATCCGTAGATTGAGATATGCAGTTAGAAAATGGGCAAAGAATAATGAAGAACAAAATTAAACTTAGTGACAAATGGTAACAGAATACCATAGCACAATTTCCAAAAAAATGTAAACAAATCAAAGACATTTTACGAATATTGTGAGGCTGATTGGGATTTCATTTCAGCTACGGCGTGTTAAATAGTAATGACCTGGCCTCTGGTTGAGGCTAGATGAACATCAAACTGGACTTCACCTTACTCCGTTTAGTAAGTACTTCAACAAACAGTCAATTTAACAAGAAGTGCCAGCGTGCAATGTACCTCTGACGGACCAATGAATTCGATGGTTTGGCCAGTAGAGATAGACGAGAGAAATGCCTCATAAGTGCACAGAGGAATTACGAAGAGATGCAAGTAAATAGAAGCAACAGGGTGTCTGATCCGAGCAACAGATTGTGTTTTTCTACCACTAACTATTTTATTCCCTATTCTTTTTATGATTTTACGTTAACCCAATCCTTTTGTTTTGTGTGCTCCCATGGCGCACCTTATGCCAAAGATTCAGTCATTCTTGGAATGTCAATGGGCAGAGGCCTGACGATGTAACCACCTAATCCTTCAGATTGGGTTGATTTGAGCTAACAACACAATCGAAAAACTGAGTGGGAGATTAACTGATTCAGGTAGGTGGACTTCTGCTTAGTCACTCCCCACTGCCCTGCGGAAAGCCTTTTTTAGCTAATCGAGTTATTCTCCTGCTTGATGCATGAACTCCCTGGCAGTCTTCATCCATAAAACCTCAATGAATAGCACAAGCACAATAAATCCATAACTCATCGGTTGTCGCGCGGAATGATCGGGGCGACACTATCCATTGTTTCAAGTAGGGGAGAGGGATAATGATACGTATACACCCGCACCGAGTTTCCTAACTGGGTGAACGCCCACTGCCTCATAGGTAACATTTCTGAACCAAAAGCACCGGTTACGGTCCCCAAAAATAAGTGGTTACGCAGAGAGTCCTATTCTCATTTGTGAATAGTGACAATGATATTTGTTCGCAAAAGAATCCGTTTGGTTTAAAATATGTGTATGCTATTCTTCAGCCGAGTGAAGATACAAGTAAGTTGAAGGTTTTCCTCGATAATCCGAACAACAATGAATAGATGCTTAGCATGCATTTGGGATCTTCGAAGTGTACAATGTTGTTGCATGATTGGATTTCCGCGAAACCGAATTTTGTTCTTGGAGGGAAGCAACTGGATGTGGTGGACAGATTTAGTTACTTTAGCCGTTGTTTCGCACCTGCTAGTTTTACATCAGATGAGCTGTCTTCGCATATGCATAAGACCCGATGGGGTCTTGTTAATTTGAGGCAAATGTGACGTCTACGTGAAATCCAGTTAACGATCAAAGGTTAAATACACGGAACAGCAGTTAGATCGGTAATGCTTTACGGCCCTAAACAGTAGTTGAGAGCGGAAGTTATACGAAGACATTTAATTTTCAGAAACTAGTGTAGCCATAGAGCTGGCAGAACAATAGCGGGGAATTTCATGAATAACTCAAAAGTCAGGCGTAGGGTGCTGAGTCCTGGGGTCCAATCTCTAGAACAGCAAGTGAATCAGAAACACGTTTGTACATTCCCACGGATCGTTTGGTTTATTTTACGCTTTTCTTCGAGGTACTATCACGTAGACGGTTTGGGGCGAGCAGTGAATGATATGGGAAGAAAGCATAAGAACATCAACCAGTGGAGAGGTTTGTGTCAGGACAGTTAGACCATCGAGCTCTCTATCAATTTATTTGACAGTCACTCTCTTCATCGGTTTATTTCTCCATCCATCCATCTATTATTTACCTGTCTTCCTATCTATCTATCTATCTATATATCTACCTACCTGTCTATCTAGCTGTATATCTAGTTATTTATATATCTTAATATCTATCTAACCATCCATCAGCCAATCAATCAATCATTTAATAAATCAATCTATGTATCTATTTGTTCATCTTTTTGTTTGCCAGTCTCTTTATCTAGATAATTATCTAACTCACTATCTCTTTATTTATCTATCTATTATTCTGTCTTTTCACCTATATCTCTATCGTTGTCTCTGCCCTTTCAGTATCTATTTATATACCTGCCTATCTGCCGATCAATCAATCATTTTGTCTTTCTCTATCTATCAGTGTGCTTAAGTATCCAACCATTAACCTCCCTAACTATCCATTTATTTATCCACTGATTTATCCATTTATTTTGCCACCAACTTACCTATTTCTCCTTGTCTATATCTACCTCCTTGTCTATCTTCCAATCCATGTAGGTGTTCTTTTATCTTTCTATTCATCCATCCGTACAACTATGTCTATATTCCTCTATCCAACTGTTTTCTTTCAACTATCTTCAACTCTCTCTACGAATCCAAATAATTGCATACCAACCTAGTACGCAGTAAATCTACATATTATTATATTTATATGATTGTCTATGAATCTTACTAACCATCCATATATTTACCTATCAATCTTGTTACCAACCTGTCTATCTATCTACCTGTTTAATCATCTATATATCCATCTAAATATCTAACTATCCATCAGTCTATCAGGCTATTAATCTATCTATCTATCAGCCTATATATCTCTGATTCCATATACCTGTTTTTTACCCACTAGCTTATTTATACATTGACGCGTTCTTGCCCAACTGTCTATCTTACCATGTAGCACTCTCTCTATCAATCCTAATATCTAACTATATTTCCGTGTGCCGATATATCTGTCAAACGATTTTCCTACCAACGTATCCATTGAATCGTTGATCCATTTAATTATCCTTTCCTATGAATCTGTCCAATTATCCATTTTAGGTTTCTATGTAGGCTTCTATCTCTCCATATACTTATCTAGATTACCTGCCTATTTATCGATCTACCTATCTGTTTATCTAAGGATCTATTTATCTCCAAACTACCTACGTATTTAAAAATATAACTATCTAACTATCGGTTGTCACATCCCTCTACCTATTTAAATATATATCCATCTCTTTTTCTGTCTTCCTCTCCATCATTCTTTCGATCTCTATATGATTTCGATATTCATCAATCTGACTACCTCACTCTTCAAAGGTCTCCGTCGACCTCTGTAACTAATGATCTACCAGTCTAACTCTCTTTATACCTATCCCCCTATCGAAATATTTACTTTTATATATATGTTATTCCCTGTCTGCATATCTGGCACTATCGATTTGACTACGAGCCCAATTATCCATGTATCTATTAACCTACTTAATAATCTATTTTCGTGTCTGTTTAGTTATTTATATGTTCACTCGTTATTCTTATCTTTTGGCGCATCCACTAGTTATATCTATCCCCGGTCTAGTTTTATAAACACCCATCTATCTATTATCTATCCAAATATCCTTATTTTGACTTATTTACACTCGTTAACTCGACTTGTCTATAAATCAAATCGTTGTATCACACCATATCACAGTCTAACTCTCAAGTCATAAATATACCCACTTATCAATCTATATTCTTACTCATATATTTGAATACACTAATGCATTGCATCTAGCAATATGTATATCCACAAATTCTAACCACCTATTTCTCAGTCGCTCAAAGAACCTATATATATGTGCATGTAATTATATGCTCATAGATACATGTGCCTTTCAATACATCTGTTCAAGTCAGCATCTCTCTCCATCCATCTCTCAAACCTTTAATGTATATGCTGGTCTCTCTCTCTGTCAATTTATCAATAAGCACATGTATAAGTTCCCGTATACAAATACAGCTATTTATTTCCTACTTACTTACATATCCACTTGTCTATATCCATCTACGTAACTGTCGATCTAGGTTTATTTCTACTGCTCTAGATGTCTAAACATTTGCCTCACGATGTATCTATTTATCTATCCACGTATAAGCTGACCTATCTCTCTATCTGGATAACAATCTACACTTCGGATTAACTCTACCTCAATGCAGCCGCCTACATATCTGGTTATACCAATATCGCCCTGGTATCTATTTATCCATATATAAAAATGTATATAACTGTAGGTCAGTTCTTCCACCTGTCCACCTAATAATCTATCTATCTATTTATTTGTATTACTTTGATTTTATCTACGCATATCCTTATATTTCTTTTCTATCCATTAATCAATCTATTATTTTCTATCTATCTTTTTCTAACTGTCTAGCAAGTTTCTGTTGCACTGCCTATCTATCATTGCATATTTCAGTCTATTTGTCCAACAACTCATCTTTTTACCCTTTTCACATATGTTTAAATATATTTATCTTCAAAATTATGTATATGTGCTCACACATCTAACTACAAGCAATCGCTATATAATTATATGTCAAAGTAACTAGGTGTCAACGTCTTTGTGTCTATGCATGTAACCATCAATCTATTTACTTCACTTAATACCCATTAATTTATCTATCATTCCCTCCGAACCTAAATGCTTAGCTAGATAGCCATTTGTCTCTCCATCTATATGTTTATCCGTTTATTTATTTATATATATACATATATACAGATACAATTAACTAAACATCTATTCCCGCATACATCTGTCTACCTATTTAACTTGTTACCCTTACCTTTTTTGCTTATCTGCAGTTTGTAAATCAAGCAAACTTAATATTTTTTTTATTTGCCCCCAGTTTATGTTACTATCTGTTTATCTCTCACTTTCGTTGTCTAAATGTCTATCCATCTACCTGTTTATCCATCTATTTATCTGTCCATCTTTCTATCTACTTATCTATCAGTGGTGTCAAGTATTATGAGACAACAAACTTGTGGTTCGTTGCTTGTGAGATCTCGAGGATTTGCATAGTATGCAAGACTGGATGGAGGGGCCTCAGTTTCTGCTGCCGGAAGAACACTAGCGGACATGGGTGGAAGCTATAGAACATTCACCCGGACTAATTAAACAAAACAGTATTGCTATAGTTGCCTCTGTCATTTCAGTCATTTTAGACAGACTGGGACGTTTACCGGTTAGTGAGAAATGCTGCACGCCCTGGATTCATGACCTACTGGGTGATTATGAAGGGTCAGCAGTTGAAACAGCATATCAGCGTAGAACATTTAGGTGCTAATTATCCGGTAACCCTTGAAAATAATATCATTGGAACAAGACTAGTACTTCGACAGAAAACTAAAGGCCTTAGTAGAGATTACACTAAAAAACAAATGGGATACCTTCGTACCAGAGCAATAAGATGTTTGGGCCCTATTGTTTGCGGTGTGTTACTGCACGTCGGTGGTAGGCTCGAGCTGGCAAACATTGCTTCTGATGTTAAGCATCCTGTCAGCGTCTCACCTGGCCAGGATGTAAATCAATTAGTAGTAGGGTGCTTACATTTGAAGCAGAAAAACGTAAGTCTAGCTCAACCATCAGCCTTATTGAGAAATAATAATTGGAATGGTGCCGGGAGAGCCATAGGACATCGGATACTGAATAGTTTTTTCTATGGGAGACAAAATGTTATAGGGGGAACAGCTAATAGGAGTTATTCTATTGCTACTTGTGCATAAAGGGTGCCAGTGGTTCTGGGGCGTGAGGATAAACTACGGTGGGTTGTTAATTAGTCAACTGCGTTAGAGGCCAATAAAAAGCTATCGGTACCTAATCTTTGTACTGTCCAAAATAGTACATTTATGAGTGTCAAACACTTGTGGATGAAATGGAAATTTAATATCCGCCTGATACACTCCATCCAGAAAGGTGGGGAATGTGAACACCCAATAAGGTGTGTTATCTTCAGACGGAGTGCAAACTTGAACGACGAAACCATGGATACTATTCTGACGGGACCTGAAAAGATTCTGAAAATAATACTATTGGCCTAGGATATGAATGTGGATCTGTTGAAGTCAGCAATTGCTAAGTAACACTGGTTACCACTTCAGAATCATCAGTGGTCCTAATGTAGTTTGGACAATTTGGATTTCTAAACCACCGCTCAAATTAGAATATATTTCTGCGGCAATCAGTGAGCAGAGATTCGTCCAAATACTGACTAGTTTTGTTTGAGGTTAGACGTAATAATATTTTTTCTTTTTACAAATTACAGTAGAATATCAGCAAAATTTACCTTTTGAATTGTAAGTTCTTCATGCAAACGTTATCTGAATGACGACCGACATGGAATTGTTTGAACCTCGTAATATTTCGACCCGCGTCAGTCCACAGATTAATCAAGTTTACCTGTTCCATTTGAGGAATAATTCTGCTTTGTTTTGACGACTCAAACTGTCCGGAGTATGCCATGTCTTCGTTTTCTTTTGCGTCATCTTTCATTTAAATTTAGATGCCTCCTTTGTTTCGACTGATAGTCTACCAGTTGCCCGATCCACTTTAGTCGAATGATCTTCGGCTTTCTATTTCAAAAGGCAATTACGAGATCTTTCTTTTTTGTATATGTCAAGTTTAATATAGCCAGTCTTGTCAGTGCCTAGGCATGATGTTATCCTATTCACCTGCTATGCGATTTTGTTTCCACTCCGCACTCCAGACTCAGTTGAGAATCACTTAGAGTAGGTTACCTCTGCCTATTCGAAAGTTCTGGTATCCCCTGATTATTTTGTAACAGGTTTTTCCATAAAAGGGAGTTACACTTTGCGGCTCAGAGGTGAGCACTCCTTTGTATGAATGTATACCATTTGCATGGTTTTAATTAATTAGGGATCGAGTGCACATTGATGCAGTGGTTTTAGGCAAAACCTGGTTAGACTGGAAGAAAAAATGATTTAGTCATAATTTGAGTAATTGCAATCCGATAACACACAGAGTCGCATGCGCAGAACAACAAAATAGTTGTATTTTATACATGAGTCTGTCACATCCCACCTTCCGAAATTCGAATTGAACTGAGATGTCGGGGGTTTCGTGGCTCCAATTTGCTAGTTGTTCCAAATATTCTCATAGTTTTATTCGCATTGGGTCTCCAATTCTCATGCAATTAAATAGCGGTTTCAGTAAGTCAACAGATCAATCGATTTTAAAATGACTCGCGTCATTAAACTACACCTGACCACCCTGATGCGTTTACTTTCATACATTTGCCTGATAGATGCAAGGAGATGCTCATTCCTCCGTTTGGCAAACTAAAATTGGCTTCCGGCCATACTTCGCCAAATCTGAATTAACGAAAATTCACACTGACAATGAGTTTAAATGGGTTCCGAGTTTAACGGATTTGAATACACTGGAGAATCGTTTAACCGTAGTGACGTATATAAGTGAAAACTCAGTTGCACAGTCAACGTTGAACCAAATAAATAGGTGCCCTTAGGATGATTTCCAAGTTAAAGTGCGCAAATAAAAATTTCTGCGAGATCGTCGCATAATGGATGATGGCGAGCTGTGCAGTCGAACTTGAAATGAGGACAGTTCGCCAAATCCTCCATGCCTTTAGGGTAAAATATTTACACCTAGCAAAATTGGAGCTGTTTCCTTTCTGTGATACCTTATAAAGGCTGGTTAAATGTATTGCGATGAGGTATAAACTTGCCAGATGTAATTTTGGCCAACGAAACACAAAACCAGTGATTCCAAGTAGAAAGTGGTTAGCCTAGTGTGACACTATGTAGCCTGTTTACGCCTATTTCCATAATTCACAGAATGCAAGCAAAAAATATAAATAAACTATTTAGGGTGCGACTTGTTTAGACAGTTTTTGCAACTCCTAGCAATACGCATATTGAGTTATAATCTGGCCACGAAATACAGAATCCATCAGTAAGGGTCGATCGCTGTGAGCTAGCGGACAGTAACCGTGCAAATCAGTGACGAAAAGGTGCAACGTCATCATTTGTTGAAGATAAACAACAAACCGTTTAAAGCCTTCCCGGTAGCGTGATGACCAAGGCTTTCGAATCAGAATCTTTCGTCCCGGGTTCGCGTCGCAATTCCGGCGCAGCGGATATTCACTTTTGATGATTCCTAACTAGGCGCTTCCATGGTTTCTTAATGGTAAGTTGAGTGATGAAATTGCCTGGTGAATTACTTCATGAGAATCATATGAGTTTGCATTTGGTGGGCACTCAACGGACCAAAATGTGAATCACTTTCTAGGGGCAAACAAACCTGTTCTGGGTTTGCAACGTCGACGTGAAATATAACGATCCATCTGGAGTAGCTGATGATGGTTTGTGGCACGACTCGAAAAATGGAATTCATGGATTCTCACGCGAAGTTCAACTTCGGCTTAAACGTGGAATCCGTGTGGCAAAATGTAAAATTTCATTTAGAGCAAGAATAACCAGCTGATTTGGAGGAGGCGGAAATAACTACCAACCCCGGATCTTTCACTTCATTGACTTAGACGACGGTGCAAAACAAATCCGCATGTTCAATATCCTTCGCACTGTGATGCATAATACCACATTAGACTGAACTGATGGTGCTCGACCTTTTATAAATTGTCGCAGATGACGACTTAGTTTACGTATGTTTGAATGCTTAGTGAAACGTATTCCATTTTGATGAGCAGTGGGCGATGTTTTACAACTAATTAATCAACAAACACTTCCTGTTGAATTACTAAACATTCGTGGTCCACTTGTGTAGGCGTCCTCCACATACCAACGTCTGATGCTACATTAAAATACGACTACAAATGCACACAGTTCGAAAATCACGTTAATCAGTATTTACAGGTAGGTGAGTACAACAGTACCCATTCTCTTGAAAGGTATTCAGTTTCTTGGCAGGTCAAAATGTGGTACATGGTTGACTCTGAAAAAACACTCATACTGATGGTAGGTCTACCAGGACTAACTAGCCCCATTCAGTTTACAATGCGTACACGGAAATGCGTGTCCAGTAGGATATATCGGAAACGTGATTTGCTGTCTGATGCCAATCAGTTCTAAATCTACGAAAAGGCACAGTGCTTTTTCGTATGAAATATCCAATCCTGGATACTTCAAAGCCATATGCTTGGTTATCGGTAACGTGAAGACAGAGGCGAACATACAACAATAGGATTAGCCTATTTTTAACAAAGCGTGACCACATTTAAGTGGTCTTCAGTGGATAACAGAATGAGAATAACACCGGGTATGAAGTGTGACGGGAGTCCATGAAATAGAATCTAATTGAGACAGTTCAGTTCAGGTTTTAAATGGTGCATTTCGGTCCGCGCACTTTTAATGTCCAAAATTATGTCTTTCGTACGCAATGCTGTTGGGCATTTACCTCTTTCAGTTCCAATTAAATGGGTCTTGTCAAAAGAAGCAGATAAAAGTATTACCCTTTTCATTCCGACGTCGAGCGGTATTATGGGGCGCAAACTTCCGTAGTTGAAATCCAGAATGATGCCGTGTGTAGCGGAAAAATTACAGAAATTTCACCATTCACTGCCTTGCCCCGGGGAAGACTTCATCATAGATTTTATTCAATGCCTGCCTAAATGGAACAACGCTCTGCATAGTTACCGAGTCCCCATACATTCGAATCCTTATAGTCATGAGAAGTGCGACCTAACCAACAAATTAGATGGTTTCCTTACTCTCTCCCTCTCATGGCCATATATGCATTAGTCAACGTCTTGCTGAAATTAACATTTAGCTAAGACCCGATAAGTCGTTTACACTCTTGCAATCTTTTCATTAGGTTAACTTGGTGTCCCCTTCTATTCAACGAGAAACAATCTAAGCCACAGAGACAATGATTATATTATCTTACAATCTGCCCTTTAGCCATTCGCGTAGCTATTTGCTACATCTGTTCAAGGGAATCGAATTGTTTTTTTGAAGAAAGGAAACCAAACCTCCATACAGTACTCCAAGTGAGATCATAATATTGTCTGGTACAGCGGTGTGAACACCTCCGATTGATGGCAGGGCGAAGGTGACTTCAATCTACACATTTCGCCTCGGCTTTTTCAGCTGTCACGATACACTGCTCAGCCTTTCTAAAATCTGATATGAAGTTTATCACTAGGTCCTTAACCCTGCTGACAGCGTTCAAATTAAATATTCATTGGTCGTGTGATAATTTGAGACTTCCGGCGTCTCAGGAAACTAACTATAATTTGCTCGGATTTAGGACCAACTTCCGCGTGTCATCCCAGTCTAGGACAAACCGTATATCGCGGCTGAAGTCTCCTGTGCCCGTGGACCCTACCACACTGACATAGTCGGGGAAGAAAACGTTGGGTGCTTTTGGGGCCAAGGCTGTATCATTAAGGAGGAGTAGAAACAAGAGTTCCTCCAACGACTGTCGCTGTGGTTTGGCGGATCTCTTTATAGAAAGACATCTCCTATGGTCAATTCCATAGTTTAAAAAGCTGATAATAACATTTCGTAGCAAAGCGTTGCACTCTGAGAGTGCTATTTTCATTCGGCGTTAACAGAAATACGAGTGGCCTTGTCCAGCGTGATTGCCCGTGATTTGTTCGGGCTGATCGAACTGCCCATGGTTCTTTGGTATTCTTCTGAGGACAACGCTGACAAAAGCTGATGGACTGGTAAAGTTGCAAAGGCCGTATTGTCATGTCACTGAAAAACAATCGGTCGTTGTAACGCTGCTGAGATTGCATAAATTTTTCCTTCAGTCGAGTTGTACGGTTAAACCTAATGGGCTATTTGGGCATGAACTGACCAATTCGGGTGATCTGGTGCAAAGGTTACACAGAGCAGAACTTGTGTTCTCGGAAGATGACATCCATTTCTGGTCGATTTTTAACCACTCGTTCACCATGGGGTTTATTTTAATGGTGCAGATATATGCTGCAGCTAAATTCTTGGTGAATATCATCCAATGAGGCCTTTTAGACACTAAAAACGAACAATATCTGACCTCAAACTAGCTGCAGTTGTTCATTGTCTATCAAGTAGCCCTAATACGACAATCATAAACATGAAGATATCGTGGCGTCAGTAATTTAACTGTTGAGTTTGGACCAGAAAGCGGAACATCCGTCCCCATGGGAATAAATGCCAGTAATGAAAACCAGAGGCCTTTCGTCCACTATGCTAGTGGCGACAAGTATTTGAAGCTATTATGTAAACGTTTATATTTGTTCTCAATTATGTTTGCACACAGGACGGTATTTCAGTCAGAAACTTTCATTTATTGGACGAGCAACAAGAAATTCAATTTTCGCTTAGCAGCTAAAAAACGGTGACCTCCAGCGTGATTGAAATTTGACTAGGCAAGAAGTATCTGAATTTCCAGTTATGTCTGGTGAGAGGTATGAAACAGAAGTCGGAACATGTGGAGACGTGACAAATTGGTCTGAGAAATCACTATGTAGAGGATGAGAGGGGCTAGGAAGAATCTTCCGTGTAAATAATTAATGCAGAAAATGGTGGTTTTAAAAATTTCGTGGGCGTTTCTTTGACTGCTATGAAACAGACATCAATGATAATGAGCAAACTCCTGTGAAGGATCCTGAAATCACTTATTTTCAAATCAAATACGGGAAACAAAATAGCGCTGTGAAGAATAATGGTGAACGAAAATGTTCGTGATTTTCGTAGGTTGTAGACAGCGGGGAATTTTGTGTAAAACGTTTGTTGCCAAAGTTCTCTAATCATCTGAACTTTCATTTATCCACCTCAATTTTTCATTATTAGTGATTCTTGAATGCATGACGCAAGAAATAGTTTTTTGATAATTGTGGCCAACAGTTAAGGCTACCTGACTCTAAAACATTTTCGGAGTGTTCAGAAATGTTTCTTTAATTCTTAACGTCATAACTGGAAAACCCTTGGGAAACTTGCAGACCTAAATCATTTCTAGGCAGCGGCACATGATAACAATCAAACTGAATGCTGTCATTGTCAATTGACTCGACAGAAACACTGTGACTGTGCTGAGCTGAGAGACTTGCTTTGTCTGAAAAGTTATGCCAGTCCGTTGTGATTTCACTAGGTGCTTTAAAAAGCCGAAAGATGACGGGGAATTAGTTTTCGGTATGAAAGACAGCGGATAGTAGTCGTTGGGTTAAACTGACGCTTGGATTTTGCGAGAGTAATTCAAGGTAGTTGGTTATAATACATTGTTAAGGGGCGAATGTTGAACTAAAAACGGGAAGATTAAGGACATGACATGTTCAGTTATCTGAGTGTGCCTAATGGGATACAGGCCCGATTATTTTGTGAAAATGGAGTGTGTGCTGGTATCTAGGGTGTATTCAAGCGAAATTCTATCCATGAATATGGCATGCTTCAACAAAGTTCGTATAATAGGATCACTGCAAAACGCACCTTGAGAGGATAAAACGAAATAAATTACGTTCACAACCAAACAATATTCTTCTATCTTTCCCTGCTACTAAAGGAAACTTACAGCAAACAAATCGGGCGTTTCTCAGCGAGACGTTGCACATATTTTCGCAAGAAGTCTACGGGATACTGAATCACCTTGCACTGTCGGTGCACGCTAGTTTGCGTTTCGAGATGCTCACTTGTTTACTGTTTATTTATTTAATTCGATTGATCCATGGAAGCAAAATAGTCTAAATGGAATTCCTTGGGTTGATATCTGATCAGCCAGATGGCAAATACTTGCATTTGTTTGTCGTTTGTGTAATTTGGTATAATCATACTGAAATGCAGCTTAGGATTAAAAGTCCAGTATCATTTAAACAATGGCCACCGGTGTTTGTTTTATTACTCGTGGAATTATAAACTGTAATTGTAAAACTAGTCTCTTGGTGCGTGAAAAAACCTAATCAATCTCTACCTTCCTCATTATTTCATCTTTCTTGGCAAATTTTGACCGATCGAGCCGATTTATACATAATGCGTTAATGATCATTTTGGAGCTGAACAAGCCTCATAATTCGTCGAACTGAAAACTTATCTGACGCATTCAGTATATCACACGTAGTCTGATACACTTCCTTTGTGGCATAAAATGATTTGCTACAATAAAGTGGTGGATTTCTGTGAATGTTAATACATACACCCGGAAAAGGTAGTCAAACGTTATCATGCAACCTAGGTATGCTGCTTCTCGCATGCAGATATGCAACCTTAACCCAGTGGGTCTACTTTGCAGCGTTGTTAGACACGTGGCAGCTATCGTGATCTAGTTTTTGCCTTGGACCAAACAGTTCAGCACAGGTGTGATGTCTGTCGTCCTGAATCACTAGTTCAACTGGCTGTGGACGACAAATACCCGCTATTCTGTTAAACAAATCACATGAAAACTTTGTTTTGAGACTCATACAGGTAAACCTAGAAAATACGCTTGATCCACCCCAAATAAACAGACATTGCATAATTTGTTGGAGGTCATTATTCATAGAGCAGGGGTTTGAAGAGAACTATGAACTGGCCCGTTACCCACTCAGTCATGACCACCAGCGTCAACTGTGCAGTACTAAAAAAACTCTCTTCATGTGTGAATCAGATCCAGTATAAAATGATGGAAATCTCTTCCTTTACTCGTACATGTTTATCGATGAATATTATGGTTTTGGGCAATTAGTCAACTTAGCGCTTGACGAGAAACAGCGTATCTGTGATTTTGCAATCCTCCTAAATTAGCGGTATTTATCTTAGGATATTCAGAAGCTTTGTGTTTTCATCTGAAACTGGTAGTTTGTGGGCTAATGTGCCTAGCTTAAATCAAAGTGAGTGTACCAGTCATTTTGTTTTGTCGCCGCAGGTGTTCTGAATTTGTTACTGATTGTTGGACCTCCCAGTCACCAGTTCAATATTTAGTCATATATAGGCGTGATTGTTTACTGAGCCTTAGTCCGAAAACCACCTACAAAATTGCCCAGATCTGTTTATACAATGAAAATCTTTCTGAATTTTCTTTGAAGTTGTCCAGTAACCAGGGGCTCACAACTATAAAGGTGCAATAGCAGTCAGAATATGCAATGCTCCAAGGGGCTCAGTGAGGTCATTCAACGATTCTATAGCCAATCGAGTGCTTCTACCCTTACAGCACTGCATGTTTTCGATGGTCATATCCGTCTGAAATCTTATGACCATTTTATTACCCTGATGGCTTTTGAAGCTTATGGAAATGATACAATGTTATGTCAAACTGATCTTCGAAGGGCCGTAAGAAATTATCCAAAGGATTACATTTCGATATACTCCTTAAATCATTCGGTCCTGATAGTTACATAGCAGAGTCTTAATTTTTGTTCCTCAGGCTACCAGACACTTCGGGCTGATTTTATTTTTCGTTGGCGGGAAGGTGGAAACTCTCGGATAGCCGAGTGCAAGGACGCCGGTAGCCGTATATGATGAGGCTCCTAGAAAAAGTGGCCTTAACTGTTTTCTAATTATCACCATCGATAGTCAGAGAAAATTTTGCTTTTACTTGGGACAGTTAATAAAAGGCCAGACTGCTGGTTCACGTGTTTACTGCAGGAAACACTAATAATTTATAAAAAATGATTTATTATAACTTCATTAATCCTGGCTTCATGACTAAATAGAAAAAAACGCATTAAATAAGGCAGCAATTGTTGCCATTTCAACCGTTTAGTTCATTCACGTGATACAAACAAACATGTAGTGTGACAGTACTCTAATTTAATTCTCACTCGATAAAACAGGAAACATTAATTTTATTAGATTATACAGAGATTAGCTGACATTATGAATTTTAACCATGAGTGCCCGAAATCCGCCAGAGGTTGTTATTTTACCATGCCTTGCAACCGTTAAAATTTGGGCTGAGCTAACTGGCATTAGCTTTGGCGCAAATACTCCGTAGGAAGCAATAAAAGTAGGCAGGTTATAATGCATGCACATGGGTAGAACGAAAGGATGCAATGCGAATTTAGTTACGGAGCATGGTGGATAGATCGTCGATTGAATTAAGATTACATGGTGGCTCAAGTTCAAGTAGTTTATGAGATAAGCGCTCTGTTGCCGTTGTTTGCGTGAGTATGGATCCTTGCTGAATAGGATACATTTCCACGCAAATTTTGCTTTTACATTTCATTATGACAGCGTCGAATGTAACCAATCAAACCGGCTAACAAGTAATCTGATCATTTGGTCTATATAACGCAAGACGACAAAATCCCCAAGACGTCTTATAGCGAATGATATAATGTTAATAACACCGCGTTGATGGTAGGTGTAGTGCCACTTTTCGGCTACTGTGGTTAGTTTTTCTCAGGGCAAATCTTTGTTGTGAAACCTTAAGAAAGACTATCCACGGTAATCGAAACGTTGGTGCCTTATATCTGCCAACAAATTATGCTACTAACATTATATCTTTCACAATAAAAACCAACATATGACATAGCTTTTTTGATACAGTCCTTAAGTTGTTTGGTCCCCAGAACTGCATTTAGTATTATTAATAAACTACGGCAGTTAACCATTTATTTTCTGTTCTCGACTTGAAGTTGTTTCTATGCTTCCTATGAAATGTACGCTTTTGGAACTCAAAGGACTGCAAAGAAAGAACAAGAGGAAACTATTACCATGGCTGCAAAGCTCGAACCAAAGGGGTGAATATGATGAGTAGAGAATTCGAATAACGTCACAAAATAGGCAATATAAATAAATAACTACGTTGGTGTTCTTCCTATTACCAAAGTACATAGAAGCTTATAAACACCTACACACCAGAAGGAACTACCAATGGGTGTCAACTTTGAGGAGCAAGACGCCGAGTTCACAACAATACTTTACTACATATATCATGTAAATTATGTGGCTCCATCTCGTTGAACCGCTGGAGATGTATAAACAACATCGAAAAATTTGCCTGCAAAGCAGCAGCTTACATTAATTTTTCCCTTATACTAAAAATTAATGGACGGATACACGTCTGTTTCCTCTACTTGGTTGACGTAATCACAATGTAATAAACAGACCGACTGTCCACTTAAGGAGACGGGCTAGGATACTCCGATCCCCTAAAATAACGTGATAAGTGTGCTCCCATGGAATGCACCTCAATGGTGCTAAATATTTTGACTGAGATTTTTGTTAGTAACCAAATTTCTAAAGGTGGTGTCGGTTGGATCGCCTTCAGCTGTTCTGGCTAAAAAACTTAAGGCAGTTCACTCTCAAATCCACTTCAGACGGCACAAGTTGGAGAACATATGAAAAATATTAATAAGCACTGCCCCTTGTAGCTCGAAACATAACACCATAAAATTTGTTCACCAATTTCTAATAGTCATTGTCCCTCTTCAAGTAAACAAATTAAATCCAAGTTCTCCTTCGTAACTTTAAACGAAGCGAACTTAGTCTTCTTTTGATTTCTTTTTCGCACACATCTTGTTTCTCTTTTGGAGCCCTGCCCAATGACAATGTCACAATTTTCGCAGAGACGGCCAACGCAATCCTTGATATCTGTTGTCCACGAGAAGGACTGTTCATTTCAAATGGCCGCATTTTCTCCCAGATACGAGCTAAACTTCTGCGAATTCCGTAATAACTCAGATGTAGGATATATTTCCACTTTAATAAATTCTGAAATAAAGCGCATCTACAGTACATTTGCCAGCCAACTCTTGAGTGGTAATAACAACCGTGCATTATTTCTAGGCAGCTAACATGTTAAGATTTCTGTGAATGTCTACAGCATTAATCATGCTTTCATCCATCTTACCACTCATACCGCAGTCATATATTTTAAGTGTGATTATATGGCAGTTGCAAGAATTTCAGTGAAAAGTTGTGCGACCTAAAAATCATCACTAAAACTAACGCAGGGATGCATCATGAAGGCATACATTCAAAAACTTCAAGTCATGGTGAATTATTTCATGTAAACATTCAATCTCCTACTACTAAAATGTATCAAGTAATCAAGCTCTGTAGGTCATATCCAAAGCCTTGGTCGTACTTAGGCTACCTGCAGAGAAGTCATCTATCAGTAGGGGTCGATCGCTGTGAGCTAACGGACAGTAACCGTGCAAATCAGTGACGGATAGGTGCAACATCATGTGGTCCATTTCAACCAACCCTTCACGGTCTGCCCGGTAGCGTAATGGCTAAGGCGTTCGACTCAGAATCGTTCGTCCTTGTTCGGGTTCGCGTCCCAGTTCGGGCGCGGTCCATATGCACTGCTCATGATTCCTAACAAGCTGGATGAAACAGCTGTACAGTGCTTCCATGGTTTCTTTATGGTGAGTTGAGCGATCATATCACATGGCGAATTATTTCATGTAAACATTCAATCTCCTACTACCAAAATGTATCAAGTAATCAAGCTCTGTAGGTCATATCCAAAGCCTTGGTCGTACTTAGGCTACCTGCAGAGAAGTCATCTATCAGTAGGGGTCGATCGCTGTGAGCTAACGGACAGTAACCGTGCAAATCAGTCACGGATAGGTGNGGCTGTCTCTTATACACATCTAGATGTGTATAAGAGACAGGTGCATATGGACCGCGCCCGAACTGGGACACGCGAACCCGAACAAGGACGAACGATTGTGAGTCGAGTCGAACGCCTTAGCCATTACGCTACCGGGCAGGCTCTGAACGGTTTGTTGAACTTCACCACATCATGTTCCACCTATCCGTGACTGATTTGCACGGTTACTGTCCGTTAGCTCACAGCGATCGACCCCTACTGATAGATGACTTCTCTGCAGGTAGCCTAAGTACGACCAAGGCTTTGGATATGACCTACAGAGCTTGATTACTTGATACATTTTGGTAGTAGGAGATTGAATGTTTACATGAAATAATTCACCATGTGCACTGCTGATGATTCCTAACAAGGATGAAACAGCTGTACAGTGCTTCCATGGTTTCTTTATGGTGAATTGAGTGATGATATCACATGGTGAATTATTTCATGTAAACATTCAATCTCCTACTACTAAAATGAAATTTAATTTGCGCCTTCCTGGACCATTCAGCTTTATTCGATTCTCTCTTGTGATGTCTTACTTTGCAACTTTGTATTATTTGATTTTCCCAGGGCCTGCATCAACGTGGCTGTGCAACCGAACCCGGTGCTGCCTCAGGGTGCATATGTTTTTTACCGTATCTGCTTTATACTTGCATCAATGAATTACCAACTAATTCTCCATGTTTTCGGTTTGATTATGCTGATATTACCTTCTTTCAGTCTGTTTTGAGCAACGATGAATTTCAAAGTCTCTTCAACAACATAACTTCAGTCTATGATTTATTTGCAGAAGCTGGTTTTGAATCTGTTATTTTTCTTCATGTCGGTCAGGCTACCATTCTGAACAATAATTCATCAATTTAGAAATACTTACAAGGCTAATGTTTTAAATATGTGGGGGTTACAGTTGAAAAAGATCTGAAGTGGAATTCTCGAATTTCCACCCGCATAAAGATTATCCGCAGGACCATTTTTCAAATTGCAGCTCTCATATTTCAACGCGATCCGCTTTTTGTTCTATACCGTCTAGAATAAATATCTAAAGGAACTTAACTATTCCATATTTAGCAGGCTCCTTGACTAACCGAGACCACGTTTCAGTCGAGTTCTTGAGGAACCTCTCACAATTCGCACAAATCATTCCTGGATAATTTTGTTTTACCTGATTTTCAATTTTTACGAGTTGGTGACTTTACAGTTATTTAACTTGATTGCGATATTTTTCGTTCCTAACATTCTCTGCGATAAAATATAATGAGTATGGAAGCGATAAATTATATTAACTAACCTCCGCATCTGTTTGCTAGTTGCGGTTTTTCTTCGGTGCCAGTTTATATTTATTTCAGATTTTGTAGCTGATTGTCGTATATAGTTCATACCAACGTAAACAGCATCGTTCGCATCAAAGTTGCGGTATCTATTCAAAAATGGTATGCAGGTTTTGGTTGCTTAATATCATATCACAAGGGCAATGCGAATATGACGTCAAACGCCGTCCACAAAGAATTAAAAATTACAAAAAATGTCATTTGGTGAAAGCATAACTGAACAGAATAATGTAATTCTTGGAAAGCGCACCACAATGGATCTAAATAAAGCAAGTATATTGGATCCCTTCCTAGGGAAAGAATGATAATCAAAAATCATGGGTTGGCATGTGAACTTTAACTTTTTTTCATACAATTAAAATCACAATGAAAATGTGAATATTCAATTAAAACGTGGATTCTGCGTTCTTCTTAGAGCGATTAAGTGAACAACCAGCCCTGAGTTATTGATTTTGGCCACAATATGCATAGAAGTTCTGTATGTTACTTGTGTTTAGCGCGGTGTTGCATAACAGGGTAGCAACAAGTACGTGGAGTTCTAATCCATCTCCTAATCGTTGCAGTTGGAGATTTAATGTTTCGAGTGAGAAATGAATTCTATCGTTTGAGGAATTCGCGCAATCGTCTCATAACTTATTTATTAGCAAATAATTAAGGCGAGTTTAAAAAGGTATTTGGTCATATTTGGCAAGCCTCTTCCGCAAACAAATGCCCAGCGATGCTTTGTTATATGAGCATAGATATATCGAGCTTGAAAATCACATATAATCATTTATGGTAAATAAAACATCATAGCATTGCCAAACTGCTGGTGAGGGATTTGAATCTTCTAACATTTGTAATGTGATCCACTGTTATTTACACGCCACGTCAGCGTGTACCTAAGATCCAGGTTGATTCACTAGCCTCGTTAAGTTCACAATGCGCATGCGCGACGGTTTTCATTTTGAAAAAACGATTTCACCAGTAGATGGTTACTCAGTGGCCAGAGTTGAGCGTCCATTGAGAGAGAAGGACCTGGCAGCAATGCCTCGTTATGCGTAAGGAGCAAATCTATAGAACAGATAATAATTGAAGTATCTAACCACTGAAAAAACCGAAGGAACAACAGGCCAATTGAAAAAAATGAAAACTGAATCACTATTAAAAAATTGATCCGTTTCATTTCCCCCTGAGGAAGCTTAAATATAGAAGTTTTAATCATGTGTCAAGCTAGAAGGACTCACCCTCATGAGAGCGATATTCGAGTGCACATTCGATCCTGTTATACGATGAATCACAACTTTAGTTTTCTTCGAGTTTGCGTCCACCATTTATTCAAAGTCAAACAACATCCTCCATTCCAATCGCGTGGTTTCAACCGGAATGTTCGAATTTTGCCGTGGTTCAATGGTTTTCTAATTTTCAGCCATTAGTCGGCCTCGGTTTTCAGCTTATTTGTCGTGTACAGCGTCGAACCACCAACTAAGGCAATTTAAAACAACACTAAAGATAACATTTAGATCTGGCATTTCCTGATTCATTAATATAATACCTCAGCTCAGTCACGGATGTTGCCAGTAACCGTTGAGTGAACTTCTTTATTTGGTCACTAAATAATGGCAACACCTATTAACATCTAGGCTGTAAGTGTTTTAACTATCCGTGTACTTTCTGCAAGTTAACATGTAATCGTTTGGAAGGCAACGTTCGCTAGTAAATAATTTCACTTTAAAGTCATAACAACCAAAATATTAAGACTGGGACGGTGTAATGACGCAGTGGTTCAGTCAATTCGTGCTCACTGCGCAATTTGAAAATCTGCTAATTTCATGTTGGACATACATGGGTTGTTTCGACAATGCCCTCATTGACACCTTGCAAAACCATCAAAGAACACATCTAAACATCAGGGCTCTTTCGCATCGTTGGACTAAGTACATTCAATCAGCTTCTGGATCATGAGGCCGTGGCTGAAAGTACTATCATTTTTCGTTTTGATCGGCCATAATCTGATTTTTCATTGATAGCTTCTGTCGCACAAAAGAAACGGCTTCATATATTGGATATCCTTTAGTCAATTTATTGGTACAACGTGGCTATATTTCACGAAATTTTACTGGAAATTAATCAAATTCTCTGTGGTTAAATAATGCTATGGTGCATTCTCTGAGATTTGTGTCTACCGATGACAACACATTCGATTCTGTTGAGTGCCCCTGCATTAAGTTAATCTGGGAATTGTTGAAAACAAGTTTCATTGAAACAAGGCATGGTTAATTCAGATCGTGATTGGTAAAATAGTGAAAATTTTATTTGACTTTGTTATTGTAGAATGCTTGTACAGGATCTCGTCCAACAGCTATCCAGGAGACTGGGGATATCATTATGAATCACGAAAATTTCTTTGTCAGTTCGTGACAGTTGAACTAGCAACTGTCGCCCCTGGGAAAGCTAGGCAGATGTGTTCGCTCCTTTGTAGTGTGCGCTTAAGTTAAATCCCTCAAGTTCCTTTGTCGACACCACACACAGAATAAACGGTTCCATAGTGAAAACATCAGGTTAGAACGTGCTCAAATATGCTTGCCCCCTACTGTGAATGTATCCGTCGCACATTCGAAGAGCAGGTGAAGACAAATTAACATAACCAAAGGACTGCGGACTCAGTGACTGCAGATGCTGTCTGTTCCTCCGCGAGCCCCTTAGGTAAATGAACCCTATTTGCCCTATCGCTTGGCAACACCAAGTTTGCTTTACTAACCTGCGGCCCAGCACACAAGTTGGGTGAACAGGTTTGAATATTTCAAATATTGTTAAATTTCCCGCCAACCGCGAGTTTGATGATGAGGAAAATATACCTCGTGTGGAGGTTTGTATTTTGATGGTAACTTCAGCGTTTTCAAGGAAACGTGCATTCAAATTTCGCTCTGTTGCTGACTAATAAAAACAACTGAAGCCATTAAACGGTAGCCTAAGGGTACTAAAGGCCGATAAACGACGTACCATTTTCACGTATCTCTACTTGATCTAGGTTTTGGCTTGCCGAATCGTGGTAAATACTATTGCTACCAAATTCCTTTAATAAATGTGACACTGGACTTGGAGATATCCGTGCGTCTGCCACTTGTATTTTGGTTTCGGCAGATGAGTTGATGATAGTATGCTGACCAAACCCTGTTACTTAATGGTACCTTCTAATGATATGTTTGCTATATGAAAACTTCCATCTAACATTGAATACAACGCAACGTATCGAACAAGTTCGTCTTCAATTATTTGTACTCGTGTCAAAACATAACATTAAATATGGTCAGAAATTGATCGGGGAATGTTTGCTTCTTAATTGCATCAGTTCCCTACTTTAAGTATGTTTATGTGTCTGTACGTATGACTGATCAATTTGTCACACGATCAGGTTGTAAACCACTTGTTGGGGGCTTACAAGAAGTTCAGGGGAAGAGTGAATCGAAACAAATTGTTTCACAGAGAGGTATTATACAAACAGACACCTGTAGCTTGGGCTGTCCTCAAGATGCAACACTTGACGGTTCTTGACTGTCTGCTTCGAACTTTGTGAATAGGGCGAAAAGTACTGTTCTCGTTCATTGAGTGATTTGACTCACAGCGCTAGTAATTATCTTAACTTCTCCTGTGCTCAACCAAGCCGGGTGCTGATCGCGATGAGATCGGTCAAACGCCGGGTCTTACGGCCGGCCACTGACCAGACTCCCAAATGTTTGTTGAAATACACACATGATTTCGCGCCCATCTTTATTGCGTTGCAAATTCACAGGGACAGGAGTTAAAGCAGTCAACTCCCAATGATGGATGACTTCTTTGCAAATAGTCCAAGAACGGCGAAAGCTTCTAATATGACCTACAGAGCTCGGCTACTTCATGCGTTATGAATAAGTGTCGAATAGTTGGGTCCAAGCATCTATGCCAAGGAGGCAGTGAAATAACATTCGGGATATGGCTGACGTGGCAAAGTGGATCAAGGCCCAAAATTACCGTAAGAATAGCCCAAGATCCCGAATCGAGGGACGCAAAGCTACGGTTGTAGATTACAGAAGAGATGCATGGAACAGACACATGAGTGCATAAAACATGCACGTTTCGTTGAGAAGTGATTTTCATGAACATAACCCGAAGTTTACACTACTTTGGTGGAAAAACTACCATCAAACGCAAGCATAGAATCTCGAGTACTAATTTGGAAAGTGATCAAGGGATTTACAAACGGACGGCGAAACCGGCGAAGAGTGCCAAATCGTTGCTGATAGCTGGTGACTTTATCCATGAGGTTAATAGATGTTTAAGGAAAAGAGCAAATCTGCTCATGGTTTGGAATTACCAACTGGCCATGGTTCGGCATGTTTTCGAAAATATTAGATTTAGGGAAGTTTGTCAATGTCGTTGCTAGAACCACTGAATAATGCGTCAGGAATTGAAGCCGAAGGTTCAATGTGACAGTCTTTATGTGGTGACCAGATGTGCGCCAAAATTTGTCGCCTGCTGCAGCTGCAAGTCATAAAAACGAGAATCAAAAGTAAGTGGACGTGCGAGCCATCCAGTAATCAAGGAGCTAGGAAGTACACTGTATAGAATATAAGCTCAGCCAGGTACATTCAGAAGAAATGTAGTTGGGCCTTTCAACCATGATTTGCAGCGAAGATAAGCAAAGTGCAAACAGATGGTACCACTGCGTTCAGTAAAATGGTTCACCCATAAATGGAATAGGTGCCTCAGATATATAAGTGATAATGGTGTGCGAGGGTAAGTACTGTGCAGCAGGTGTACTCAGCTCGTAATTCATGTGTGTACATGGTAAAAATGTGGGACAACAACAGGATACTGATAATAATGCAGGACGGAAAGCAGTATCTAAGATTAGTCAGACAATCTGCCCAAACTTTAGTTGCTCAAATATTTTCTGACCATCAAAATTCAAGACTTCCGAACCAAGTGGATGTGCGAACGCATGCCAGTAGATATACCGAACTCGAATAAGCTAAACAGAATAAATTATCAGGCTTCGAAAAACCCGCATCTAACTTAGATGATTCTTGCCTCATTAGGCTATTCATACCCTAACGGTTTGCCTGGTAATCTCTGCGAATCCTAAAGACCAAAACATGAAGTTACCAGTGTGAGCGTTGGTTTGTTAGTGCTTTTTCATCTGACAACTAATTAATAGCACCACAATGTAATCACATTTCAGTCTGACCAGCAGTTAAATGATTCAGAAACAATAAACCGTTAATTAGTTCTAGATATTACAATATACTGTGCATTGCTCGCCAAATCCCATGACATCCGGCGACTGTTCCAACGACTGAAGAAGAACCTGTCAACCGGATGAACAAATAGAACGCTAAGCACTATCTTTACCAGATCACGGTCGAGAACTATGGTTGAACGTTGAATATCATCTGCTAACAAAGGGTTATCAAATTATTCATGTTTTCTTTCAGTGCAACTAGGTTCTAACATTATGTGCACATCCCACTGAAATAGTGATGAAAAACCTAAAAGTTAACAATAAACAGAAAATATTGGTCAGCATCCAGAGAGATTTAAAAGTTCGAACGGAAACTTCGCTTTTTCTGACAGGACTGCGTTATTCTAATTTACAACGAACTATCGATTGCGGGTATACTAGACACGATAAATTAGCCTATGAATCAGTATGAGAAGTAGCATTTGCATACGAATGGGTCATTTTGTAATAGGTGAGGGCTACTAGACTGAATTTTACCGCCTTCTTTCTCAAAACTACAAATCATCACGTCGCGAGTACTGCCTTCATATTGAAACCTGGCTAGTAATTAAGGGGACGGTCTTAAATAGCTCAAATTCAGTCATAAGAAAACCCCCTGGATTAGCAGATTCGTAAGAATGAATACGGGAAGCGCATTTATAAAGAGTCATAGCTATTACTAGTAGGTCGAATGAGATTCAGCTCATCATTTTCTTTTGAAAGTAACAACTTTGCTGGTTCTGTGTAAACCGTCGAATACTGCATTAGTCAGTAATGTATAGGTACCACATATGAATGATTTTCCATGTCTTCTTTTGATAATATTCGACGAAAGCGCACCAGAGACGGTTAGGTTGAGTTTGAATTGTATGAAATTTATGATCATGTAGAAACTGTCAGTTTTTATGGTGAGCTTTTTAATTATATTTCAAATAGAGATGTAATTGAAACTCTTATCAGCACAGTTCAGCCGACTGACCGGGATCATTAATTGAGGCAACTATTTTCTTTTTTCCTGATTCGACTTCGCAATGTTCGTTTTCACAAACTAGGAGAAAGTGACAATTGAAACTGATAGTATAAACATCCTGGACACTCGCCAAATTATCTGACTAATTCGCATTCTAGCTAGACAATTTCTTTAATGACCATATATCGTCGGAATTATTTGTTTAACTGGATGTGGAGCCCATTGTCCATAATCACGAAATCCATCAGGTTGCACTGGTTCGTGAGAGAAGTCGGCGCATGGCTTGCGGGGAAGTTACTGTACATTCCAACTACAAGTCAGTTTTCTCTCTTGCAAATGTTTTTTTCTGAGTTCTTTTCATATTACCTTGATAATTTTGTTGTCCCATTTCTGAAAGACTTATGCCTATTCGACAGACAATAATTATCTTATCATAAGAAAGCTTGATGCAGTACAGTACAATATATATATATATATACATGTGAGCTTTTGATGGTCATTGTACTCGTACTCCCTTGGCCTTGCTCCCCTGTAACAAGCAGGATGCTTTAATCTATAGAATCCACCACTATGGATCACAATAGCTGATTTTAGATGATCAAATGTTGTCTCCAGAGTGATCAGTGAACGGTTACTTACGGCAAGGAAACAAGCCGTACGCATTTAGCCAGCAAAACGACCATTCATTTCCTCCATTCAATAGTCATTTGTTCAGTCTTTCACGCATAGTAGCCAATAATTTTGTAACATAGGCTTTGGCTATATGATAGCATATCACGTCTGATTTCTGAAAAAAATGGCAAAATATGTAATCTTATTGCAGGTGGGAGCCTGTAGATCGGCGAAATTCAGACTGGTTACTGGCGACTTCCATAAAAGTAACATTTCATAGAGCTGAAGGGAAAGACATTGTTGATGTTGCATGTAAAACCAAAAAACCCGGGTATCGTGGAATCACTCGGGTAGATCAGTCACTTCAGTTTCTATTCCCAGGACAAAATCACCTAGGAGTTTGTAAGCAATATGGCGTCATGTGAACTGCTTCGGGTCCAGCCACGTTTTTTATGCGCAGGGCCATTTACCTTAAGGCGCTATATCTCAACTTTTCCGGTTCCTCCTTAGCTTTTATTCTTCCACCTATTAAAGATAATCCATTTGTAACTGTTGATGATTTCAACCATACATCGACCCTACCACTGACTTTTGTAATCTGACAGACCTCAGCACTTTTCACAGTAGAATTTCTTATGGAGGAAGTCAGGACCAACTATCCTGATATTTCCTACGAAGTACTCGCGCCCATCTCAAGAAGTGACCACTGTTTTTTAAACTGCCCTATGAAAAATGCCCCATCTGCTTCCTCTCCATCCAACTAAACAAATCAAATTCCGATTTGCATCCTGGCTCTCTGATTCTCCTACAAAAAGTCTCTTTCTCGGGCATTGTTTTATTTCGCTGTTGAACCTTCGATTAACTGAAGAAAGTCGGTCGTTCCACAGGATCGGTCATGCAGACTTTGATACGTGCTGTCTATCAAAACTCTGTTCAAATGGTGGCCTACCTGTTCATTTTCGGAATTCTCTAAGAAGACGAAAGGACTGCTTATACGAATCGCCTCACAGGCCATGGACACGATACATCTCCAACCTTACAATGGATGGACTCAAACGTATCGACTATATGTTGGCTAACCACCCTCAATTGAGTGGCGCCAAAGGCAGATCCCAGTGGGCAATGCATATGACTGTTACGTTGAACGAAAAAGAGATGCGAACTATGCTGAGGATGCCAACAGTATTCGTGCTGACCAACCGGCTCATTTCACCCCCGTTACAATTAGATCATGCGATCACTGAAAAAAGTACAGACAAAAACACCAAAGTTATTTCCAACGTCAACAATGTTGACGGTACTAAAATTTTGCTCCAATTCGATCAATCTGTGTCGAACGGGCGATCAATTCATTTGACACGTTAAAACAAAGGCACCAGAGAGATTTTTCCGGTGAAGGCACTCTAACGCTCGTCGCATCACAAAATCAACCGAAACAGACCGAAAACAGGCAATCATACGCGCGCGACAGGTCGATTTACTGCACGTGCAAACATGTAGACCAAACCCTTACATTTGTTTCCCTCGGCTGTGATCCGTGTGATACTGGTCCACGAATTTCATTTGCGAAACAGCCACTTATGTAACAATGTTGGACGACCCTACCCATGTGTATGGTATTGCTTAGGGCTTCATGTGTTAGATCAGACCAGTGCTTTCTGTCGAGGCTTTTGTCCGTACTTGAGTGAACAGCTTGTCATCAGGTGATGCTTCAAGTGCTTAGTTATCTTCCGAGCAGTTGCGCCGCACCCACAGTTAATACCTTGGTGCTTCGTTTTTCTAAATTGTGCTTGTCAAAATGTAGGCGCATAGGTGATCCGGACACAAATGTTAACCGCATATAAAATTAACTGCTTTGGAGTGTGTGCCTGGCAGGCGGGATTTTTGATCTCAGGCGGCTATCCTCACTCTCCATTTTGGTCAGTCTACACACAAAATCCGGGTTAAATTGAATAATCCATTGCAATGGTCTGTTGGTATGTGACCACACCGAAGCAGCACCCAAATAAAAACATCCTATATTCAGCACAGTCTTTGATTGTGCGTGTTTGGCTTGAACCAGTTACTTTTGTGGCATGCCCACCCTGGGCATTGCCTCCATTAAAAAAATCAACGTAATCGCTGTGTTTGGAAGAAGTGAATTGAGCCCAGACCATCTTTTTATAAAGCCGTTGAATGGGGCTAAAATTTTAACTAGCAACATCGCTGTTATTAGTTGCATAAGAACGCGATTTTTTTTAAACATTTGCCTGTGTGTCCCGTAATGTTGTTTTGATTGTACTTGACTGAAAGGATGGTGATATTCAGTTGCAATTTCATTTCACTATGCTATTTTACTTTTTTCTGGGTCCTGGATGCAGGTCACTGTTGTTGCAGTCCCGAAATCAGGCAATTCCAGTGCTTATCATATTCCTCCTGAAAAAGGACAGAACGTGTATTCGTTAAGCACCTAGGTTCTTCGAAAATCTAACAGGTCAAACTCGGATACAACCGAGTTAATTGTCTACCACATTCTTAAAATCCTAGGTACACCCATGATATCTGCAGGCTTTGCCTTCTCAAACTATTCCGGTGTATTTCATTTTACACAACTGTCATTTCCACTCCACAAACTGAGAATATTTGGTTGCCTAAAAGTCTTATTAATACGGTTGTCTGATAAATTCACCAACACCACCTAATACGCAAGACTGTGTGGCAAGACATTGAATCCATTAGTTAACAATTCAGGCATGCTCTTCTTTCCTTGTATTTGTTCCGCGCGCAAATCCCCGATTTGTTAATTAGTTTCTTCTGTTATTTGATTAGTGTGTTTATATTCTTTTTCGAATTATTTCTGCTGGTGAAAGCGTTTACTGTATTCCTGGCGAAATGCGACCTGTAAACGCCTGGTTCCAAACAGCATCCACCGACTTCAGGTTCGCTGTGGGTTTTCGAAGCTTTATGACTAGAAGGAAATATGCGGCATGGGAGCGGACATTAAAAGATCCAAGTAACCCAGCATTGACCGGAGTTCGAAGTTTATACAAGGATCAAAATCTTTGGATATTTTCTGTTTTTGCTACTATGTGGGGTTTTCGCTGAACCGTATCTCCGGATTCTGCGTACAATCTGACGAGTAAATACCTAGAGTTCAGGTGACTTGCCCCCTGCAAGATGACGGCGATCAGTAGTGAGTAAAGTGAGGTGAAGGATAAAGGAAAATTTAAATTTTTGTCACCAATCTCTTACCGTTGCTTAAATTATTCTGGTCGATGGAAGCCCAGTGTAAGCGAAGTAACCAAAGAATCTGGGAGCTCAGTGATCCAATCTCAAAAACATTGTGTACAGTGTAGCTCACAGAGGTCTAAATAGCAGCGCACTGGCGCCATACTTCAATGGAAATGACAAAGTGTAAATAAGGCTGGCCACATGCCCAATCTCGCTTGAGGTATGATGGTAGAAACTCTTTGAGACATACTTCTCAGGTACTTTAGTCCTCAACAAACAGTGCCATAACGCGGATATATATCAACACAGCCAAAGGCTGAACGAATGCTTGTAACAGGATGATCCTTTGTCTTGGAATAAAAGGTTGTCCCAACAGCTGTAAAAAGGTAAAGACTCGACCGATTCGTCCGCGACCAACGAGGAACCTAGCCTGCTCTTCAAGGGTTTGCTCTTCACGTGTTTTACAACTAGCAAAGAAGGACGGACGCAAGTGGCTTTGACGCTATTTAGATTGGGTTATTACCGGCATGGTCAATGAAATTATTAAGTAAACCTTTTGTTTAGATGGAGATAACAATCCCTGACGACAGAAGGGCATTCTCTCCATCTTTAAATAGAACTATAGTAATCCATTCGACTCAAGAGCTTAATGACATCCTAAGTCCCGGATTTTTACTGAGGATCCGAAACCCAATAGATGGATCCGTTAAAACAGGTCACCAGATGTCTTTCTTAATAGCTGCCGGAGGTCCTTGTGCTAACGGCCACTTAAGTTGTACTTTGATTTTTCCGCCCGGTGTTCAAGGCGTGGATTTTTGTCGTAGATGGTCGTAACGTCAAAAACACTGACCGTTCCGCTTATACCCAATGTTTCCTACCAATACTCGGGTAAGATAAAAACAACTTGCGGTAATTTCTTGCATTGGCAACCTATTTTATTTCTAAAGTTTGTTGCGACCACCAGATCCTGCGGTCCCAATGCAAACACATTTTGGGTATAACAATGGACAAGATTTCTCAAATAATTAAAATTTTCCTAGAAACGCATGACTTTCTATTCTTAATTTTGTATGCATGAAAGACGAGAAAATATCTTCCAAGGTTATTCGATTAATGACACTCCAACAATTGTTGGGCGGTTTAACTCCAAGGTGCGACTGAGAAGAAAGCTAATATGTTTTGTGCTGTTTACATCCTCACGTTAACGGTTCCGACTCATGTGGACTTAGGTATTCCCTTAAAATAGAGAGGTCGACATAAGAATATGGGAATGTTTGATTAGCCCTTTTGCCTCTTCTGTTCGATTGAGTGAACTTTAAATTCACGCTACCCACCATAAATTTCAGAAACATTTGATTTGTCGACAGAGTGGCGTAGATAAACAATACTTTTATCACTGTGAACCTGTCAGGTTTCTCTCACTTAGTAAATGATTAAGTTTCTTTTGTGTGAATTCCGCCCGAAAGAAATTCACGAAGCAATAAACGAAATACTGGACTTTGTTGGCTGAGAGGAATTTACTGAAATCACCATGTAGGTGATTTGTAGATGCGCAGTGGTATTTGGATTCATTTTTGCACCTACCCTTATCTGAAGGCAAACATGATATTAATCAGCAAAACGCATGAGAGAATAAACGACATAACAAAAGACACTACGAAATGACGATTTGAAACTATCTGAAATATGCAAACTTCTCTTGGATAAGCAGAACCAGCCTAAATGGAGTTACGTTCAGAAAGGCTTGAAAACAGCAAACTTAATTCTACGTTGTTCCAAAGAAGTGGTGACCATCTGAGGAACCGAAGTTTGGTTCCTTATGTCATCACCCGCAGATATTATATGACATGTACCACCACCGCTTAATCAATCTAGAAGCCATAAGAATGGCCAACATTCATACAAAATGCTTCGAGAAATCAATCGCATCAGATGGACAAGGACGAAAGTATTCATGTATCAAAGTTCAGAATCGAATGCTGCTTTTCAAATATGGTGCACGGAGATGCGTGCCATATCAAGAGTCCTGTTCTGGATTTTGTGGCTGAGTTAATGTGATCAAGATGAGCGCACACGACCCAAAGCGAATTTAGGAATGGTCGACCTACAATCGCTTTTGATTTTCACGGATCTGTAATAAAAATTAAATATTAGGGATCACCTGTTGGGCAGGTTTTGACTTCAGGGGGAGAGCAAGCCTCTCATCAGTGCTCACACCGAGACAGCGTCGGGTCCAAAGGCGGTTGCAAACTTACTAATAATAAGCAAGCCTCAAACTTAATTCTCCCTTCAAATCCGATGTCAGTGCAATGGAGGAATTTAGTGAGTTAGCATATGTGGCTTGTTAAATCAATAATGGGTTTTTATTATAGGTAAAACCTAAAGCGAACAGCGAAGCCATTTTTTCTTCCAGATGCATTCTAGTCCCGTTTTACACATGCCACCCATCATGGTTGTTAAGGACATTTCGCAAGATTAGTGATGGATGCTGACCTTTGTACACTAACTTGGTTTGTTTTCTTATTACGTCGGCTTTAAAGTTTCAAGTTAGGGCATTTCAAATCGCACTAATTATAAACCAAATCCAAAGACCACATTATAACAATGGATATTTTTAAGTACACGCAAGCAATGTTTTATTAGTGTTGATTACAACGGGACAAGTGAAAATGGAAAGAAACTATGCCAAACAGAGGTCCAAATAATGAAATGGCGCTCCGTGGAAGGACCTTTGTAAGGTCACACTGAAAAACTGGATTGGTATGAGAATCGTTTCTTGGCCAGTCGTTTCATACAGGGCGATCAATTAAAATGACAGCCGAGCGCGGTTTGACGGTAAAAATATTGTAACGTCTAGCGTCAATCCTATTCGATATATCTCTCCTGCATCATAGAACAGGGGTATATAAATAATAAAAGAAAAAGTCATTTAAGCCAAAAAGCCTGCTTAAAATAAACAGCTAGACTGATGCCACTTTCAGAAGGACGAAAAGTGCGAGAAATGGAAGAACCAAGAGGAGCTTAAGGATGTGTATTAATATTGCAGATAATAAGAAATGATTAGGCTAGCTAATGTCATAGGGTTTCCGTTGACCCATTCGCAATTGAGAACCAGAGAATTTGTTATTCTTCGGATCCCGAATATATGGGGGTTATAAAAGCAGTAGGGAATTGTTTGTTTTCAAAACCGTTTCTTCTTATTTTTCCTCGGCACATCGCGCATTACCTAAAATTTTGCTTTCATCGTTATTCTGCGCTTGAAACTTTGCTCACGCACTAAGATACAGGCTTTGACCATCTTCTGGTAAACAACAGTCGAATGCAGAAGTTGGATTCATTGGTAAAAGTTGTGAACGAGCGGCTCACTATAATAGTGGAAGCGAAAATTGGGGTATCATGCAATGAAGTCCAGCAAAACGTCGAGATCTTGTCGGGCTGGCGTAATAGCTAATGGGTTCTGCGTCCTAGTTCGGTGGCTCTGTATGTCACACACGTGTTACAGTAGATTATTCCGTGCAAACAATAGCTTTGGGTTCAAACTCAGAAAAGCCAACTGTAATGCATTCATTTATGATGATACGAATTTATTCACGTGCATCTGCCATCACCAAAATAGAGCCAGCTGAACACAGATCACCTAGGTTGTTAAGTCCGCCTGAAACGGAAACACTGAATCCTGCCGGTACATGGAAATTACATAAACTTGTTTCGGAAATTATTGGAATGCGTTTTCGTTCCGACTGTTGACTCATAGGTGCTGGCTTTTCTGGAGTATACATTCATTTCATCGAATATTCTGCTTAACATTGCTTCTTTCTTTATATTATGGAGGTGATTACTGGTCAATTGTAATATTTTGCGGTTACCGGAGTTTAATAATCTTGGCCGATCATCAACGGGAATGATCTTGACTTACATCAGAGCTGACCCTACGTCCAGGTCATTCAAACGCACTGCATTAATCGCTTCCGCCACTATCGATACATCAAAACTGTGGTCTCCAACTGGTGAAATGCCTTGGTACCGCGATGTAGGGAAGGGAGCATGTAAACTTATATATTTGTGCCTAATCCTCTACTTATGATTTGCAAAGCTATCGTTTATTTTATTCTAAACGAATAAATTATTGCCAACACAACTACTTCGTAAAGGAATGAGTGAGCAGGACCGAGAGATTGGATGCACAAATTAATTTTATTGCAAACTTAGGTTAATGATTTTTTTCAGTTCATTACACCAAATAGTTGCGCATTTGCAACTCCACATTTACCGAATCCTGCATTAATCTTTCTTCCTCCTTGAACGAATCAAACGAGTAATCTCTTTCAAATGCTTTCATTAACAGAGAATGAAGGTAAACATTTGCCACAACCCCGCGAATTTTATGATCTAGGTCTTAAAACGGTGCCTCAAATCACGTTGCATGTTCGCGAATCTCTTTGGTGGTTTGCACGACGGATTTGCAATTACTTGTCGATATTAACTTGAAAAAAATAATTCGGCAACTCACGCTGCTCTGGTATTTGTTTTCTTGGGAAAAAGCATAAAACTGGTAATATCCAAATACATGTCTGTGGACATAATTGAGAAATTGATCGAATGGGTCAGATCAACATTATTTTTGGTCTACCTGTCTAAGTGGCCAATCGTCCTGCTTTTTGGGCTATCCGCTCATCACGTTTGATGGTTTACCTGTTCGTATATAATTGGTGACTAAGTCATCACTTACTTACTCCAAATTATTATATGCTTTTCTGCTTCTACTCAGTCACAAGGCAACAGCAATTGTCTATTAATCAGACATAGCTACAAGTACTCAAAATTCACGGTATTCTATTTTATAGAGTTTCGGGTGTTTTCTCTTGCAAACGATTAAATTCATAGCTAGCAAAGGAATTCTCATCTAACCAAGGCCGATCACATGCTGAATTTATCCGAGGGATACCGCTCACTGCTTAGTGTTCGAGTTTGGTTTGACGAAAGCGGTGATCACCACTTACATTCGCAGTTCACTAATGTGCTCAAAATGTCTGTTTGTCTGATGTTCGTTATGTCTTGATTTACTAATAATGTGACGTGTTACTGGTAAATAATCTTTTTGCGAAACTATTCACACAAGCTCTGTCATTGATTTTATAAAACAAACTTTGGATGCTTATTCATCACTGTTATTTGATTCCATAATAAACCCATAAAAATGTAATAAATTTTGCACCCCCAAGGGAAGACGTTTCAGCGAAGCGTAGCGACCAAATTCGTCCACATCAAAACAAAGGCGGATCCAAACTAATTCGGCACTGCTAAAAACAAATTAATTATGCACAACAGTCAAACCTCAGCAGTGTTCCTTTCGGGTTCTGCTACTCCGCTTTCTGACAAGAACCACGTGGACGACAAAGAGCGTCGAACAAGGTCAATCAACGGCAAACCCACGCTTGTGGCAATGGCGGACTACTGGTTGTCAACGCTACGGTCCAAATGATGCAATAAAACAAAAAACGGGATTTAACCCACAGAAGGCAGTTAACAATGAGTGGACGGTACAAAAAAAAGGGAAAGATAACTTGTTGGTTCGAATTTCTCTTCGGAACTCTCTACCAATTTACTGACCTGTCATATTGGATTTAGTTAAGTAAATGATGGTGATAGCTAATGCGATTATTGGGGTTTGGGTCACGCGGGTATTTCGTTGTCCGTTTCAGTTTGTGACGTACGTGGACTTCATCGGAGTCACTGTCGGCTTATTAAAACTAGGGGATTAGATAGCTGCATCATCGGGTTGTTTGCAAAATCCATGAAGACCAATTACTCATCAGTGAAGTCACAAAATAAATGATCACGGACTTATCAACAGCCTGATGCAAAACTAGGTGTCAGTCCATGCACTAAGCTTGAAGACATGTTCTATGAAAAAATACCAGCTAGTCGATCAAACAAAAGTGCTTTGTGTTTCAATCTGATATTATGGCTTCGACAGGCAAAAAAGTAATCCTAACCATATGCTACTGAGCACCAGATGTGACAACTAAGGAACGTGCGTGCGATTGCTACGGAAGGGTGTTTGTAATGCTATCACGTGATTTCCTTCCATTAGCTTGACATATAATGACGGTAGACAGCAGCCAGATAAATTAACGACACGATTCTTTATAAATTAGACAAAACCGTATGTTTGTTTTACGTCTAACGACGGGCTCATGTGGTGTTAGTTTTATTCTTACTTCAAAAATCGCCACTCATAATCTCGAATGTGCCCGCTATTCTCCAACAACCTTGCATCGCTCTTTTTTACTAATCCGGTATGACAATTCCAGCTTTAGCATGCCATCAACGAATATCGGAGTCTTTTCCTAAAGATCCATTAAGTGAGACGGAATTCCTGTTCTTTTAACGTTAATTCAAGCAATTCACTCTCATAAATCCATGATTTTCCGATATATATTTGCCAAATAATGCCACGTTCGATGACGTCAACTTTCAAATTAGCGTCGAACGGATTGTGCTATTTGGAAATTGGAGCTGTTTAATGAAATTATTACCTTTCTGCCTCAATTGGGAGTAAAGCGGATGTGTATTATATATTTACCTATGTGTACATTACGTGAGTCTATTTGCAGATCACCCCGTCGGTGAATGTCAAACCCAATGGTGAATTATGAAAACATAAGAAAGTTAGAGCTAGAGTTAGAAAAAAAAAACAAAACTGTGGTGGGTTCCCTTCACACACTCGGTAGTTTCTTATTGTTTCGCAACACAGTTTATTGTTTATCTGGGTACATGTTTTGTCAGTAGGCTCCAGACTAGTAGATTGTCCGAAATGAAGGAAAATTTTAATGGTGTGCTTTCTGCCCTTGCTTAACAATTTGTTCTACAGAACAGCTTAACTAATTAAGAGAATCGTCTGCAATTCAAGCAGTTTTGGATGGGACCATTATCATTCGAGAATTAAAGCTGTCTGAGGCAAGACAGCTGACGCTAATCTTGGGTCTACATGATAGGTGATAGTGCTTCTCTGCAACCCCATGTAGTATCAAATTCACGGAAATTGTTTATCATTCATTCTTAGAATTCATACTTCTTGCATTAAGAAACACTTGGCACCAATTTAATAAAGACGATCAAGGTAAATCGGCAATTACTTTGTCCGTATGTCGAATTTACCTGGGAAGATGCGAATCCGGAACTTCAATTTGAAATGCCGTAATGTTGAAGACTTGATCACGCAAAAGATAATTTCTGAATTTGTTTGGAATACAGTTCGACATGCAACAACACAACTGACAAACAACGGCCATGGAAATTCCAAACATCTGCAGCCTTATCGTTAGGAATCATCAACGGTAATAACTATTGGGTTTTAACGTTGATTCAAACCTTGAATTTGAATTGTCTGTGGGTTGAAAATTTTAATTTTTGCACTGACGGGGATGATTCTCGAAAATTCATCAAAAATTTGCCTTGAATTTTGGCATGCGCATCTGCCATGGGACCGTTTGTCGCATAGTCATAATACATGTATTCCAAGGAGAATGTTGATTTCTGGCCAAAGATTTACATTCGATTATGGAATGCAACTTCAATAAAATTGCATAAATTTTATAGTTTATTAGGATTTTTCCTCATTCGACGGAAGAGCAAGGTCCTTAAAGATGCAGCTCCGTTGCCTTCGGGGACATGCATCGTCAGTCTATCACAATTTAAAAGTACCCAGTATCACTTCGGTAAATTTTGAGCGTGATTGTGCACCTAAATATTTATGCATTTCCAGCGTTCAGTTTTTGCTTAGAACTAGGGAATGCGGTGACTTTACACGGGATTACTTACGCTGAAAATCCATAAAGGACAACTGATTACGAAAAACACCGTCCAATTGGTTTTTCGAGCTCCAGATTATCAGACCTGGAACATTCAGACGTTTTTGATAGAATGTGGCTAAATTCAACAACGGGTAAACATGCCGGTTAATTTTGATGTATCTCGGTCCAATATGAACATTTTAAGCTAAATTTAGTCATGCGGAAAGAAACGTTGCCTCATTAAGTTGACCATGATAAGCGCGACTCCACGTAAAATATTCGTATTGTAAAATTCTTCAAATCTCAAGAATTAAATTGTTTCGCACTTTTGTCGATATTTCAAGACAGTTTTAATTCCTGCTGAAGTTGAATCATAAGATATTCCCTATGAGAAATCACATAAGTGATTCAGCTATTCCGAACTGATTTTTCATCTGTCTGCACATTTTACATTACTTTGAAATTATTCAATTCAGGCTGCGCACCCGTTATTTGAACATATCAAGTGCGTCCTTAACCTGTCCGCGTCCATCTAAGACGGGAGAACAATTACCATAGCGAGTTAATACGGAATACCAGCAAGTTCTGAATCGGCTTCGACTCAGTATATGCGATTTAAGTCAACAATAAGTACCACAAAAGAAGAGAAACAAGTTTTTACGGCTTATGGGCTCATGCACAAGGTAGAAAATATCCCCAATGGTAGAATACATTTTGTCCAGTTACCTTCGCGGAATGTTTGGATTAGACGACCAATTGATGTTACGGTTTATACTGGTTTATTGTCTACGGAGGCTAACGTGAATCACAACCTGAATCGCTCCAAAACTCACTGCAATGAGCTCCTGTATTGACGGGAAGTAATAACAGACTTCAGTACTGATTCATTTGCTAGCACCACAACCACTTCATCTGTACTCACTGGGTCCAGTTGTTCGGTTGTTCACTTATTTGATAATATCCCTTTAGAATATTTAGAGTTAATAAAGGTAAATTTTGTTTGAAAATAACAGGCTGCAAAATAGCACAATCCACTACGTCATTATTATTCATAACAGTGAGAGTCTATGCAGATTTGTGTAGGTGGAATGTTGAAAATTTCTTTACATACTTGCCTAGGGCATCAAGTTTATTAAATTCTTCAGGCTGATCGGACAACTCGCCAGGTAGCATAACATTAGCCAAACTGGAATAGATCCAATGGTCAAGCCACATCTTGATTTTAATCTTGTACACCGGACGCGTCGAGTAAGATTTTTGGAGCCAAACTTCTAGTATCACGAGGGGTGCTTTGAAGAAATCAGTACTATTTCACCGTGTCTCACGATTACCTCGGTAACAAGAAATCAAGGACTCATTGTATCTACCACTTAATCCCTCGGATTGACAGTTTTGTGAATTTTGGCGTTTGTCAGTCATAGAAAAACCGATTAGCTCAAGACAATGCACTAAAATAAATTTACACGTTTGTGATGAGAAAAGAAAGTCTCACTGCAACATTAATTAGTGATGAATTATAATGTGGCTTTGGCGAATTCACATATGACAAATTGATGTTGACGCACATCACAGCATGTAGCAAGATAAGAAAAATATCCTCAGTGTGAAGTACATAAAATGAGTACACCGACCTTTGGTTATCGATGTCATCGGATTTACACAAATGTTCCATTAAAAAAATACAAATGCATTTCACTCGACGTCAATAAACTAGTCTTCAGCTTGCTGCCAGAAGAAGAACAAGGACAAATTAGGGAATTTGGAATAGCTTTATATCTAATCCAGTTCTGCATATGAATGGTTTGCATATAAGCACAAATGTGTTTTGCAACTTGATGTATTACGCTGTCTTTCCAGGCGTTTGCAAAAGTACAGTTACAGCAGCGTCACAGATCATTGTACGACGGTGCCTTGAATACTAAAATTTGAAACAACTCGCCTAAGTGATGCGGTCTCGCTGGTTGTTTGCAGTGTGTGATTTTGTTTCCATAAGCATGTGGTAGTACAACTATTGATACGAAAACGAATCACGCAGTTCTCAGGCGTAATTACGAAAAATATTAGAATCTCCAGTCGCCAGCTCTTAGTCATTATTCGAATCTATCATACCATTAAGCGAACTGTCCGTTACACTGTGTGAACTTCAAATGAGAAATGTTTCCAAGAGAGATACCCTTCATCCTCTTCACGATGATCTTTCAAAGGGAACATTATGTTCTTCTCCCAAGTTTCTGAATGCCAATTTGGACTCAGGAGTGAATTATAATAAATAAGGATGAAAAAGAAACAGGGTATAGAATAACTTCCTCGTCGTTGGAATCAACTGGAATTCAACCATAGATCGTTAAAGCATAACCGTGGTAAGGCGACGTCTGACAATAAAACATTTATGCTTGGTTAGGCCACAAGTTCACAGTAATTGCTGCACATTCAGTCTATCATCTAAATTGACAGGTACGTTCATTTTTAAATGCCAAGCAAATTATCCCGAAATGAACAGATAATGCAAAGACTAATCTAACGCAAGAAGGATATCAATTTGGAAGTTCTAGTCACCTAATGACAAAAAGTTTACCTTGTTATATGACCGGGCAGGCGATTAACTTTTACTAGTCTCCAGCATTTACACTTGTCTAGATCAAATTAAAAGCAGTCGGACATGTAAAAGAGATCTGGCTACTAATGATGGTTCGATGGACGATTTTTTTAATGAACAGATCAAGTTCTGGGAAATCACATTTAGGAAAACTATATCAATTTCATGGACGGTGAGCTGATTAAATTGACTTATTCTGCATGCGTAATAGTAGATCATATGAACTAAATGACCTATGACTAAAAGCTAAATGATTATGAAATAGTGGAATAAAAGATAAAACTGGGTGAGCATTTTGCAAGTTATTTCGAATGTACCTTACCTTTGAACAAACTGGATTGGAGTATCGTTGGTATTCACAAACATTCCAGCAACATCTCACTTACGAGCAATATCGATGTGTGCACACTATGATGAGATCCTTAGCATGTCCTTGGTCGATCTTTGGGAACACAATTTTCGAAAGATTTGAAGACTTTACTGTTTAAATTCGGCCAAGACAAAGAACTGAAAACTAGGATTTCTAATCACCAATGGTCAAATGGGATGTTTCAATAGCAACTTAACTTCGAAAAAGATTTAGATTTAGTCCTCAATTTTTGTAATATGAATCCTGTATCATACGTAAGAGTGCTTTGCAAAAATTTTCTTTAGATTAACAAAAAATCACTCGAGTGGACAATATTTTTACGAAATTCTGGCGGGGTGAAATACATAACTACATTCGGATAAACTAACGCTTTCATGCTGCTCAGTTTCTTCAAATCAGATAAAAATCTCTGCGACCATGACTACCAAATTTCCTCTCGCCAAACTCCCTGGTTTGCTCATTATGGGCTGCTATTAAACTATCCGCGTTAAGGCCAGCAAACCATTTCTAATAAATTCGCCCAACAGTTTTCTTTTTCGGCAATAAATTAACAAATATATCGGTTAGTCATATTTACGCAACGATACTTATTTGTTGTTTGAAAAGATAACTGATATGTCAGCACCAAATGATGTATGAAGTGTACTCAAAATTCGATGCGCAATGATTTAATTGTGAATGATATGATGCTAACAACACAGTGTTGTTGTTAGATGCAATGCGTTAGCGTTTCGACTACCGTAGGTAGTCTTCCTCAAGGCCAGTTTCACAATCTAATGGTTGAGGGAACGTTCACAAATCCACTGGTGACAGTATATTATTCGCAGATAAATGATATATTTTCCGATTTTTAGGTGATCAATCTTTACTTCAAATCCGCTAACCTTTGCAACGTCTAGTTAGTTTGTCACCTTTCCCGACAATGTCCGGGACATATTTGTGAAAAGTGTTGCTGTCAGAAAATGGCGATGTGAATGTACATCAGCCTATTCCCAAGTTAGCATGTGATCGATTTCCACAATCATGGGTGTGTTATTGGCTTAAGGTATTTGCATAATATTGCACAGCTGGTGTACCTGCCCAGTTTAAAATACCTATCACAATTATACATAGAAGAATTAAATTGTTCGAAGTTCTGCAATCAGTTCGCCGTCCATTTAATAGCGGTACAAAATTAGTTTACTAATTCCGGATCACTGATTTATTGTCGCAAAAGCAACCTAAGCGATTAACAAAGAGTGCTCGAATGACCTGCGTTCACTGCTATTATCGGTGTTAACCAAGATCCTTCCTAAATCAAAATGTTCTTGTTCACGATCAACTAACATTATTAAACCCTAGTCACCAAACATATCACTATTGTTAAGTGATCGTATTCGGATGAGAGACGCAGTTGTAATCCTGAGTAAACCTATCAATGTAACAGGTGCTTCTGTTGGACGAATTATTTTGTGATCAGTTATGAATAAAACTTGGATAAATCCTAGGAATCTTCCAAACAAGAGTGTGAAAATGACAAGCACCAGTAAGTTTTCATGTTTCATATTAAAATGAGCTTAAACAGGAACTCAAATTTAGCCATGATTAACTGGCCGTGTAATAAGAATTGGAGAAAACAGTAAGTATATTGAGTGTATGTTTGAATGTTGCTTTATAACCACTAAGTGCGATAACCTCAGTAATATCGAGGAAAAAATTCTATCATTGTACCACAATGTTGGGCGGCAGACTCCGTAAACCATGAAACGAAGTCTACTTATTCCTGGATTACAAGGCTCGCCGCTGATTTCCTCGTTTGGGTTCTTGTTAATAATGACGGCCTATTTGTTTCAGCTGTGATCGATCTCACTATCTACACCGAATTCCCAATTGCGACAATTAGCCAGTAACTAATAACATTCATTAAAAACTCGCTCATTTCCTAGCAGACTTGTCTACAGATAGGACGGTCTTAACAGGGCGACTCTGCATCACAGTGCTGCGGAGCCTCTTACCAAACTAATCGGTACTTACCAACCATTTCGGTCAGATGTGCCTGTCTGAGGAATATTACGAAAATGGACTAAGATTTTTGGTTTTATGGCAGACATAAGATGAAAGGATTCATCCTGTTTATTGAACAGCTCACCATTTCTAACCTGACTTCACTCAGCTAATACAGTTAGCGTTGCTCAGTGTCTTCGAATAGATATCTCGCCAGTCCACCGATGCAAGTAACATCGATGGTTTAAGTGAGCGCATAAATATCTATTCACTTGGTTGAAGAATTCGATCTATCTACGCGCACAATTATTGATTATAGTTGAGGGCGCGAAATGCCGTTCGATCCAGATCACGTGATTTCGCTTCTCGTATGTGGAAGTATGCTGGCTGCCTCAATGTTTGTCCCACATTTGTCTAGGATTTCGTCAATAATCCTCTAACTCACGAATGACGTCCTCCCCTATTTGATCAGATTTCTAGATTTCCAGCTGATGCGTATTTTGCTTATCCGCATTCTTTGGAAGTCCGCATGTTCTGTATTTCTTGTCACATATGAACAAATCGATCATGTGCAAGATCGTATGTACTCCTCTTAAACACCACTTGGTTGCGCCACTCTCATGCTTGCCTATTACGTAGTCCACTGCGGTCATCCACTGCCATACATCCAACGGTGACAATGGATCAACAAGGCAGTAGAATAGGAGATGCTGTTTACTTTTTTCCGGTCACTCGAACCATCATTCAACGTTTGGCCTCTGGTGAACTTTAAACATTGAACTGGATTTTTTGTAACATTTGCGATGCTGAAATGTGGCAGTTTGAATGTCGATTGAAATCAAAATTTCTGTTGTTCACCTTTAACGAATTACATCATTAGTAATCACGGAAACTGAACAAGGTCAGCCAACTCCGAATTTCATTTGAATTCTGGAATCAAAGTTTATAAACAAAAGGAGCTTATGTCCTTTACGATGCTTCGATTTTTCCTAATGTGTGAATGTGACTATGCGGTGTTCAATTGCGCAGCTGATTGAACTATACGACAACATACACCATTGTTTGAAAATACTAAATTGCATGGAACCAAGCATAATTGAGGGAACAAGAAATCTGAAGGTAAGCCGATCCGCATGGTCATTCTATTTAAGGACGATCATGATTTGCATGGATGTGCAGCCCAAGTTGCCATGCTAAAATCACACTGGTTTTTTCCTCTCGCTTCCTCCACCATTCTGATTAACGGGGATTGCAGTCAATTTTCCATAATGTAATACTTTGTATATCGGTTGCAATCAACAAAATACTATGCGTTTTTTCGGGTTATTTTGTTTGCACTAGATTGTAGTTAGGTCAGTCAAACATGGATGAACTTGAATGTCTTGATAAACACGCTGAATATGCAAACTGGAAATCCAATAAAACAATTAAATTTTATAAAAGATTTCGGAACGGTCTTAAGATTTATCCCCTTATGCCTTCACAAATGTTAACAAAATTGACTGCACAACAAGCACACTTATTGTACCGAGTATTTTACCCATGATTTTGCAAGTATTTATGGAATGACGATATTTTTATATTAACTGAAGTACTCCGCTTTATCTATGGTCTAGGATTCATGGGTGATCATGAACTGACAAATTTTCTCTTAGGAGCGGTCTTGGCTTAAGTCAAAGAAAAATTCTTTCAGTATGGAAATGTGTCGGAAGATGTGATAATCTCAAAACAGCGGTTGGGTTTGAAATTTTGTATTTAAAGTTTTCCAGCACTTTTAAGTGCATAGGCCAACACCGGCATCATATTAAGCAAATTATCCACGCCAGGAGCATGGCTTTCACGGATGAAATCAATAGTACCCCATAGTGACCGCAAAGTCAATTATTTTCATGCTAAATTTTCACGAGAGAAACTCTGATCTCTAATCTAATAGCAGATTACTGCTCGTGTTTCATGCTGAATCGTCTAGATAGACTTGAATGTTATTTGGAGGCTCCAGGATTCATTATATACGTGGCTTGGATTACCTGAGACAACAAAGCGAGGAATATAATCATCCCGCGCAATAACGGAAAATTTGTATCACCTCAGGATAAGCAGTCGCTAATTTTGTTTGGGAAAAAAGGTCATACGGTGAATCGAAAAACACTTACAACATGAATATTTCTGGGGGTAAAATCTAAGATGTTGGCTCGGTTACTCAATCCGAACCAGATTCTTCACTCTCACACCAATAAATATGGAAATACTTTGCCGGCAGATCAAATGCAAAAGCATTCAGGATAAGACGTGATAACCGAGATATTGCCCTGCATTCTAACAAACAACTTAACAAAAGCAGGGCTTGTCCAGAGGGATTTCCGTATTTCACGCTAAGAGAAGTTGGTTAATATGCTTTCATGAACCCAGTGACTTTATTTAAGTCTGGTGTAAATGGGATAGAGGTAGACTTGAGGTTGTGATGTGCTTAGTGCAAAATCACACCCGACGTGATTAATGATTCTATCCAAAATATATTTCGTATTTTACAGTGATAATCAAAAGAGAATTGCAGGCCAGTCGATACTGACTTCTTAGTCTCGAGGCTCCTCGGAGAATGAACCAAAAACAGTTTTGACTTGGAATTATCCATGACATTGTTGAACCGTATTGGTGGGTTCATCGATAGCCACCACCCGTTGAGGCTGGATTGCTAGTAATTTTCTGTGAATAAATGTTCTTTCATTCTTCCTGAAGTACTGCTGTCATGGATAAGATATGCAGACGTTGGCTGAAATGAAGTATGGATTACACTTCCAGCTTAATTTCTCCCTGGGTAAATCCAAGCGTGCGAATTATCGTCAACAAGATAAGCCAGTCTTTGCTGTATAAAACGAAAATATTGGAGTCTGCCTTCTTATTCTACTGTCTGCCGGAGAGGTAATCGTTCAAATGTGGCTTGTTCCATATGTTTCAAAGAGACTTGTAAGTCGGTGTTATTCATTCGTCTCCAGCGCTCCTTTTCCCCATTGATACAAATTACACCTTGCACAATTAATTATACAACATATTGTTCAAAGATCTGTAGAGAAATGACGTTGGGGTATCCCCACAAGCAGTCATCAGTCACTAACATTTGTTTCAACTACTCGATCTCAAGGTGCCACGCTAATCACAAATAAAATAATGAAACTCGGTCCATGGATTTACCGAAAAACTGTTACCACTGGGATACAAAGTCTTCATGTAGTGATCAAAAGTTCCAATATTTGCTGGTTCGCAACCCAGTTGACTTACTTTGGTTTACATAAGTTAACTTCGCTCCCTACTCTACGGATCCACCGAGGGTATATTGTAGGCTTCAACTGACACGGAAGACCAGAACAGAATGTTTATTCTAACGGCCAAATCAATCGGACGACTAAGGAGACAAGAATTCCTGAGACCGAGGAACCGTGGATTACTAAGCTAGTTCTTATGAAATGAAACTGCGATCTGGAGATTCTTTAAATTCCGTTGCAGTTTGAGCAAATTCGGAGTCAGTTGATAACCTAAATACAAGTGCGCAAAATCTGGGAGTCCAAAAACAGTGAAACGCGGAACTGTCTTCAGGAGCCTCACGATCCGGACGAACCATAAGGCTGCGAATAAATACAGTTGTTTTTCAATCTAGCGGGCAACGAAAAAGTGAACAGAAAGGACATCAGCACCAACTGGTGACTTGGCCATCGCAAGCCATCAGGTTGCAAATAATTTCTGAATAACGCAGACGTGCTGCCGTGAACAAAGTATTTTCACGTAGCAAATTTCAAGCATCAACATGTTAGCATTTTTTCTCCTTGTGTTCATGTTTCTGGTTTGTCGCTTGTTTGTCACTCACTGACGCACGTGAATGTTAACCATCTATTTGAATTGTTTGCATTCACGTGTGATTATAATTATTTCAAACAACATTTGTTCTCTTGACGAAGATGAAATATACCAAAGAACACAAACACAACTAAATAGAAAGTAAAACAGAATAGAGTTCGCACTAACTAGCACCAGAGTTCTTAGCTTCACTTCCAGCATCCCGGCACTTCCACTACACCTTACATTGTGCAGTCCCCCACGCGGATCACAAGGTCGGATAGCGAGGCATCGAAGGCTACCTGATGGTCGCGTGGCATGATAGAACTTGACAGGTAAAGCAATACCATCACGAGCCGGGGTCCTATACACGCACCGAATCGATGCTGATGTGTTATGTTTGCACATGACCAAGCACGTGCTGTGTGCATGTGGGCGTTTCTACGACTGCGCGCAATGCAAATTGTTATCCATGAATAAATAGATTGTTTGTTTGTTTAGTCATCCTGGTGGACTAATAGCTTGCTGAACTGATGAACATCGTAGTATCCATTTCATGTTTTTTTCGCCTGCTTTAATATATCCATACGCGTTAAATATACTTTCAATTTTAGGGTTGATCTTCTTATATACTGCGATTTATTTCAATGTTTTTCAGTTCATTCTCTACCGAGTTTTTATTTCTAACGTCTCTCCTACTTCAAGTGGAATTTGCAACTATCTCGTTTGCCTTTCGATTCCCGTGGTAAAAACAAATGGCAATGCTCTCCGGACTGAACCGTGGACAAATGGCATTTGTGGTCTAACTAAATGAGCATCCGTAATTCCGTATATTTTTTATCAGCTAAGTTCTGTTGAACGTAAATAATCCTACAAGGAGTGAAGGACCTTCCTTCGCCCTGATGTTTCATGGGTTTGCGAAACGACTCACCAGTTCACATCTTGTATGCGTGCTCTGGCGATGTAATCAGTGGATATAACTCACAAAATGTGGTGAAGATACTCTAGAGCCTTTCGGTGATAAATCCAATGTTATTTGTTTTAACCCAACCCATACTTTTCACCATCACTCTTTTCACGCATACACGACTTATTTTGACTACTAGAACTGCATCCTATCACCCTCCTTTCATTTGCAATAAATCATATATAGTGTTATGTATTGACATAATTACAAATAACTGAAAGCGAGCTTGTTCATCACACTGTGATGGTTTTCAGTGTGCTCTAGAGGATTATTCTGGGTAACATATTTACCCAAATTGGTCGATTACAATTTATTTGGTAACCCAATGTGAAAATCTTTCCAAATTAGTTGTAACACGGCCACATCGCCAAATTCATGAATGTGTTAGGAATTCATGCATATTTGCATTCGATATGGCTTGATCAGTACTGTAGATTTTTGAAGACTCGAGCATTTTGATGCAATCTGGTGGTTTTCCCGCACTATACCTCAAGTACCTAATTCATTTTTGGTTATTCGATTGCAAAACATGACTTTCCCTACCAATTTTAATCAAAAAACGTATCGCTATTGATGATAGCCCTTAATGATTTTTGAATAAGAGACGTAAAAGCACAAAAACGATGGGCGTTGTTGTCAGATTTCAAGATACTAGAGTTCTGTGAGATATGTTGGCAAGTAACAGTAAAAAATAATGGATCCGATAATTATTGTGAACATTTCCACAAAAGTAACTGCAAGGATGCTCCATTGGGATAACGTGGCAGTCCCTTGAGAAAACAGGCCAATGAAGGCGTCCGAGGTGCGATTATATAAACAAACACAATGAAAAGTGGAGAGAGCATACAATCGGCCACCTTGAATCTGGCGGGTGTTTAATCGCTGGGGCCGAAGAGAGAAAGACTTTGATGATGCACAGAATTTCTTGCCATTTGCTTCTCAGACCGCTGTGAGTGGTGACCATTTTAGATAGGTCGAGCTACAGTTCTTTTGGAATATGCCTCCCTAGGTTGACTGCGCTCATATTCTATATCAGCATCAATATATTTCTTGTGGGAACTTGGCTTCGTTATGATCTCTGTTCGCCGTTAAACTCATTCGGAATTATTTCGGTCTTAGAATTCGGGCTGGGTTTCATCCTCGATTGGACATAGTTACTGCTGCACCTGAGACATCTTTCGCTCCATCCAGAGAAACCATTCATGCTGACTGGCAGGTGGTCTGTGAGTTCCTTTCGTCAAATTGTCAAGTCCCACTTTGGTCTCCACGAACCTCTATTCCTTGTTCACAAAAATATCGGATCTGTCCCCCGTACTGTAATCACTGAATCACGCTCACGGTTGCATCCTTTGTATACAGTATGGCGGAATTCTGCGGACTCAAACGCGTTTAACCCTACGATCAGGGACGATTCTCAGGTCATTTGTGTATAATCCTTTATTGAAATAGACTGCCTGATTATTCCGTATTGTCCCAAGTATTCTCGTCATGAGGCTATAATTAATTCATGTTCAGCGTCCTGAGGATAATTTACAGGTTACCCTAGGTGGTTTCAATCAAGCATCAGCGTTTGCCTTAAGGCATTTCTACTTGTCTCAGTAAACTACCACTATTTGCTTCTGCTGAGGCCAAAGATATTATCTTAATCTGTTTCCAATCTGTTAAACTAGTGAAACAAATTCAAGATGACTTCCTTGGTTTCTTGTACGATAACATTTTTTCTCTGTTGAACATTTATTAAATAGCAATGACAGGTGGTCACAAAGTTGGCCATTGCGGCCTATATTTCTCCCTATCCCACACCGAACCCGGTTTGTTTCAGATGACTACATTTCTTTTCAGATGCAGGATTCCTTCCTTGAGCACAGAAAAGGACCAACTTAAAAAATCCCGTGATAGCAGCTGGCTTGTGCACATTCATGTGGTATTCGCGTTCATGGGATTTTATCCAATACTTTATTCTGCTTCATTAATTGAAAATATTTGTTTGGTCATTGCACATGAATGATTGATAGTACCATAGATCGTAAGTTAACAACTAGGGTAAGGTTCAGAGTGCTGTTCATGATGCATGTTTATTCCCCACCTGTTCAAATGTCGCAATAACTAGTTATTGCTGTCACTGGTCTCCAGCATTAAAGACTCAAAGTTTTCTCAACTTATTTCTGTTCATCATTTTTCGCTACATTCGGTTTAGAATTTATCGCATAAATGTTTTGAATATTTGTTACCTTTCTCGATCAGCCAGCTACTCTGAGCCCTCGTTCGTCAATGCAGAAGCAATTCCCTGGGTTGATTCTGTGGATTATCTGTAGGTTGTTATTGTTAACGTCTGAAATGTTCATCTTGCATTCCCAAGTGCTAAGTATCTTCGTCGGTTCAAATTTCAGATGAGGCAGCTTCGATGATACAAGGTAATACGCAGTACTATTTGTCTTGTTGATTACCAGTGTTTCAACAGTCCTTCGGTACTGTTCCCGTAAGTTTTTACAGGTGTACGCAAAAAGAAACATGAAATTCTCCTAATAGGACTGCCAATCATTGACACTGTCTTTGAAATTTTTTCTTCTAAACTACGTGTTCAACGTTCATCCACATTTGAAAACTATGACCATAAGGTTTCCACAATTCCGACTCACTTTTCACACGGTGATCTCTAACAACGCTTGTTCACATATTTCTATGTGATCCACTTTTGCGTTGTGGTCTTTAGATCTAATAACTGTGGGAGGTTTACTGCTAACCATTTATCACGCATCCTGAAAATCCTGGACCACATTTTAGCCGAAATCGTGAACAAGATAGCACAAATCCTCAAAGCATTCAACTGGTGAATTTTTCCTCTCATTGTTTCGTTTACAAGTTGACGAATATAAATGGTTTCAACTGGTGGTCTTTACTTGAATGCTGGATTTACGAATACAAATCCTCAAGCAAGGGAATGCACAGTAGTGCGAGAATAAGAGTTTTCGTTCTACTCCAGTTACGAACCCTTCCGCTTACTCCATATGCACTCAAACTGACACCCTCCGTATACGCAAACAAACACGCAAATGAAAACAAATTGTTGATCCACCTTATTGAAAGGAACTTTCACACGGCGCTGGGAGCAGATAAGGGTTGATGTTACGACACCTGATCCTGATTTAGTGAAGTTTGTCATAGCCATCGATTTACCTGACCGATAAGAAGAGGGCTTTCTACTGGACGTGTTGCTGTGCTCAGTGTATCACACGAGAGGTCACGTAGCGTGCATCAAAGGACTCAGGGACTCGTCCGAAAAGTAAATGCTGAATTGAATTTGATGGTAAGATGAACGTTCCAGGATCGGTAGATTGCTCTATTTGGCACCAACTTAAAAGTAAATTGCTGTAGATATCCGCGGCTTGGTGACTAAAAATCAAGCTGCGTTCACTGCTACGTGTTGGTCATGTGTCAGTTTTCATGTGTAAAGTATTGAAAAGAAGAAGGGCTCAGCCAGAAAGGCCTCAAGTAAATTGAACTGGGTCCAGGCAAAGCTTGACATTGTAGGGGCGATAATAAAAAATATCACTTATGGTTGCTGAAATTCCGGTATCCATTATTGATGCTAATTCATAACAACTAAATACTAAATGTAAATAGGTGTATCTTCATGAATTTAGTGAGAAATTTAAGAATATATTCATTTTATATTGGTTTTGGTTTTATGTAAGGGAATCTACCCTGATAAAAGAAATTCGGGAAATGATGATTCTCGAATGTCAGTAGGGGATTGACGGTTGCTTCTCAACCGTCTTCAAATACCTATTCAGTGTTTTCAGTCGATGGTACACCGTGCAGCCCTCGATCAAATTGTCTTTGTCATTATTCTTTTAACCTGTACGCCGCAACCTCGGTGAATTCATTGCATTCGAATTAACTCGCTCAGCGCTAGTGGTCGCGTTATTGACGAACGCGCTCTCTGTCATTCAAAGCTCAGAAAACTCCCTTCCATCTGCCCTGACTACATCTGCTGTTAATATCCTGATAAATAATGGCAGCCTTCATTGTTTGTAGTCAAACCCGCTTGGTTCAGGCCAAATTTAACTGAATTAATGGGTTGAATACAAAGATTATCACAACTACCAGCGAACGTTAGGCAAATCCGTTTGTCTAGCAAGGCCTAAACATCTAATTAAAAGAATGTTTTCCCATAGGGCGATTGCTCCAGAATTATTGACAATCCTGAATTCAGTTGAACTTTTTCTTCTTTTACAACGTCCTTAGTCGTACTGCACGTACCAGCATTTCGCGTGGTGACCGACACAGCCTAAACCTGCTAATTGATGACTGGTGTACGAATTCCCTAGGGTGAAGACGGTATAAAAATCAATCTTTTAATGATGCTTTCAGTTGGAATCACTTTGCCCAGTTTGCTTCTACCGTCTGGTAAGACTTGAAGATTCCTGCGGCTAAATTTAGGTAAGAAAAACAAATGCACAGTTTTACATAGGCTTTGCAATTTTGTCGATGTCTCTGCACGTATACAATTGTATACCCACCTAAAGAGCAAACATATGAAGTGTGTTGTGCATTCAACTCCCACGGCTATTTGTAATTTACATTCTTACCTTGGCTGTAGCTTTGTGATATCATTGATACTTTTGCAAAATTGTTATTGTAATGAATAATTATTTGGTGATTTTCTCTGTGAAATATAAATATGCTCATTCCCTTCTTATTTCTCCATCGAATAGAATTGGAATGGATCCGGTACCAGCATGACCACGTCAGATGTAAGGAGCAAACATCGACTCCATGCTGTAGGTCCGTCAAACGGTCATTCAGGTCTCGCTTAAAGTTATTCAAGCAATTTTTCTTTCACAATTGCAGCAGGGGATGAATTATAGATAAAGTGGCATTCACAGGAATGCGCTGTACAACAAGCGCACAATTGGAAATTATCACCCGAGGTGTTTAGTAGGGGTTACTCATTGGGAAGTATAGGAAGTAGACGCAAAACTAGAAATCAGAGTCACAGGTGCTGCAAGAAGTCCATCAACAACTCCAAACAGTAATACATTTCCGGCGTTGAGCTTGACACTTTGGAAGAAATGACCTGGTGCTGAACGTATCACGACAGAGACAGGATGATCACTGCCTTTGCTTAATGGCGCATTTCACTATTTTGGCACAGAACTGATACGTTCTTGACAAATCTTAGTAATCGTTTAGAAATTTGGTGATTTTTTTTTACCGGAATCGGTGTTTTAGCATGAAGCAAATGCAATGTGAATGTTAGTCTTCTATTATTGTATCACTTACAGAAATAGTCCTCTTGCATTTTCATCATAAGAATGGAATTTATGGAGAACAGCCGTCCTCAGCAGATATTTCAAGGCTTTTGCCGCAGTCAGGCTACCAGCACGAAAATCTTCTGGTGATGGGAGCCAATTACTATACACCCGCGGCCCATAGCCGTGCAAACCAGAAACAGATGCAGTGAAGTGTAACAGGGGTGAAACACATTAGGAAACAGAGATATTAAAAAGACAGTACTTGCAATTACGTCCTTATAACATGCAACACAAATAGAGACGATGAACTGCACCTGCGAATTCATATAATTCAGCATTGTGTCACGCTTCTTTTCCAAACGGCGATCCAGATTATTTGACCGAGTCAACGGAAATTTAGAAATGGATTTAAACCCTAACTAAATTCCCTCTGTCATGAGCATACGGACATCCTTGATGACACCAGGTGAAACAGTTTCAACAAGACAAATCCATCACCCTCCTTAAATCGCTGGCTTTTAGTTTTAACATATGTAGCAGAAACCAATGTTTTCAGCTAGAATATATTATGGCGCTGACAAATCTGAGAAGCAGGTTAAAAGTGGTTCCAAATCTATCACTCAAATGTTTCAAAGAAAACGTGGTTTTCTAGGAACAGATCAATCATGGGGCTACCTGCTTATCTCGAAACGTTGTCCCATGCGCCGAGCACTTCTTGGATAATACTGGTTTGATAGATAATGCTAAGACTACTATCGAGCGGATGGAGACACTGGCGTTAGACGAAGTTCAGTATTTTCTGTCTGATCTGCACTAAGGTTTCATCCTCGCATGGGGAACCAGCTTACTTCCACTTATCCATATCGAATGGAGCCGACGGGCGCCTTTCCACCTGGTAAAAATAAATAGGTCATTTAACGGATTTGACTACAGATTTTGATGCATGGATGCAGCGAGAACCGTGAGATAACTGTCCATCAGGTCATCGGGGCAAATCCCGAAAACGAACCAACACTTCATACATTGAAATTTACTCCCAGCTTAGTGTATAAAGATTTTTCAGACTACTTCATTTGTTCATCAGTAGTATTACCCAGTTAGTAGTATGAAAGATGCCTGGCTAATAATTGATAGCCCCTGGGGAAGAATTTTAAAATCTTTTCCAAGTGAACCTGGATATATAACTGGGGAACAGTGAAGACGGATTGGAAAACACATTGGTAAACAAATCGGGAGATAGTGCTTCGTTTTGCTCTGCAGTGTCAAAGCTTCCTGTTTTGAAGTAACAGCCGTCGGAGATTCTTTACACAGCTGGAAATGTGAGAAGTCCACTTCATATCTGTATCAATAGTAACTCCCAGATATTTAACACTATAAATCCTGGCAAGAGTTTTCGAGTTGATGGAAGATTTTTCGGATGGGTAGGCCGACCGATGGAGAGAGAATAACCATTAGAAACATTTAGACGTATTGTGATTTAAACCAGCTCGTCCAGAGAGATAATGAAGAGAATATAGGTTGTTGGAAAACTTTGAAAATCATCGTTGTTCGAAATGGCTTGAGAGGGGCAACATTATCAGCATACTTAAACAGATGACAAGGGGAACTAGTAGAAAAGTCGCTGATGTAAGCACAAAAAAGAAACGGTGAGAGAACAGCACCCTGTGGCACTCCTGAGTTGTTAATCAACGGTTTCTGAACTTTACCGTCCACTCGTGTGCACCTGGTCCGGTTAGTAAAGTAATCAGACAGCCATGATAATATGGATGTCGACGAATAGTTTAGAAAAACGCCAATCAAATTTTATTGATGCAAATAAGGATTCACAAGTGTGGTGAATGAGGAAGGTAACAGAGTCCAAGTTGGATTTGTTAGATTTATAAGCAAACTGAATAGGGTCGTCGAGATACAAAGAAGGATGCAGACACTTAACTATACCACGACCCGACCGTTTAGAACCAGGAGATTTTAAGGCATTGGGGATAAAACGGTTTGTTAAAGCAGTATAGCTGTTGGATATTGGGATGAAAATGTTGATGACGAGTCTCCAGCAGCCAGGGATAGAAGATGAGCTTATTGCTGAGTTAATCAGAGAAGCAAATGCGTCCTTCAAAGCGCCAGCGCCATGCCTTAAAACCTGGGGCAGACTATCGGGACCAACCCCTTTGTTAATTTTAATGTTGCGGAGAATTGGTATCACTTTTTTCCTAGAAAGCGTTTTAATGTCATATCATCACCTTGTTTAAACATGACTGGGGTATAAGTGGAAGAATGGGTGTAAGCTTGATTGATTTTGTCGAAATCCACAGAACATTTCATGTTTCGTTTCTTCTAACACAATAGCCGAACGCCTTGCCATAAGAATGGGTTATTGTTACCACTCAGGAGTTAGCTGGCGTTTGACTTCAGCTTTTATTAGGTCAGAAGCGCATCGCTTGCCAGAATTATTAAGGGGTTTGCAGAAGTGGTCCTTGCGTCTTAGTTTGTGGTTGGGGATATGGCCATTTAAGAAGAATATTGTTTAGAAAGGGCTGCAGTTATCAGAGATTGCGCTGGCCGTCTCTGCGAAAATTTTAACAGTGCCACTGCGCAAGGGTGCAAAAGATAAACAGGCGGATGCGAACGAAAGGGATTTCTGAAGAAGTATAAGGATATTGTGTGAAAAGTTACGGAGGCGACCTCGGATTTGATTTGTTTGTTCGAAGGAATGGAAGGCTGACTGGGGGTATATCTTGGGCCTCAACAGACAAAAACAGTGATCATTACTTGAGATGGAAGTAAGCAATCCCAGGAAGATTCAATCAAGATGGTTGGTAATAATGCTACATAAAATGGAATCGACACTGGTGTGCGAAACACAGATTTCGGTCAAATCGGACAAATCATTCTTAGAGTAGAAGCAGGACCGAACTCACTCACAATAGTATTCAAACTGTCCTCTGGAACAGAAATAATGAATGCTAGAAAAGAGTCGAAAAAACTATGTGATATTGTGTTGCGAGCTGAAAGGGGCAATATATGTTCGTTATGACTGTAGTAGTATGGTGATCAAACCTCAGATAGCACGGTGTTACTCAACAGTCAATTCCTTTTAGCGAGTACGTATAAATAATTTCGGACTTGCCAGACCAGAAGGAATATATGTATGCTGCAACACTGCCTCCACTCTTCTTGTCCGAAAATCTGTCCTGCCGATGGATTCAGAACCTGTCTGTTGACACGGATAAATCAGCGATGTTCGGGTTCAGTCAAGATTTTTGTATGCAAATGACAAGTGTGAACATGGATCGGTGATTAAAGTGTGATGGACAGATACGACATTTGAGTAAACAAAGGGCGGATTTTGGTGCTCAACTATCCCGGAATGGACATCTTGGCCGGAATGGCGCATTTAAAATTTGTCGGCCAGACAGCACGAGCGCCTCTTTTAGATGAATAAAGAGGTCTTTGCGGTGCGATAATGCGTGATCCAAATCCATTTTGAAAATGGATAAGGTTTTGAGTAACAATACTTCCGACCGATTGCAGCGGCTAAAGGATATCATAATTGGTCCAAATATTCAATGAGAAAAAAAACGAGATAACGATGACAGTATTATAGCGCGACCAATCAAAGGGCACGCTCCGAGTATGCATGCTTGTTCTCGCATTCATGGCATTTCTAAAGGGAAGACGGGCTGCATGTATCGAACGGATAGCAAAGATGGGAACAAGATCTCACATACCTTTGCTAAAAACACCATGAGTAAATTTTTAAAAAGTTAGCTGACCTCAAAAAAAATACTACACAAATTATTTGTAACCCGTAACCCCGGTGGTGTATGATGAGGTTTTAAATACCTTTTGATAAATTATATCATCCTAGTCGTTCCAGAAGCAATTTTGTTTGATGAATGACCATTATGATTTTTAACCTCGGGAGTTAACATTTTTTTAATGTCAATATTAATAGTGTTCTTGTTGCTGTAATTGAATAAAGGTACTCAAATTGTTAACACAAGAGGATTTGGTCGTAAGAACTGCCACACAATCTCTCACGCCGTCGGTTGCTTTCTGCTGATCACAAGTTCTTTCAAAAAGTGCGCATGACTGTCTACCAAGGAGTGAGGTTAAAGGCAAAACGACTGTTAATCTTTCTGTCAATAATGATAATGATACTCTTAGTTAAAGCGAGTAGCACAGATCCAGATTCATTTTGGGCAAACCACTCACACCCGACCTCATTAAATGAAGCAGCATAAATTCTGTTATCTGTTGTCAAAATCAGGAATGACAATGTTTTAGATGGCATTTCATTTTCTGGCAAAATTCATGTACAACTTTTGAATTCTCAGTAGCAGGGTGTAAACTAAAGGTACTATGAGCTGGGACGAATTTCGCATAGCTTCGACAATAACAACACCTGACGCCTGACGTAAGTTTACACAGTTCCACAGGTTAGTCTGTGTCTCTACGAAATGATTACATAATTATTTCGTAGTGGTAGTTCTAGTTGTCACAGTGATTCATCTTAGACCTATGCCGGTTCTATCGGATTCATACACTGATAAGAGATGAGATGCCTTGTTCCATGTTCGTTAGTTCAAGCCAATCTGACAGATTCAATCATGCTACACCGCCATGTATGCCTATTAACAAACTCTTTGCGTCGTCCATTTTATCATTATCTGTTTTATACAAGTTGAGATTAGTTAAATCACTGAGTAGGCTTTTGGAATATGAACGAGCTCCAACGTTTGCTCGGGCTAGTCCTTAAACTACAGTTGTTGTCAGTTATTGCCGCAGGGAGAAAAAAAGAATTTAGTGGTGCACTTATTTCGCAACCCAACCAGAGGACTCTCATTTTCTTAAAAACAGACTATTTTTTAAATACATCAACATTCCTACCTTGAGAACACTTGATTTCCCACAGCACCTGTTTGCTCGTTTTGTCCGTTCTCCTCGGAGTTTCTTTCCATTTTCTCTATGTTAGCTTTACGCTTCATTTCATGGACACCTTAATACGAAAAACACTGGAAAGTCGTTGCTGATTGGTGATTTTCTGTGTTCGCATTTTCCAAGGTAGGCCGTCGTGTTTCATGTTGCAGACACGGACCCGTCTCCATAGATTATCGGAACGAGTTTACTACAGTTATATGTGGATGTATGCATCTCTGTTTATGACAGATGCTTAACATATCTTATTTTGACCTAACAGTATTCGATTTCGCTTTTGATAGCGTATTTGAAAGTTAAGCTGCCATGGTTCTGTGTTATCATTTTGCAGATACGTCAGGTACTTTAGTTTATAGGAGATAATAACTGGCGGAAATCCAGCCCAGCGATTTCGAGTTTGATGCAAGCTGAACATGATGAATCACCATTCTTGCAATGGACCACAAACTACCTTCATTTTTGAGGAGTTCTTATGTCGCGGTTGTATTACATGTTTAGCAAATGGTACACCATGCCGTTATATCACGGCGAAAAGGATTTTATTCTTTCCTAATATTCTGCAGGACTTGATTATAAATTTACATTTTTAATACCAGCAATCCTACCAGACGTTTTATATACTGATTCAAAACCAACTCGATAACATTAGACAATCTAATATATATCACAAATTGGTTAATTACAGAGTGCAATATTCTTGTCCACATAACACCAAAAAAATTGATTTGCAAGTTGCATGATGCGGAAATGAGAACTGTTTTTCTAGCCAGCGCCTATCAGTCATACAAATTTTTAAAGGTACCAAACCGTATTTGAAAACGATCGCTGCTAATACATCAAGAGACAACATTGGAATGACACCAAAACGTTATGGGTCTTATGCAGGTTAGGGACTACAAGCCGATGGAACACTGACGCTGAAAGAACAAATTTGGTTGTCAAGCTGGTCGAACCCATGAAAAAATGAGAGCAGTAAAATAGAAAAAAGAAGGAATCATATATTCCAAATCTCTCTACGGCGTTGATGTTGCTAATTCGGCACGACCAAACTGGGCAAGTCGAAAAATGGGTTGTAATCGGCTGAGATATCTCACCATTTCTTTCCATTCGGCAAACCACAATTACAAGACTGTGACTGTTTTAAGGACATTAGTTCTTCCAGAAACACAAACATCTGTTGCATGATCATGTTTTCGAAAGTTTCATTTAAGGAACCGACCAATTACATCCATTTATTCACTGTAAAAAGAAAACATCGGTGAGAATATGAACCATGAACCTGAAAAGTTTATTTTGAGGTAAACGTTTAACAGACTATTCCTATTTCATGAACGTACTGCCGATAACAAGACTGTTTCTTCAAGGAATCTGTTCCAAACATGCAGCAAATGTGAATTTGAGGGTTAAATCAATGGAGGGCCAACTACAGTCAATAAAAAACGTTTGGTAGCCAGTACTCGCATAATGAAGATATTTTCGATTTGAAGACCTGATAGAGAAAGGAAACAAGTCATCTGGCAGATTAACGTGTTTCAAGGAGAATTAAAACAATCTGCAAATTTAGAGATATGGCATTGTTTTTCCTGCTGGTTCTCTATTGGTTCAGGTCAAATATGGATGCAAAGGAATGCAAAATGGAGTGAATAATATATTAAATTCTACAGTTTTGTTCCGCTAGATCATAAACGAACTCTATTGGAATATCGAAATTTCAGAACTATGCTAATATGACTAGAGTGCATCCTGAATGTTGAATAAAAATAAGTCCTTGAAGGCTATCCGAAACCGGCTCTTTGGGAATGCCTGTTATGCGCGATACAGGACATTGGAAAATTCTAATAACAGCATTACTTAGAAACGCCAGTAAACAAACTTTTACACAATGGTCTAAAGAGGCAGGATGATTCAATCTACACCACTAAAAGACTGTTTCAGCGCAGCAAATCCCAAATCCATTCCCCACAATTAGATGTAAATAGATGTGAGCATGAAGATATTTGTTATTTTTTACCTCACTACTGATCGTTTACTAGTATAGCTTCACCCGTGAAGGTGCCTTCAAACGATCACAGATTGACACATTAATGCGACAAACGAAAATGCTCTAATTATGTTTCACGGTAAAAATGCAACAAACGATAATTTTAGCGTTTATTTATTTTAAATTCCAGCAGCCTGAACGTTTTCTCGAAAAGCGGCCGCTGCTTATAACATAAATCCAATCTGGATCAAAATTGCTGAAAAATGACGCCTTTTTTAATTTCTCTTCCTACCTGCTGTTTCTGCCTTTCCGCTGCCCAATCTATAGGTGGAATCTCTGACTGACTATCCTGAGGAAATTTTTGATATCACATTTCTAATTTCTCAAATGGTACTCTAATGTCTGAAAACGAATCCCCGAAAACATTTGTCTATAAGTTTACTTGCTAACTACCTGTCAACCCAGGAGCTTTTTGCGTTAGATTTCACATAACCTCGACAGTTTGAAGTGCACGCGAATCAGAGCCGTCCTCTTTTAACCCTTGGTAAAGTATTATCAATTTAGATGATGAGTGGTAACGCTTCCATTATTATTGGAGCACTAACTTCTTTCGATCAGTCGTAATCATAGCCTGTAGCAAAATCAGGTATATTTGTTTGCTCTAGAGAGATGTGATCGTCTTTTTTGATAGAATAACATTTTGTATGCGTGCGATACGACATTCAACATAGAGAGGGTAAAATTTGGTAAAAGGCAGTTAGGATTGGTATGCTAATCCTGCTGCGAGATTGGAAGCACGTCAGAAATTTTTAAAGGTGGTTAAAGGAAGCACTTGAGCAATAAATGCCAGAACAGCACGTAAAGCAATGTAAAACTGGTTTGGCTACATATAATCCTCAATCACCAGTGCTTTGTGCAGTCTGCTCATCAGAGTTGCCAGTTCCAAGATTACCGCTGCAACAACTGATCGAATTGACAGAGTTTGGGATGACTAATTAACTGATGGATGGCTATCTGTCATGTGGTGGCATAGCAACAACATCTCAGATTCGGAAAATTGTCCATTATTTCGAAGTCCCTACCAACGCCATACGTCGTAAGCTCCACCAGCGATAACATCATTTAGATTTGATTGTTTCTGCAGAGAGCATAACCACATTCTTATGACAGTTTGTGCCAACAAGTTTATCATCACCATGGATCGAAATTCAGTTAGTTATTATGTCACCGGTACTCCTCGTGGAATAAGAGAGCTTACCAAATTTTGTTCAAAACAATCGGTAGTTTGTGCAATATTCGTGAACACAAGATTAATTAGTGCTGTCACCTACTTGCTGCATTCTGTTCACCCTTAGAATGATTATTTCCGTAGTTCGTTCTTATGTTGACAGAGTGCAGTTTGATCCATGATTCGTGTGCGAACACAAAAATACGATTTTTAAACAAAATACTCATAACAATTTTGATCTCAATTAATTTAGAGTCGAATCAGCGAAATCCGATCATCTGAGACGTATGAAGCCCGTGTAAGAATCCGATCACATTCCTCTGAAATGCGGATTGTTCATTGGAGTTTGGTAAATCCAACCTCATAAATATTTTCATGAATTCCAAATCGTTACCCTTCTGATAAAATGTTAGCGTCTTCAAATAGTTAGGAGAAACATCATCGCATTGCATCTGCAAGTGACTCTCAGGGATATGATCGCAAAATGTAAAACAAATATCCATAGTGAAATATTTTCATCCGTTAATAATTGATAACATAGTGATCATTAATTTTAAAGAGACCTGTACCTGGTAATTTGATGCCCCTTTGCATTGAATGTGTCCAGGCTGTGGCCTTGACCTTTTCAAGCCATGCGTCTAAGGTAATACCCTATTACACCGAATATTGTTAGTACCTGCATTTTACGGTGATTCATGGCAGTCACAATTTATTTTTTGTAATCTTTCTGGTGCTATGAACAGAAAGAATCAATCACCAACGCATTGGTATTGCCTCAGTTAGTTAGTCTGCATTCATCAAGATGATTCATCTCGTCAGAACCACATGCGTCTACCATATAGGTGGTTGGAATAGCTTATATTTAAGTCCCTCGGAGTTCCTTCCCATGACGTTCTCTCGCACTGTCACTAGAACAAAATACATGGACGTATTCTGCCGTTGGCTCCGAATTAAACAATACGGTATCTCTATTTCCGCTGCATGGAAGAACTGCTAAATGGCCTAAATTCAGCTACGGCCGAACATAATTCGACTCGTTGTACTGCCCGTTGCAACCATACTGCGGTCATAGTGGGATTGTTTTAACCACTGAACTGCACAATTATGCCTGTAAAACCCGAAAAGTGAAAAACATTACTATGGAAAGTAGTGTAATGTGTCTACCAGTTCCACCATTTCTGTTGGATCACGTGAATTATTGGCACCATGAACAAGTGTTATTAGAATCGGAATTGGCTTGCTATTGTGCACTTAATAGGAGTCTGTCAACTAGTTATTTTCAGCCTATTCTTGCAATGCTCCAGTTTCCATCCAAGATTGCAGCTGGATATTGGCTCGCTTAAGCATTTAGTTAAGATAGACGTCCTTTAGTAGACATGAAGCTGTAGCATACAAGCGAAGGTATCAAAGTATACAGACCAATAGCTTGGTGGTTTACTAGGTCCACGATAAGCATGATCTAGATTGAAAAAATAAATCCTTGCTGAAAGATCCTCAGACCTATATACTAGTGTTTGGCTTGATGCGTCTGTTTGTTTTATCTTTGTGATACTCCACGTAATGCTTCTGTTTCACTTATTCCTACTTCTTTATTTGATTTCGTTTGCGTGTTGACAATGCTGCGAGTTGACTACCAAACAGAACTGTGCATCAGCACAACGTTGATGGGAGTAAACGCAATAGCTGAAAGGTAATTTATGTTTCAACCAAGACCATTATATGGGTCACACGAAGTCGATATCACCGCAGAATATTTGGTGTATAAAATCAAACTGAACAAAATTGTTATCAACAGTCAAATGAGTAGCTGACTATCGAAAGGAGCAACGGTTCAGTTAACAAATGAATTAAAACCAAATCAGCTGTTGCTTGTATGTACCTGGATAGTGGTCATTTTTCAGACGAAAAACGGTGTCAAAATTAGGGTGCACTCGAAAATCCCACTTTGAATTGTGCTGAGAGAATACAGTTCTAAAAGAAAGATCACAAATATGAATACTCGTTCTGAAGTCTGTCGCTACGGGAAAGTAAATAAAGGTAATCGGACATCAGAGAGTTGGGAACCACAATGCAAGTGATCAAAAATACGAACGTGAATGAAACGCAGGTTACGAAGCAAGGTGAATAGTGGAAGTTAAACTCGGGTCTGCATCTTTCATAGATGTCAAATTTGGTGGGAAATCCCGGATCATTCTGGCTTTTCATCCATTGCAAAACAAGTCCAGGCCAATTCACTCGCATTTTAGGTGCTTTATTATAAATATCAATGCGGAGGATCAAATGCTTTGTTGGAACTTGCGCTAGAGTACTAAGAAAATGATGGCTACCAAAGAGCTCTTTGGTATATTTCCTATCGTTTTAACCTCACTGCTTTCTTTTTGAAATCATAACTGTCGTCCCCCAAAACGTCCGATATATATAAGGCCTATCTGAAGGGCTGCAATTCCATCCTTGAATTCTTTCGAAGTCACCATTTTATTGACTTACTAGAGAAATAGCTGAACTAAATAAGTTCCATTTGATTTTACTTCCTGGTTTTCATACCTCGTGAACTTTTCACAGCAGGAGCTTTTGATGAATAACGCAGATTTCACTAGCAAATGCCTTCTAAAGAACAGGACATCGTCAAATCGAGGAATCTGAATGGGTGTTTCGACTGTCATTAAGATGTGTATCCCAAAATGAAACATGCATCATAAAGTTGGGCTAATTGTCCAGACGTTAGTTCTGGATAACATTTTTAGGGAATGATTCTACTATCTTCGTTAAGTGAACGAAGTCCATGCTGTGATTCAAAAACATTCATTTCAGGTTTTAAACTCCAGTCGTGTTACTTCGCCTGAAAAAATAGCTTAGCATGTTGTTGTTAGGTATTATGAATGTGTTTGCTTCCCGTCCAGATAGTAGACAGCATCACGCAGGTTTGTTTGGTGCACGTTGCCCAAAAATGTTTATCTGAACCATTTGTGATTGTATATCTCGCAATATTTCAACTATGCATTGTTTAGTGAGATTGGATCCTAAAACCGTCAAACATTTCTTATTCCTGCTACCTTCCATAGCAGTACAGCCTCTCAACATAAAACTCTGAATTCGGTTTCATCACAGGTGGAGTACAGGATAAAAGAGACAGCTGCCAAAGATATTCCTCATTTGTTTCAAATTCCTTCCTGTACCAAAAGTTCCCGCTTTATTGAGGTTCAATTTATGTCATTCTATTAGGAGGCGATGCAGTCACAATAATCATTGGTTCCAGCAACCTCAAGCTCCAGATGGGCAAAGTTCTGTTCAGGACATCAAAAAATACTGATATTATGAGCCGGCATGCCTCAGTTCGTGTGAGGTCCATATTACCATATCTGCAGGATTCCTCTAGGTCTCAAGGAATTTTACGAGGACATCTTATCTCAGGTTTTCATTTAGTCATCAACTGGGCGGTTGCTTGTCGTAAAGTGCAAAGCAACACTGCATCCATACACTAAAATATTGGAGATCGTATAATGCCTACCTCATGACGGAGATATCTGAAGGGGATATAAATTTAGTATCGAGGCGTCAGGGAGGGACAGTCTTTGATATGCTCATCCTATGAATCAAATCAAAAGCGGAGGTAGTTTCTTCAGTGCATGGACTTTACAGATACTTGTTTAGTTTGAGGTCACGTTTATTGTTGAGCTTTAATATCTACTTTCCCACACAGCCTCGAAATATCCGTTTCCTAAAAGATTGTTGCTGTCGTTCAGCGGCAAAATGTTTTCCTGGCAACAAGTAACTGCCATGCTTCTATCCTCACCCATTACGCGATTCCAATAGTCTACTTCGCATCGATAAATTCACAACTTGCACCGAGACGTCGAAATAAGGGAAAAGTGAAGAGGAATTTTTATCATTATGCAGGTATTTAAATAATTGGGTGTTGAGCAAAAATGCGCCGGGGATTATTGTGTAATGGTGATTTCGCCATCAGTGTTCAAGTTCGATGTCAATGAATGACGTGAGTTTCGCCTTGTTTTTTATATGTACCCTGCTGCATCAGGTGTACGATTGGCCAAAAAATGCTCAGATTTCTGCACAACACCTATCGTTTTCAACAGAGTCAGGTTCATAGCCAATGGCTGTAATTTTTTTGGTTAAATAATATTGACCGATTTAGCGGGTTTCTGTGTATTCTATGGTTAATTTAACATTTTTAAAAATAATTTAGTAAAAAAACCATGTCGTAAATATTTTGAGGTATCACCAGTTTATATAATGATTTTCGACTTCGATATTCAGGCTTTCTAGCGGTGTTTCTGGTGTGGAGTCCCGCGATCACCCAGTTTTGAAAAAGTGGCTTAGTTACTTGAACCTCTAAATTGAAGTTTTGACTGCTAAATTCAAATAAACTCCCGTTGTCTTTTAGTAGTTGTATATTGCAGCACCTGTTTGTTTGATCACAGTGGTTGCAAATCTCTGATTCAATAAAAATTCTTTACAGGGACTCGAATCATTTGAGTATCAAAGCGAACACACGCGGCGACGATCGCCCGGATCCCAGTAAAAAAAATGGTATTTGCTGATCATTGAAATTGGTAAATGGGTAATTCGTTAGACAGGAAAATGAGGCTTTTGGTATAATTGATGTACCTGGGGATTGCCTTAGTGATAGTTAGCAGGCAAAACCAATGATCATGTTTTAACAAAACCATCTGGTGATTTTGTAGCTTTAATACTTCATGTTTCACTCTGACTAATTCAAATTACAAATGCAGATGTGTAAGTGCATGTCAAATGAACCTACAAGCATACTTTACCTGTCAGCTAGGCTAAATGCGCTTCTATTTTTGCTCTTATGAGTCGGATAAATGCCTGGTCAGGACCGACTAGTGTTTTGTTTTCGCGAAAATGTTCAAGGCAGCTTATGGACACAAACGTTACGGGCCACGCGTTTGTGAATACAAAATAGACCGGTGGCATCGAGCTTAGGCGGTCAGCTAGATAGAATTCGAACAAATTCAACGACCATTTGCAAATCCCTCTAATCCTTTGAAGTTAACTTGGTCTCATTTGCGCAGATGCACAAAAACATGATGAGAATCCCAGCGCCCAAAGAGGAATCGAAGTTATTTAGTTCTCCATGAGAGTCATTCCAATTGCATACTAAGTGCTTGGGCGATCTGTTAATCTGAATACAGATTTTAGGAGAGTAGTAATAGCAGTCATCGATGCCTTAATCCGGAAGAATTGGGGACGGTCCCAAAAAGTAATCCTGTTTCGAAGAGATGATAAACTTAGAATGAATTACCTGAAGTTTGCTTGATTTATTTTGTCTATACAGTGAATGATATGACTAAAGTTTGTCACTCGTAGTGACGAAACAGAATAAATTTCTAACATGATTATCAAATTCTTTTGAGGAACCGATTCGCACATTCAATTAGTATTTTTAGTCATTCTTCTACGTTTTGTTAACATTTTTTATTTACCAATCAGTTTGGCAACAAAGGAGAAGGAATTTCAATTTCCGTTCGCGCTGAAACGCTAACCATCATCGAAGATGCCGAATTGTACTTCATAATATCGTGATTTCCTGAGTTCAGCGGTATGAAGAGATCAACTGAACTGATCATTAATTTTAAATGGACTCATCTCTTAACACGAAATTATCTGCATTAAACAATGAAATTTTCTAAGAGGGAACAACAGAATATTCCACTGTTGAAAGAAAGTTAGTATGTCAGCATAAATGTTGGATTTTAAGCTCGGTATGTGAGAATGTAAAACCGACCGAACTGCACTGATCAGAATTGGTTTGCTGTGCGATCATGAAAAGCACCGTTCAGCAAAACCAGTTGTTTTCATATTTCGTTTGTAGTTGACAGAACGGTGACTGGTCATCTAGTGTTCAATGCGGATAGTCTGTATGGTTCACTGATCTATACTGTTGTGGAGCTCTCCACACACAATTTGTGTATTTGCGAATGACAACTTAAATTTATCATTTGTTTTTAATTTATTAGGTTGTTTGAGAACTCGTGCTTTGACAACGCCTTTACCATAGCACTGTGCATTTTGAAGTAGAAGGCATTTACAAAATCCACACCTGATTTTTCGTGGTAGAAATGACGAATGAGTACGGTACCGCTAGGAAGCAACAGTAAGAAAATTGTTCTGATTACATTGTGGACATCAATTGTCATTATGCACCGCTTGATATCTTGCATAAATTGACAATGAGTAGGATTAAATCCCTGGACATGCCATAAGTCTGAACTTCGCACATGGTTGTCACCCAATAAAATCTTTGAAATCATTTCTTTTGGCAGCTCTGACATAATTTTCTGTGCTTGGTCAATGCGTCGTCACTGAAAAATCCCATCTGAATATGGCAAAAGAGTTCACGATGGGAGGCTGGCTTATTTTTTTTAATTGTACCCATTTGCTAATGCACTTATGTATCTGGTGTGGGGTACATTCGCTTTGTGAACGTCTTCAGTATCAAGACAGGTTTGGTCAGTGAACATAATGTGTTGAATTCGGTTTGGAAAATAGGAGTAAGCGGATTGCTAATTGTTGAAGGTTGAAGAAAATCCATTAAATCCGTGATGGATTAGTCACTGGCAATCAACCAAGAAAGGTCGCCGTCGAGGGCGTGTGTTTTGATTTGCATACTGGAATCGCACCCATGATAGCTGGAATCTTTTGGCGAAGTCGGTCTGCGAACTTTAGTAGCAGAAGCATCCATCTCACTGCTTATATGTAGCTAAATGAGCCAGAGGCTGAAGTTATCGAAAACCAGCTTGATCGTTTTCGGTTGAAACAGTATTGTGCCGTTATGACGTATTCTCGCCCATCGCCTGATTTTTTTCGATTAGAGTAGAAATCAAAGCATGAAAAACCTGGGCAGCAGTGGAAGTTTGTTTCTGTCAACTTCACATATGACCAATTAACCAAGAATTTGAGAAGGATTTGAAATTTTGACAACATAGAAATGTGATTTTCCAAAATAACGACTTATCCAACGACCTGGAGACTTCGCGGTGGGATCACTGGTTTCGAGTTCCCTCGTGTGCGTCTATATGAAGACCACTTTATTCAGAATATTTACAAACTTTTGTCCACATATAGTGTTATCTCGTGAGCGACATTTGCCTGAGCCGTATAAATCGTGTTTTTTCACTGCAATGCGTAAGTGGGGATCTTTTTAAGGAATCCATCAGGGCTGGGTGTTTCATGTCACATGAAAAATCTTGCTGATTTGCGATGAAAGCACCCAAATTTTCCTCCAAGTTTGGCCATAAGCATGCATAATATAAATCTTGGAGTGGAATAATTTTAGCCCACATCTCAGGATCAGAAAAGAATAAAACTTTTCTGCAATTACATGAAACCAGGCAAACCATTTTGGACTCGGTAGGTATTGGAAGGGTTGTTGTGAATCGCAACATAATATCAAACTTTTGGAGTTCAAGTTACCAACGGATCCTGTGAGACGAGTATATTTTAATGAACCATTTATGAATTCGTCGTCAGTTTGTGATTCACTCTTATCGCATAAAGGTTTCTCTCGCCGTGAACTGCAGAGTTTTAATTTATTCTTTACCTTACTGCTGATGCATTTGCTGTTTTTCATACTTCATTTTGCTGAAACATCAACTGGAGAATTACCCATCCTTTTAGCCTTTCGTTTGGCTTGGCGCGTACATCATTCACATTCCGCTTTTTGCTACTGTTCTGATATTCAATAATCTAAATCGAAAATGCAATGAACCAACAAGCTTCAAACCCCCGGCTGTCTCGTGGTGTACTTGACTTCAATCACGATAAACCTAATGGATGTCTATTTATCCATTATGCGCTCGGAACATGGAAATTTCGGAAATACAAGAAAACAATGAAACTGGTATATCTAGAGCGTTGCATGATCGAATTCAGGAATGGACAGTAAGCAAGGAATTACCAAATGGAAATCAATAACCACATAGAGGTGTAATGGTGCTGCTCTTCTGCGACAATGCATTTGTCATCCTAATTACGGTCGATTTATCAAACGCTAACCACTCAAAATCTCACTTAGAAGGTCGCAACTCTGTCCATCACTGAAAAGTGGCTATAATTGCTCGATGCATGTGTAACGGTGCACAAATTTCAGGTTGTCCTTTCTGGATAGATGTTTGATGGGGATTTGCGGAAAAAAAATATTATAGTTTCTGTTAGAACACGAAACAAAGTAGCCCATTGCGAACGGCAAGGATAAGAGAAATGAAAAGTAGTTAGATCATAGCAACGTTCATTACACAGTATCTGCAACTTAAAGAGTGAAACTGGCGAAGTCATTTTCCTCTAGTTATTCAACGACTGAATGGACACGAACCGGATTAGAGAGTGCAGACAGTCATGACTGTGTGTTTTCGCTACTGATCCGTTCGAAGGCGTTCTCAAAAGGTTTTGCTACATTTATTATCCGTTCTAGTTCGTGCAATCGAGATACTTCTTTTTAAAATTAGAATTTGTCGGCCACATTTTTGGTTCAACCAACTTTATGCGAGTCAACCAAATCGTCCAATCAGTTAGCGTATTGCTCGCCTGGTTTGGACAACTAGAGGATGCCATTGGACCCGTTTTAATTTAACGTGATGATACCTTAAAAAATTACTGAACTTAAATATTCCCGATTAGCCTACTGATTGCCGACTTCATGCATCGGGTTTTCAGGAAACATTTCAGGATTGGTGCCTATCCACGACCGCTTGTTTTTGGAAACCTGGACCAGCTTTTTGAGCATACCAATCAAAGTAGTGACTGAAGATTGTTGGATGTTGATATCTCATGGAAATCTCCGTCATCTTTTCTTTGATGCTATATGCAAGCCTTTGTTCTGCCTGATCTAAAGAGCGCTATCATCCCCGTGGTTTATATAAATACATGATGGAGAAGGAAACCATTTTACTTTTAAGATGAGCTGAGCCATGCTGTGATAATAGAGAGAATTTCGGCCATCTTTCAATCAGTTCGATCCCATGAATCCCAAATCCTGTTCATGTAAAGAACTTCGCAAATTCCATGGAATCGCCTTCAGGGTACTGCGCCGGCTGATCATCGGAGACGCTGGATAGCACAAAGTTTTAATTCGATTTTATCTTCCTAGTTAAATTAATAGATGATATGTGGGAAAACTTTGCTGAAGAACCAACTTCAAATATTCCTACTTAGGGGTTTGTTCGAAATAGCTGTAGATGTCACCATTACTTCCAGCGCGGATATCGACTCGAGATGTTGGTCACGTTGTTGGGCAACTCTATAGAAAAGGTTGCAACTCTACCTTTTTTCACTGAAACTTGGTTGCTTTCGTGTTAGCTGGTAGTCCAAGGTTTCAAAAGGACTTCTTTTCGACTATCTTTAGCTTTGGCTGTCCTATTTTTTTCCTGCACGTTGACTACTTCAACGGAAAACAAACGAACTAAGGTAATGGGTTGCCAAACACATCCCGAGAAATTTGGGTATATACATGTTTACAGAGTGTTTAGAATGAACGGATGAGGTTGAGAAAGTCGTCTGTGTGGTCGCAACCAGCATCCGTCTGTTTGAGTTTTGCACATTTTTCTTCGTGGAAGTGGTTCGGTAAACCGCTGACGAATTAGAGCATAAGTCATAATAACTGATTAGGTCTTAACGTAAATATCAAATTAGTCTATGCGATTTAGCTAAGCACCGGCACATTTTGTTTTATCTAAACATAATCATCCAACCGTTCTATTTAATCTAGTCACATACTACAATTTGTTTCATCTGTCAACATTCAAGTTGGATAACTCCCTTAGAGCACTGTCTTTTCCGTATTGTTACACGTTGATAATGTTCAAAAGAACACAGAACACGGATAGGAAGGGGACCTACGGCGCTGGAGAGAGAAAAGAATACCGGCATGCAGACTGCACAGATGCACATTGCTCACCATTTTGATTGGAAAGAAATTGGTAATAAGTACGACTCTGTTCGTGGTTTGCTGATGCATGCCCTGCTGTTTTTATCCAAGTTGTCGAGAATTCGCTTGGACTCCAACCACGGAGACGTCAGAAACCTATGTTACCTAGGACCACACTATAATTTATAACTTCACATCAACATGTCATCTGTTGACCTCTGTGTAGCTTTTCCAAATTCATTTCAGGAACTGAAAAACGCACGATATGATATACAGGTATTTGCCACACTCAAGACTTGACCCAAAACAACGAATTCTGTTAAACTCAATTTGCTCCGCAGAGTATTCACTGAACCAAGAGCTAACACTCAACTCCTAATCTGAACAGCGATTGGATAAACGATCCATCCAATCGTAATGATAATGCGCAAACTTTGACAGTCGAAATCCCCGGGGTGATAAACATATTCGCATTCAGACTTTGTAATGAAGCTACCGGACAGAGCTTACTTTCGCACAGTGCAGACGACCATTGAACGCAAAATAAGTAACAAATCGGTGTCATAAGCATCTCAGTCCAACGAACCCTGTTCAAGCGGTGGATATCTGCATGGTTACCTTTACCACCATCCAACAAATCTTAGACAAGTTAGATTAAACTGTCAACAAGTTATCTGATCCCCATCCAGTAGCAATTTAGGTACTGCCATCATCCACCGCCTTTAACACCCCTTTACATTCTGAAGGAACGAAGAACATGTTAAAGGCGCCACAACTACCCAGTTTGTCTGGTGCATAGTGTGCATGCTCCATACATTCGAGCAAGTGCAAATCGTCTGCGCAATCCAGGTAACAAAGCATTGGTCGAGCAAGAAGTGTGAAACATTTTATGCTAATGAACAGATACATTGTGCTTAAGCGTTTTGCCTAGTGGTGCAGTCTAGTGGAAATTTCGGTCATCGGTGTTCCACCGGCTTCGCGGATCGTTTCGCTAAGTCATGTTTTTGCTGTCTGTTGGGGCGAATGATTTCGAAGATGTTTATGGGGCTGCCAGAAATGGAACATTTCTTTCTGGATGGTCTGATCACATCGTTGAATCCTACTTAAGGTGTTGGACACAAGCGAACGGGGCTCACGGTTTACTTTGTTGTTCCTTGCATCAACAAGAGTTTTTCGGCAATTGGCAAGTAGGGACAAAATTGATTCGTATATATTCAACTATTTCGGAGTGTTGGACCATACAACAAATGGCCATGCTGGCTTTCAGTAAGAGTTTTTCAAATATGCCTGTGAATATTAGATCGAATTTTAGATCTCAGTTTGGGCAAGCATAGTCTGAGAGGCGTCGAGCACTGTGCATCCCTCAACTGGTTGTTATTAATATGGACATGTCTAGAGATCATCTAGCCCTCATATTGGAAGCATACATTAATCCGACGATCAGAGTCACTTTTGTTTGGCCTACAAGAAAAGAAGCCTAGCTTGATACCGAGTCATCGGTAGCCTTTCGTTTAGTGATATATTTGAGGTCATCTCTGTAGGTGGGTAGGCGTTTCTTTCGAAGGGACGAATTTTTTGCTTGTTAGAAAAAGCTGATGGTCACCGCGTTACGTCAAACATCTGTCCATATTATCGGAAGGATAAGAGGTGAGACGGAATTTCCCTCCCGGGTTATGTATACTCTCAACCAGGCTCTTCACGCGCACATTGAAGTATCCGGCGAGGACCATAATGTCTGTCTGGTGACCTGTGCTCAGCAACTCATTCGGATGATGGCAGAACTCATCTTTCGTTATATGTGAATGGAAGTTGGTCCGGACGTAAGACAGGTTGACGAGTGGAGCGTTTTCATGGTCTGGACGTTTGGTCACCCTAGAGAGGCCTCGGACCCGCACTGCTTAAAGTGAGTTAATAATAAAAATCCGATTTGAAATGATTCCTTGGCACTAAGACAGCACAATTCCAGTGACCGTCTGACAGATTGGGGTAGCGTTCGAGTCCCTTGACAGGGCTGAATGAAACCCAGTATTCGGGGTATGTTGCCAGGTTGACCTGAATCATGGAGCTTTCAGGTCGTTTTCCCGCCTCCAAGAAGCAGCAAATGTCGACGGAGTGTCATTACTGTAAGTAAACTAGGTTATCCGGATGTCCGATTTGCGTGAGCTCCAGTTCGTTGAATCTAGCCAATTTAAGTTGCAAGCGAATGTGTGGAAATGGGCTCTGTGTTGTTATTTAATGCTGTAGCGTTAGGGGCGATGGTTCTGTTGGGAATCTGACCCATTTCCGAAACTTAACTCGCAAGGCATCGGAATGGAGTGCGCGGTCTGCGAATTACTGTGAGTCAACAACCGATTAGTCAGTCCATGCACCTTTCCGTTGTTGTCAGACTTCCTGTGTCTCCAGCAAAACCCGGCGCCACAGATATCGGGATCCATATGGATGTATGCTGCGTATGATGAACGTTTTTAGTCTAAAGTCAGGGTTTAGCCAAAACCCTTAAGAGTGACCAAAACATATCCAATAATTCGGTGAACGGCGTAAGGTGTTTGCTTTCGTCCATTTTATCAATGAGAAATCCTAAACCATGAGAAGTAAGTGAGTAGGACTTCCTTCGTAGAAGCTACTTGGTGGTCACCGTTATTTGGACGAATTTTACCGTTGAAGCCTGATGACAATCACGCGGACAATAAACACTCGTCATTGTAGTCAACTAATAACCAATCGTTTAGATCTGGTATTTTATCAACTCTTAGATTTTTGTCACTAAGCTCAATAATTCTTTTCTTGCAATTGACTTCATAATTAATTTGACAGTCCATTTCGGGGCTGTTGTTATCACGGTGATGATCGGCATGCATCTTCTTCTATGTTATTTTCTCAAACTCCCAAAGTCAAAAGATAACGGCTATCACTGGCACTTCTTTTCATAGTCGAATGTTTTGAACCAAAGTCCATCCCGTTGGTTCCCATGTTCTCATTGGCCCAGGCTCAAAGATTATTGTAATTAGGTCACCTAAGCAAACTTTGCTCACATCGCAGGTGGCCAGCAATACCCAGGTCACATTATTTGACTCACACGCATTCAATTTTGATTTTGGCCTGCTGAAATTTCAATCAGATATTCCTTCAAGCGAATGAAAACATTCCCATCAGCGATGGGAATTCGACCTCAGAAAACGTCAAGTTGTTGAAGAAGTAATCAAAATTTGTAATCTCAGTAATAGGACACCCATCACTTCCGCTGGCATCCTCCGGCCGATAATCCAGTGGTCAAACTTTGCTGATATTTTGAAAAGCTTTTCCTCTCTAACTAAACCCGTTATTTTTTCAACTAATTTATTAGCATGCAACTGCTACCAACCAAGTGATGTGTTACCGTTCGCCTCGCTATTATCTCATGAATCTTGCCTCAAGAAGACAAGAAATAAAATACAAGATTAGTCTGGGTACCACTTGCCCTTATTCAAATTACTAGGACACGTCACTGCACACCGCCCCGAAGTCATCGGACGATTGTGCGCTCTGTGAAAACTAGCATAGTTTTAACAAAGCAACCAATCTCACGCGAGCATAGCTTCACAAACAACCTCTCATTTCACACGATTTTCTCACATATTGACCTCGTAATCCGGTATGAGTATATTTCAGCGGGCGAGGAAGATACTCCCATAATGATATCATGCACCTTGTTCTAGTTTCTTCGGATGTCACTTAGATTACGTGGTGCTATCCAGACGTTTCAATGTTTCATCGATTGTGTTTGGGACAGATTAGCATTCACGCCGATGAAAAATTACTGCCAAAAGTCACCATAATGAACAGGATACTGACCCGCAACAATTAATCAGCCATTCGCAGCAGCTCGTTCTCCATTAGAACATCGATAAAAGTGTTTTTGCTGAATTATCTTTATATTTACTCGCGCACATATGGTATTTATTTGACGTTTTCATATACTTACCACCCACAGTACTGGGAGTGTTTTGGGAGCAATGTGCACAAGGCATTCCCAGAGTCTCTAATTAGGGCACAAGTGGTTGACAAACGGTAAGCTCTTTAAGGAAGCAAACGCATGTCATCATAAACAATTCTCCCTTTCATTTCGTCCCCGTTCATCATGAAATGGTTGAGAACAGAATAATGAAAGTTGTATACTCACCTACGCATCGAGTTTTGGTGCTAATCAAAAGCAGTTTCTGAACGCTCGAAAGCCCGATATTTAACTTGTATTTCCAAGCATAAAATAAACTGTAACTAAAGCAAGGTATTTTGCAAAACCAATCGAGGTCTTGAGAATTGCATTAACAGGGAATTATGTTGAAATCCACAGTAACAAATTTTGTTTCATCATCGACTACTGGCTTATTAGTTTTGAGCTGCATATTTTGTACGATTTATTCACTGACCTTGATTTTGTCAGCTGCTGTTAACTAGAACAGCTTGAAAAAAATCCTAAGTCAACTTCGACGAAAGATTGTGACAAGAAATTACAGGTTTCAGTAGCACAACGTATCGCATGCATTTCAAGGATGGTTCAATCCATAGTCTCATCACTATCACGTTTGCCTTATGCTGCTGAAACGAACCTGCAACTGCATCATTTAGTGACAAACAGCGCTTAATGAAAATAAACCCTTTTGTTTTTGTTGCACAACTGTCTCTTAGACGCTGCCACTCTACAAACCATCATTACGGACTATCAAGACATTCTCGCCGCTCTCCGTGAAGTTTATATCGATACGTCTCCTTCTAATACGTCATAAATATCACGCGAAGTAAAACACATTAAAGTGTCTCAAGCATTCTTTGATACAATTACACATTGCACAATGTTATTTCAGATCATGCGATAGTATTTTGCTAATTTTGACTATTGCGATAATCCAAGTTTTGTGAAAAGCCAAAATAATTCTTAATTCAAATCCATTTCCTTTACATGGCAATCCAAACTACGGAAAATTTGCATTTTTCGAAAGAACACGTTTATATTTAGAGATTATCGCATCATATTCATTCCCTTCATAGAATCGGACGTTTGAACATGTAAAATCTTGCCTGCATATAAGTGGCGGTGATGATACACTGAAAGGCAGTTGGTGACGCCACATATCGACCCTTAATCTGCAAAAGCCACGACATTAATCACTATCTGCACCAAATCAAGTTAACCGTATTTGACATTCATTTGCATATATGTAACTATCTAAATAACAACGGTTCGCCTCGAGTTCAGTGAGGAGATCCCAATTGAAAGGACAGCAAAGCCTTTGATTAATCACTCGACTCATCAATCGTTGGGACGATACTATGCAAGCTGGCGACCGTGCCTGACACGTAGAATCAAGGCGGAGTATCCATTTTCTGAGTTTTCTGTTGCGGTTGGAAAAGTGTTACATTCTGGACTAGTAGACTGAGAGAGAAAATATGTGCAGAGAACATAAGCTGTACCCGGAGCCCTCAGTTGATGAATATGAAATATTTAGAAAACACAAGTTGGCGAACAAGGTCGTTTTCAGTGATTCGTACTCATGCCATTGCATCACTATATATAAATATATCTTGACAAAAATCCTCACTATAGGCAGGATTGGATTAGTCATATACAAATATGAGTGGGGAAGGTATTTGTGGTGCTACATCCAAAACCTGAGTACACAAGAATGTGTTGTGTTAAATGCTTTGTTTTCTAGGGTTTGTATTGGGACGGAGGGTGGGCCAAGGGAGTTGAAGCGCAACCACAAATTGTTTTTGAGAACAAAGTGTAGGATTGTGAAGACAGATTGCGACAGCTTCCGCAGTGCTCAAGAGGCGACACTTTGTAGACCTCTGACCTTATACAGGATCCGGAAAGCTTGCGTCACATACACGGTGTGGTTAGTCTGTGCTAGATGTGAAACAACTGCGCTATGAAGTGAATTAATTGTTCCAGTGCCTAACCATGAAATAAACTATGAAATAAACAGGGAAATACATGATTCACACTTCCGATTGGTTAAGGTGGCAAGCCCGGAGCGACAGCTAAGGGAGATGCCCCATCACGTCTAACAGGACACTCACCATCATTATTCCCATTCGAGCGAGGTGTGACTTTGCGGCTGGAACCTGTGCATGATTCTAAAGCCTCACTCTGAACTTGTTGCGTCACATGACACAGGTGGGATGGGTCCATGCAAGACTCGTGGCATCGGACGACTTTTACAGCGTACTTTTGAGAGGCGAATAGTCAGTTCTATCATCGAGCATTAATTTCATACCTGGTCGAAAATAGACTATTACACTTTCTCGATGACAATCGCTCTGTTTCTCGCGCTAGGTCAAATGTTATTTGTTCAGGCCGGTGGAATGCATTGTATTGGCCATAATACCGTCGACGAAAAGTCGTCTACACAATTCCACTTACACGTAAGAGAATATTCGCATTTTATTCCGTCTCTCCTAATCTGTTTATCGACAACAACCGATCACTTTTCAACATTGTCTTATAACACAGGACATGGAACGCGTGGCATAAAATGCATGGTTTACGTCTATGCATGCGTGCAATCACTGTCAAGATCGAAGACGTTTCACATTTGGGTTAATTCTGCATATGCAGAAGTCTTCCTGAATATATTTTCTAGCCATGGGCAGATGAATGACTTCGATATCTGTCCGTGTGGTCTACATCCGACTGTTGGATTAATCCCGTCCCCAAGTACTTAACTCTGCGAACTGTCAGTCGGCGACGAGCAAGTGGCCTGTTCTGTTCGACTAACTGGCAACTACAAAAGTCGCTGTTCGATAATTTAGGAAAGGAATCAGTAAAAAATTAATGTAATGTGATCCAGACACCAAATTTTCTAGGATGTCCTCCCAAATTTCTTAGACAAACATATGGGAAATACTGAGGCTTTGCTTTTTCAGTCTGAGGAGAGGGAGCCCAGTTGTGTCAGGCATCACGTCATAAATTCTTGTGCGCACCAATTCACAAATTACATTCTATTCTGCCTGCTCTTCCTTTTCCAATACGCAGTTGATTTGATCAATCATTCCCTAGGATTCATCCATACAGTGTTCTGCTCAGCCTTTCTTCATCTCTTGTCCGCGTGCTTTTCAGTTTAACTTTTTCACACTGGTCAATCCAAATTCAAATGACCTTGACATTTTCACCTTCGCGGGACGCTTCCACCTAGCTTTGTGTTCTTGTCATGCCTCATATGTCCTTTCTGCTGTGCTCTCGTTCCTATCCTTCTAATTTTACAAACTAAGCATAAAGATCTACCAAATGTGTCCCTATGATGAGCTTTACCTTAGACTCTTTGCCGCGATAGTTAGGCTTCATGCCACGTGCTGGTCAACGTCAGGGGTAATTTCGTCCTTCAAGGATGTTTGTGTTTAATGGCAATTTTCCATCTTTGGAAAAGTGTTCTTTCTCTATTGATCAGTTTTTACAAGCATGAAAACAGATTTTCGTCTTGACCTTTTGACTGTTTCCCATTTCGAGACAGTGTGTATGGCTACTCTCGGAAAATATCTTATCCCTTTCTAATGCCTTTGAACTCGGATTACTCTCACAAGTTGGGGCTATGTTGTACACATGTCAGACTGATTTTTCTGTTAAGGTACAAGTGGATCTATGATTCGTTGTCACTAACTTGGGAATCGTTTGTGTTATCTGCGAGTTGCTCATTAGCTGGATTGGAGGCCAACTAGTCCGAAGAGGAATTCTAAAATATGGGAGCTGGATATTTCCGCCTTACACAATTATGCGGACTACACAAAAAGGAAAAATAAAGCACTTCACTCAGATCCACCGCCTCTCTTCCATTATCTCATACGTGGAAATAGACAAGTGAATTATGGAGGTATGAAACCTCCTATAATTCATAACCAATGTTTATCCGTTTATGAAGAAACTAAAATGATTCCTAATAAGGAGACAATATCATTTTGGTTTTTCAGTACACTTCAAAATTCAAATGATTTAGATTTACCGAACAATGTTGCTTAAATACTTCTCCAGGAGCTTCATCCGGACAAAACACCATTTCTATTTGATGCAAGACTTGTATGATTTTTTCTCCCAGTATTGCCACTTAATCAGTATCGAGTAGGACAGGAACTTTGGTAGCGAACGTTGGAATGGTTTAGCTGGCATTCAGATAATATAGATGAGTCTGTACTCAACGGTCATTATTTTATGGCATGTAACACGACCCATCGTAGATCTGTGGTAAAAACCAAACTAGGGCCGTAATTTGGATGTCACGCTGACATCTAGATGTTTGAAATTAAAAAAACGCCAAACCAGGCCGCCATATGCTGTACGATACCTAGTTCAACATGCGACCATCAAGTAGATAGAGGGGGAGACGACGATTAGAAAAACAGGTAAATAACACGATTGACAGCTAGAAATATATCTACAGACAGGAAAAGATTGAACAGCCTCTAGGTAGAGAGGTATGCATACAACAAACAGAAGGACAAAGAGGAATAAAGATAGAAAGAAAGGTAGATAGGCACTAGTGGACAGGGCGATAGATAAAAAAAGAGACAGACTGAATCATTGAGGGAAGCAGCAATAGATAGACACAAAGATACATTTAGAAATAGAGATAAATAGGCAGACATGAAGATGCATAAATGGATAGTGAAAGAAATAAATGGATACGAAGAAAAACGGATGAATGGAAAGATAAGGAAACAAAAAGATGAATACATGGGAGGATAGTTAAGTAAATAGATTGATGGGCAGATAGATAGACCGATAGATAGATATATCAATAGATAGATGGGTAGATAGAAAGAGCAACAGGTAGACAAAAAACGTTCCGCCTTTATGACTATCTATAATTTACCTATCTTTCGGTATGTTTATCCGTCATTATGGACATTTGCATATATATCTATGTATATATATATATATATTAATATATATATCCAGTTTTTCTATCTATCTACATTTATGCATGTCTCAAGCGCAGCACAAGCGTCATCGATCTCGAAACCAGAAGACTAAGAGAGAACCGCATATAATTACACTTCCGGGAGACAAGGAAGGGAAAATATTCATCAGTAACAAGAAGGACAATATTAACATATATAAATATATATATATATGTATATGAAGCATTGCTGCAATGTACCCAGATTTATCGAGAAATCCATGACGATCCAACAGTGAGGTTTTGGATGAGAATCAAAGCAGCAATAAGGCGCTTAAAAGAACTACATCAGATAAGCAAGGATGAGGGCTAAATAATCAAGTCCAATTGCTCAATCATTGCACAGTTCTATGGACTACCAGAAATCCACAATGGAAGAACACCCCTAAGATCAAGAGTCTTACTACCATGAACGTCAAATCACAACCTGGCCAAAAGCCTGTGGAAAAGACAGAAGCTTCTCATTAGAGGATGTGAAAATTTAATCAACAGTGCCTTGCAACTCTTAGGAAATCTTCACCGGACAAATATTTAAGAGAATGAAATCATGATCGCCTTCGAGGGCTTGTCTCTTTTTACATCAGTATCCTCAGATTTGGCAGGAGAGACAACACAATAAGTTTAAGAAGAACACAAATTGAATGAACAACTGAAGTCGAGCAGTGTATGCAAATTAACAGAATTGTGCCTATCAAGATGCCTTTTGCGAACAAGTGAAAGACCCCCCAATGGGCTCACCACTACCTGGCTTTGTTGCATAGACAGTGATTTCGAAACTGGAGAGCACCATCCTAATTGGGTTATATTAGGAACCTGATGGAAAAATTACTACCATCCTGTCGGACATTAAACCAAAACTTTCGTTGCGCTTGTTGGTGGTACGCTCAGTGTCATTAAATAAGCTGGAGTAAAAATAAATTTCACTGTCACTGAAAGAGATTTTGCAAAAATCTAGTTCACCATGGAGAAAGGACACGACTGCAGTTTACAGTTTCCAGACATGCTCGTCACACGAATAAATACAGGCACATCGGGAACTTTCGTATGCTGCTAAACACACAGAGATCAAGTCCCACTATTTCAAGGCAACCACCCAAGCTTCCACAAGAAAAGTGGATAAAGAGAAAATTTAAAAGGGAGCAATACCAATATAGCGCCGCGAAGTGAAGAAAACAAGAAGAAAAGCATCTCTTTCAAATGCCTCTGTGAAACCGGTACACATGAGGCTTCATCGGACGAGGCACCAACAGAACACATTACCGGAGTACGAGCGGCAAACAAAACAAAACACAAACCTTCCTGAAGTACGTCAAACATATCGCTGGAATGACAACAAGGGTAGTCGCCGAGGGTAGAACAAAGCATTCAAGGAAACTTCTGGAAGCTTGGCACATCTCGGAAATGTCGATAAACAGATACATCCACCTGGACCACGTATGTCCATCCATCTGTTCGAGGGACCAATCAGCACGAGCCAGTCAAAACCGAATCTGATTCTGTCTGCAACATGCCAACAGCAGAAGCATTTGAACAAAGCAACTGGGCAGCATCTCTATCCTATCGATTCACCCAGAGCGGCCAGTCTACACGGGAATAAGTACAAGTGATCCATTTAGGCAAACGATGACGACCAGACGCTTGCCACAGTATCATAGCACTGATGTTGTCGCATGGGCGGTTGATGGAACGTTTCCAATTGAATTACCCAGCTCAGCCAACAAACCGTTACTATCATGTTTAACCTGATCTACGAGAAGGAGCGTCACCTTCTAACCTTTATCACATATATATATATATATATACAAATGTATAAACAAGTATATAGGTACATGGATAGCCGGGTAGATAGATAGGTGGATAGATAGATAAAGAGATAGATAGATAGATGTATGAGTTGATAGATGAATAGATAGATAGATAGATGAATGTATAGATAGATAAACAGGTAGGTAGATAGATATATAGATGGATAGCCTGATCGATGAATAGAGAGACAGAGTAAGTCATAGGTCAGTTGACAAAGCGATAGAAAGGCAGATAAGTGGTTACATTGACAGCCATGCACATAGTTAGGCATCTATATATATAAATATATATACAGCTGGATATATCGATAGATAGATGGAAAAAAATAGGTATTTATATGGACAGGTGGACAGACAGGTGTTGATAGTTAAACTGTAAAACTTTTAGAAAAGCGTATAAACTACATAGAGTAAGTGACATAATTAGATAAATATATGGTAAGTCATAGAGATATATTACCAAATCGATGATTACATAAATAGCAAGTTTATCGATAGATCGACAGACAACAGTGCGCAGATCGATAGAGTAACTGCCTTACTAACATTTATGGATAAATGAAAAATATATATGGAGGTCGAGAGAGTCAAAATAGTAGACAGATTGATACATGTATATGCACCAGTTGACAGGTTTAAAATGGGAAACTAAATATATTGAAAGGGATATAGATAGAGACTAGAGTAGTTAGCCAGATATATGTAGACAGATAGGTAGATGGATAGAAATATAGAAAGATATAATTATCGGTATACTTATGTATATGATAATATGGACTGGAGTGGATAGAGATAATTAGATTGAGAAATAGAGGGATACATAACTAAATACTAACGTAGGTAGAAAAAACGGTAGGCGAATAGATACATAGATAGATAGATATATAGATAGATAGATAGATAGATATATGGGGAGCTAGACATAGATAAATAGATAGGCAGTTAGGTGCGAGTGAAAACTGAAGGCATGTTTACTGTATCAAATGAAATTGAATGATGCAACTACCACCTTATGGCTGTACGGTGGACGTGAATGACATTGGTCGTTCAGCGCTAGCAAATATTTATTTAGAATTTTAGCGTGAACGGAAACGGCAATCGATTGAAGCTGCTGTCCTATACTGTAGTAAAAGTGTAAAAGAAAATTTAGGTGAATATCTGTGGCCGAACCAACCATCCTAATCTAACAGAACATGCATGAACTCCAAGGGTTACGATGCTGAGACAACGGTAACCGATACTTGTGAGGGTGGATTGACCATCAAACGACCATGAACGCCAATGGATTGTTATCACGCATAAAACCCGTGTTATGATCTCTCAAAGTAGATATTTGAATGACACTTGAAGTTCAGTTTAGTTGGACGGCAATCTTCATCATTGCTTTTAACTGTTTTATGGTCGTCAGTAAGTAGCATTAAATAAAGGTCCAGACATGCACTCATAGCCAGGTGAAAACATTTCGAAATCAGAATGATTCATAATATTATAAGCAATCAAAAAACAATGAAAAACTAGGTTGAAAACAAACAAATTTCAAAGAAATATGATTAAGAAGCTACGGTTGTCACAGCAAATGAGTTCTATTATTTGCGTTTAAAAATATCCCATTTCTCCATTCACGTTTAACTTTGTCAAGGACGAGATCATATATGATGGCTTTGAAGGTCTGCAGGATGCATGGGGTCAAACTGACGAATGTAGAGAAGCTGTGACCTAGGTTACGCAGAACGTGTACTAGACAGGCTTTAAAGTCAATTAGCTACATTCGGTGTGCTTTTTGCGTTCAAAGTATATAGTAAATTTGCAAGGCTGGACAACAGTAGTTCAAAACTTGATACTGGGTGCAGATGAACTGACGACTGTCGACCGCTCCGCTCACCCGTTCGGCAGTTTGAGGAAGGATGTTAGCATCGTGGCGGAGGTGAGCCGACGTATATTCAAGCGTCGAGTGACGTAAGCTAGAATGAAGCACTTGGGACCTCGGCTTGAATTTTACTAAAGATGAAAGATCGCATCTTTTTGGTCACTAAGCACACTCAGCACTAATGAACAAAATGAAACGTATTGTTGGAGACGTTCGTTACTTGGAAGATTTCGACCAACGATATCTGCATAATATCTCCAAGAATCAGAAATTAGTTATACCCATAAACTGAGTAAACTCACGTCAGTTGCAAGCACTTTGAAATATGTTCAATAAAATAATAATCGGTACCCGGAAATCTATCGATCCAAGTGAAGCAAGACCCTCTAATGGGATGCTCACAGCTAATTCAAATTTAGTGAGTTATTCTTAGACGCATGGCACTAAGAACGTTGTGTTGCTTACATGGCATTTTCATGAAATCTCGCAAATCTTTGTCAAACGGGACAATCTAATCGGGGCTATAATCTTAGTAACTACGGAAATTATACTGATCTAACAATGATTTGTCTAATCATGGTGCGTGCCCTTCTTGATAATGGGTAAAATCACTCGCTCGCCCCATGGTTACGGAACTCGCATCTAGTTCCAGCAATCACAAAACAATGAGTTAAGTGTTTTGGCCCGGATTTCTCCACCGAATTCGAAAAGGGCTGGGAAGAGTTCTTCGTAACCGGCCTCTTTTCCCCCACCTCAGCAGCCGAATACCGGGCTCTACTTTGGCTTACTTTGGGGAGTCAAGTAAAACTTCCCAAGAATTCACACCTGCGGTCGTCAGACTAACTGCATTGGCTTGGGGCCAGCCAAACTGGTCTTCGGAGTGTTCAACTCAACGGTCGACACACTGTTGCCTAATATGAATGGACTCTCCATTTCTATCTTATACGATTGTACTGACCAAATTTTGTCACACATCATTATCTCTGAGCGGTACCTGAAACAGCTGCGAATTTTCTTTTCTTTCGACTCCTTCATCCAAAAGCTTTAACGTTCATCAGTAATTCAGATTTCCTACCACCTATTTCGCATTTTTTCAGTTGAGGAGCTGGTTCACTCGCTACTTTATGATCAACGGCTCTTGCAAGACGCAGAGACTCTGTTGAACATTAGATTTACAACTACAGGCAAAATCTGTTGTGAAATGCTTCACCAACTTGATTTGATCCCAATGTTTATTTGCATTGCTGCTCGTCGAGGTTCTTATTTCGGCGAACAATTTTTGTTCATGACAGTTGCGAACAGCCGAATCAGATCAATATTTGAATGACAAACGGGTTTGTGACTGCGACGATGGCCGTCGAGCTACATTAAAAATAACATTAAAACCAACGCTTGATCCAGTAGGACATGCGTGGACCAGTACGATCAACAGTTATAAACAATGCCATGCCAATGGTAACTTAATACGACGTGATCGACCTGACTCTGACCATCCGTCGACTAAGAGTGCCATGTCGATGTGCGATACAAAGGGCGTCGAAAATGTGTGCAAGATAGGAATGCAACATTATCTGCACGCGACTGGATGAGTCCTTCCAGACTAACTGTTATCTGAGTAGGCAAAACTTCCGATGCGCCACGATTTCCAACCTGGGCATTAAATTCATATTCTACCACTGCAGTGCCAAAGCGCTTGCTCTTCCGAACAAAAATGACCAGCTCGTCGTAAAACCCGTCATATTGCGTGTCGGCGCTGAAGTCTGTTGGAGCGTATCCCAAGATGACGAATAAATTGTACCTAACACAACTATTCATCCGGATTTCAAATGATCCCTGTAGTTTTACGAGGTATACACCACTTTAAACCGAGATCGATTGTAAAAGGGCCACCTTAGTATCCAAATTTCGTTGACCCACTGCTTAATTGATCTGTCTCTTGAAGTGTGCGGGAAATATCTTGACTAGACAGTAGGCGCAGTTATTTGAATTACTCTGTTCGAATCCCGAATCCGTGTTTCACTGACACCACAAACATCAGTCGAAAGTGGGTCCAATGTCAGAGCTAAACACGCCTGTTGACCAGCCTACATGAGAACGTGTACACTGCATGAACCGGAATTCAGAAGCTGACGAGGCTTGGAAAGATGTGAGATAGCAGACTGAAAACCACTTACTCCACTGTATGACAATGAGCTGTTGCGCGCGTCGGGTGTGTTATCAGTGGGAACATTACGGGTAAGCAGAAGGGGAAAAATATTTTGTTGGGGACAAAAGAAACTGGGTGAACAAAGACGGGGGGCTGCAAACAATATCATACTTGTTACTAGCCACCCCGATCAATGCAAATGGTATTACTGTAGACGCAGAAAGCATGGGAACGTAGGCTGGTATTCTTTGCCTGATTTATCGAAAGTAAGATTACGCAGGGCTATTTCGTACATTATTGACATTTTGATTATTATTATTATTATTATTATTATTATTATTATTATCTCTAGGGCCAATGGCGTAAAACTCGGTTGTTCCCTTGTGGCAGAAAACAGTTTCACGCATATGAATGTAAAGTTTTGTAACTCTGTTCAAGGGTAGGCATGATTTTCGGTTGTCTCGGGAATTAGATCATGTTGCCTATCACTGTACACTTATTCCACCACTAAACTGAATTATTGTTATTAACGTTGTTATTAGTGTTCTTACTGTAAACGGATGGTTAGTCATTTTATTTTCATTTCTTCATAGGTGTGGTGGTGTGGAAGCTCAGTGGGCTTCAGAGTGATCTCAACGGAGATTATCCTGGTCATAGCAGATTTGCTGTTTTTGATATCTCATAAATATGGATTATCCCAAAGTTTGAAACATGCCACCCATGACTGAATTAACTGTTCCTTTAAGTAAGCACATATTACCCACGTGTTAATCACGGTATAAACAGCGGCAAAGTTGTCCATTCGTTGACAGAGCCAAAGGTCCTCATTACGGCTAGCAGATCACATTCAATGATCCCTAATGCGGATGATAAAATGAGATACTGATGATAGCCAAACAAACCGGAAACTGACCTCACCTATTGGTTATCAGATTATGAAAATCGAACACAAGGGTGGCCCGAAATATTCTGTTAGGTCACAAGCTTGTCGATATCATCAATATCAACCGAGGAATGTATTCAAAATATTCGTCTACTGGAGGATCGTTTTATAAACATGCACATCGTCACTGTTTTGTGTAAAACGAGTGTGAAAACCGTCAACACTACGGAATACCTTTCTCGGTTAAGCGCAACGACAATCAACTAGATTCCGACGTGAAACAAGAGGCTTCTATTGGACAAAAAACAGGCAATAATTGTGAGGATATTGTTCGCCTCTCGAGCGAAATTGACACAAACCAAAAAAGCGGATCAAAATTTCGACGGTACTATGTCGTTCTACCTAACTTGTTTTTATTGATCAATTAACTAATCATCAGTCTGTCAGTGCATCTCTCTGTCTAGCTATAGTTATATTCATCGATCTATCAGTAAATTTGTATAAGCATCCGCAATACTATCTCCCAATTAGCCTCTCGGTACACCTACCAATCTATCTACCTATCTATTTATCGATCTATCTGGGCAACGAAATATCTGTCATTCTATCTATAAACCGATCTATTTCTCCGTCAATCTATACATTCACCTATCTAGCCACCGATGCATCCCTTTGTCTCTGTATGCTTACCACTGGCCTATTCTTATATCCATTTAATTACCTTCATGTTTGCATATATATAACCCAGCTTTTTATATAAGGAATTACCAATGTATGTACCTATCAACCTCTCTATCTGTTTATCAGTCTATCTGTTTACCTATTTATCTATTTACTTTTATATCCACGCTATTCTCGATTTTCACTGCATCTAATCTAGGTGTATACCAATCAAAACATTTAGTTGTCTAACTATATATATATATATATATATTCACACTCAGGATCTAACTATCTCGATCTTCATTTGTCTACCTTGAAACTGTCAAAAATCTAGATATCTTTCACCTTGAATATCTGCCCATCGATATAGCTGATTAGCTATATATACACATCTAATATCCAATCAAAACAAGTCGCACATTGTCTCAGGAGCCATCTTTTTATATGGATGTCAATCAATTTATCCATTTTGTTCTCACTATGCACCTATATACCTACCTATTTAACCACCAATCGATCGATGTTTTGACTATGAATCAGGGTATACATCTATACGTTTTCGTTCTAACTACTTCGGTAAACGTATATGCATTTGTTTACTTGTCACCTCTTTATCTAACTACCCATCTCCCTATTTATCTATGTAATGCCTATCTATTCATCTGACATTCCACACATCGACCTTTCTACCCACTGATTTATCTGACATTCTATCAAGCTGTCAATCTATCTATCTTCATTATTACCTATATGTTTCTATTTATCACAACCATAGTTTTCGTACATTTCAATATTAATCTTCCAAATACCAATTTCGATAAACTTTTCTGTCTCCTCAGCAACCATTATGGTTAAGAAATTATGTATATGTATATCAAACAAGGAATCCATTTAGTACCATATTAGCCGATCTTGGTTTATAGTTGACCGTGAATCTGTCATTCCAAATGTCTTTCGTTTTTCAAAGGATCAACCGAATTATCTATCTCTGCAGCTTAGTTAATAAACACCTGACTCCGCCTTTTGTATCATTCCCATCCTCCATGAATCAGTCTGTCTCTAGACATATCTCTAGACATATCTATTTATCTAACTCTCTAGCTACGTTTGTATATATCGACCGTTTAGTCCATTTTTCTGCCCATCAATCAATGCATCTACCAATCTAACTACACGGTTATCTTCGTTGCGAACAAAACAAAGTGGCGAACCAAGCTCGTGTTTAGTTAATTGTACACATGCAAATAGATAACAGTAAGTGTGGTTAGAGATGGTTCAAGGAAAATTATCGGTTTGCAGTCGCATCAGTTGACAACTCTAAGAATGTGTCTGTGTGTAAGTGTAATTGATCAATTTGTCACACATTCAGGTTGTAAACCACTTGTTGGATAATGGCAAATGGGCCAGGGGAGTTTAGTAGTCTGGACAAATTGTTTCTGAGCCCATAGAGGGGATTATACAAATGAATAGATATAGCTTCGGCTGTGCTCAAGATGCGGCACTTGACAGTTCTTGATTGTCTGTTCCTAACGCAGATGGTACGAAAAGCACTTGTCGCGTTCACTGAGTGACTTAACTCGAAAAGGTGTGAACACCGAGCTAGTAATTATCTTAATTGTTCCTGTGCTCAAACAAGCCGGGTGGTGTTCCCGAACGCGATTGGACAAACGCCTGGTCGTGCGGCCAATATGCTTGGTCCCACAGGAGCAGGTGAATGAGCACGCACAGAATGAGGCTGCAGAATCTGGCAGTCTGTCCTTTAGTTGGAAACACATGATCGGTTTGAATGTGAATACAGTTTTTAACTGTGCAGCAAAGAATGTTCCACTGAGTGAACTTGACAGTCTCCGCTGGATAATTTCTGTTTCCGTGTAACTTTTGAAAGGCAAACGAACGAATACGGGTTTCTTTACTGGTCCTATTACTTTTTGTCTTACCTCGTGTTTTTCCATAGTTTTATTTATGAATCTTTCGGGGTATCCATTTTGTACGAATACGCTCCGCAGGAAACGAAGTTCATTTTCAATTGTGTCGTCCGTACATATTCTTCTTGCTCTATCAACTAAACAGCATATTAGGTTCCTCTTTGCTTGTAACGGCACAAAGCTGTGAAAATGAATGTACTGTCCGTTCCATGTTGCCTTTCTATAGACTGATAGTTGTGCAGATCCGTCCTGCCGTCGCCTTATGTACACATCTAAGTATGCTAAACTATGGTCTGCTTCTTTTTCTAGTGTAAAATGTACGTTTGGATGGACACTGTTAAACGTGTGTAACATGTGGTTTACGTCTGCATGTTGCTCTACAACACATAGCATATCATCAACATAACGTTTGTAGACGGTACAGTGCCTGATTGGTGAGCGCAGTTGATTATTTTCCAGTTTGGGCATAAAGGTATCAGCAAACAATGGTCGCAGAGGAGACCCCATTGCCACTCCGTCCCACTGCCGGTATATTTCACCGTTGAGTTGAAAATGAACATTTTTGGTGCACGCGAAGAGTAGTTATTTCAATTCATCCAATGGGATCCCTATGGAGACGTTGTTATCTTGAATGTACTCGCGAATGTAACTAATGGTTTCGTTGATCGGAGCTTTTGTAAACAGAGAAACTACATCCAGTGATAACATCTGCTTCCCTTCAAGACGTAGGCTCTTAATAGTTTCTGTGAGATAAAATGTATCTCGCACACTATGTCTAGAAATGACTGCCCTGACTGGTTCCAGTAGACTGGCTAACCACTTAGATAAAGCGTGACACGGAAAATTACGCATGTCCAAAATAGGTCTCATCAGAGCTTCGTCTTTGTGCACCCTCGGTAGGCCGTACAATCTGAGATTGTTGTACCTATGGGTCGTATCCACTCAGAGGTTAAGATGTCAATCATTCCATTCCGTCTTAAGGCTCGTATTCTAATAGAAATCGATTTTTTTAATTTGAGTTTTCCTATTCTTTTTCGGTTGGAGTCTTTGTGAACTTTGACTCGTTGCTCAGTATTCCGCTCATTTTCTCAGTGTAGTCGGACTTGTTAATGATAAAAATACCGGCTCCCTTATCTGGTTGGCCAGCATTATTTCGTTATTTGTTTGCAGTTCTCTTCGGAGTTTTAAGTGGTCAGGCGTTGCCAATCCTCGCTTTATTCGCCTGTCGTCTCGATATTGATAACATGAATTGACGAGATAAGATTCAAGTTTTCTAAACCCTCCGGAGAGGATGGCATAAGATCCCACAGTTGACTAAACATATTTGCAAATTCAACCTCCATATCCAGTTGTTTGGTTTTGTTATATGGGCAACCGAATTATGGTCCTAAAGATGGAACTTCAAGCAATTTCTTACCCAGGCTTACAAAAGACAAGTTGGGGACGAATCTTTTTGGATCCGACGGGATTGGCGGTTTTCCACAGCGTTAAAAGTAATAGCTCCATTTTTTTTCCTTTTATCAAATCAGTGTAATCGATGAACCTTTCCTATTATTCTTCAGCCAACTTGTCGAGGACTTTTGTCGAGTTCACAAAATTTCGCTCCAAATCTGATGCTCGGCTGAGTACCGCGTCTCGCTCGTTCAGTGCTCGGCGACGCAAGGACACGAGTTCCCCTCAAATCAGTGCAATATAGTTTGGGATATTCTGATTTGTGGATACACTCATTGAGAAACTGGACACGACCATTGGCCAGGGCCAATTTCGTACAAAGCTTAACGTAATTGTTAAGCTCACGAAGTACGTCGGGGTCTGTGGTTTGATTCAAACTTTTAAAAAATCCCACAGTTCTCAGTGTGTTCTGTGGGATTTTTCAAATGATATATTCTTGCCTTTATACAATATATATAACGCCCATTTTCATTTATTTACCGAAGCGTCTATCTATCTGCATTACATTTAGCAGACCTCATACCAATCAATCTCTCTCTGTATCCGGTAGATTATTATTCTACCGATTAATAAAATTTTTTATCAGTCTCAATATTTATCCAGCAGTATATAAATATTTATATCTCTGTGTTGACATTATGTCGCAATAACCAATTCATGCATGTAACTCTCAGCCAGTTTATTAATTAACATATATAATTATTTCACTATATTTCTATCATTCAATCTGCGTATCCATCTATCTAACTATTTATCTATCTACCAAACTAACTAAGTATTTAGTAAATATCTGCAGTTAGCTATCAGTGTATTAATTCGTCTATCTTTTTATCTCTCTCTTGTTCTAGATCCATTTCAATGTTTCTATCATTTTTATAGTAATGCGTTCTCTGTGCGTTTTCCTACGTCTCTCCATCAGCGTCTACTTCAACATGTCTGTGTTTCAACTTCCGTTATACTTGTCAATCCATCACTTCGTTCCTTTCTTTCCCTTTATAATTCAATATTCTCTTCCTTTTCAACCCTGTCTTATTTTATTTTTTTCCTTTTATCATCGCTTCTGTCTTTATGTTTAATTATGCATGTTTCTTCCGCATTTTAATCACTCTCTGTTTCTTAGTTATTGTTGTGCATTTTACTCCTTAGTTTTTTTTAGTTTTCTTCTCCTTATCTTTTTCGTTTTCATTTTTATTTTTCCTGTTTCATCTTCTTGTTATTTTTTTACCCAGAGTTAGCTCATTTCCGCTGAATTCAAAATTTCCTCAGCATCTTCATCTTTATTGTTTATCTTTCGATTAAATTCGCATATTTTTATTCCTGCGGCTTTTGTCCATGCGCCTTGTTCACCATAACATCCATTTCATTTGTAGCATTGTGATAACCAGTCCTAGGGTTATTCTTCTCTCCCCTGCTTTATCTGGAAAATGGACAAAGAGTGATACAGTTACGATTAAAACCACGTTCAAACTTAATATTGTAGTGGACGTTTCATGTGGAACATGTGTTCATTGCCAATACACTCACTGAATTTAGGGTTATACATATAGTTGAATGTCTTGTAGTACGAGAAACAAATAAATAAACAAACGGTTTCGGCAATCATCGGTTGGTTACTTATGTTGCAGACTAGTATGACTGAATAAGTTTGTCAAATCATACTTAAAACTTTGCTTATCTAGTTCAGAGTAGTTGGAGACCAGTTAACAGAAGACAGTTCTTTTGAAGATACATTAGCTGTGAAGATCGAAACTGCATACATTCGAGCACTCACCGGGTTTTGGTGTGTCCGTGGAATCAGATGATTGATCTAAACAATGGGATATACAGTAAGTTAAACTTAATTCGTCGTCACAATAATGATTTTTTCTATTCATCAACGGGTCCAGCGCAAACTTAATATAATTATGAAATTGAAAACCGGACCAAGCAAAGCCATTCTCTGTCATAGAAACATAAATTTTCTGTTCGATCAAACTTCTGACTACGCCCTCATTTCTTTGTCCCTCCATTCCTGTGGCTCATAAATGATCAAAATGAATGTCTCATTTGGCCACCTATAGGCTATTAACTGATCACGTGACAATTAAGATTTGACTGAAATAAATTCCCAGCCGTAATTGATGGAGTTATATTTTACTGCATGAATATGTATTATAGCGTTCCCTTTTAGGATTTAAACGGCCCAAAGTGATTTGTTTCGTCAGCCATTTGTTCTATATGCCATCGCGCGCATCTTTCGTCAGCCAGACAACTCCGTTATCCGATGAATGAGTTCAAAGAAAGCAGATAATCATTGTGCTTGACAAAATACGATTAGGAATCACGAATCTAAAACTTTTGTTAAATATATATGATTTCAAACATGAAAAGCGAACTTGGGGGCAAATATTCTGCTTTCATTAGTTCGATTAATATCCTTGAACTACGGATTATTTCTTTGGTGTTATCGTATCATTATTCATGCAACCACGTATGCTGCCTGGTAAAATGGACAAAAGAACATCCGCAGATCGCTTAAGTGGGGTCTGAACGATCACTAGAAGACGTAGAGAGAGTTATTCTATGGTAATGTCACAAAACGGACCGTTTGCCAATCATAAAAATGTGAATAGTACATCTGCCATAGATCGCTAAACCATAAGGATGCTAATGGACACCAAGTAGTGCCATTTTCAAATGCACAACTAGAATCTGTTCTCAAATTTCATTCACTGTAAAAAATGGTGCGCGGTGATAACATGCACTGTATCATGCCATTCATATCGTTAATTGATTCTGAGGAATATTTCGAGCTTCACAGTTAAAACCGCCAAGACAGAGTATGGTACAGTTATTCATTTTGTGTCAATCGCCAAATTTGGGAAATTCACAATTTAAATTTGAAACTATTTATTGTCGAACAAAGATTTGTTTAGAACTGTAGATCTCATTATGAAGAAAAAAAACGAAAAACTAATTATATGTGAAAAAAGAAAACATCTGAGCAAAACATGACAAAAACATGAGGGGAAAAGAAAAAAAAACAGAAAGGAAGAAAATGAAAACAGAGAAAAGAAGAAAAAGAGAAGGAGGAAGAAAAAAAATTCACAGAAATAGGAAGAAACAGGACGAGGAGATGACAAAAAAGGGGGTGTCATAATACAGCCAGAAAAAAAAGGCACTGGAAAAAAAATATGCGTCAATATTGTTTGTTCATTTGTATTTATCAACCTCGTGCTGGTCAACACGGATGATTTGGTTCCGGTTGACTAGTGAACAAACACGTCATGTGAATGGGATTGAAGAATACCGAATGTTCATGATTCCGACTCATGCGTAGCTTGTTTCTCCTCCTAGACCATATTGGTCAGCTTTAGGATGACCATTATTTGGTCTCCCGGAAACATGTTCACCAATTCTAATTGATGTTCATTCAAATGACATATGTGATCTGTCTATCTTACACAATGTTCTAATCACACAGTTGATAATTCTACTAATGACCATATCGAAATATATTCGGTCGAGTTGTTTGCCATCATTTGAGAGAGAAACTCGTGAACTTACTCGCAGCATCGGAGCTTCCTGTGCTACCTGGAATTTGTGGAATAGAGATAGAACAAAACTGCGGTGAATATGTGGGCAGAAATGACGTGATTTGATCGTTCACTCGGAGTACATAGTGCAGTTGATAAGGAATAATATGCGTCAATATTGTTTGTTCATTTGTATTTATCAACCTCGTGCTGGTCAACACGGATGATTTGGTTCCGGTTGACTAGTGAACAAACACGTCATGTGAATGGGATTGAAGAATACCGAATGTTCATGATTCCGACTCATGCGTAGCTTGTTTCTCCTCCTAGACCATATTGGTCAGCTTTACGATGACCATTCTTTGGTCTCCCGGAAACATGTTCACTCAATTCTAATTTGATGTCATCGTCAAATGACAATATGTGATCTCTATCTACAGCAATGTTCTAATCCACAGTTGATAATTCTACTAAATGACCATATCGAATATATTCGGTCGGATTGGTCTTGCCCATCCTTTGAAGGAGAAACCGTCGTGAACTTACTCGCTGCATCGGAGCTTCCTGTGCTACCTGGAACTTATGTGTAATAGAGTAGATACAAAAGGCGGTGATATGTGGAGCAGTAAATGACGTCGGATGTTGGTCGTTCCACTCGGGAGCACCACTAGTGGCATAGTTAGGATAAGGATAATACTGCCGTCAATTATAATTGTTGTTCATTTGTATTTTGCAACCGGCTGCAGTGTCTCAACATCCGGTATGACTTTTGTTCAGGCTTGACATCACAGTGAACAAACACCTCAATCGCTGACATGGCGATTGAGAAGCAAAGGATGGTTCATGATTCAGACTCACGTTGATTGTTTTCTGCCTCTCTAGACCATATATTGGCATCAGGATGTTACGGATGACCAGTATTTTGGTCTCTCGAGCTTTCCCGGGAAGATTTCACTTACATTGACGGTCATCTTCAGAATGACATATGGACTTCATCCGCTTGACACAATTATCTAATCACACAGTTTGAATAATTCTACTAATGGACATATCGAAATATTTCGCGTATCGGAGTTGTTTTGGCCATCATTTGAGAGGAGAAAACGCGGTGACTTACTCGCTAGCATCGACAGCTTCCTGTGCGACCCCTGGAATTTGGTGGAAAGAGATAGAACGAAACATGGCGGTCGAATATGTCGGGCAGGAACTGACCGTGATGTATCGTTCACTCGGGGTACATACTGCAGTTGAATAAGGGCATATAATTGCGGTCAAAATTGTTGTCAGTTCTGTATTTATCACCTCGTGCTGGTCAACGTACGGATGATTTCGGTTCCGGCATTGACTACGTGATACAAAACGATCATAGTGAATGGATTTGAAGAGTACCGAATGTTCATCGATCCGACTGCATTGCGTTAGTGTTTTCTCCTAGAGCCATATTGGTTCAGCGCTTTACCGAATGACCATAGATCTGTTGTCTCCGGAAACATGTTACCAATCTTACATTGCATGTTCATATATCAAATGATATATGTGATCGTGTCTATCTTACACAATGTTCATAAGTCAT
>LUCM01000659.1:0-16658 GCA_008360955.1 Fasciolopsis buskii | reverse complement strand
TTTGGTCTCCCGGAAACATGTTCACCAATTCTAATTGATGTTCATTCAAATGACATATGTGATCTGTCTATCTTACACAATGTTCTAATCACACAGTTGATAATTCTACTAATGACCATATCGAAATATATTCGGTCGAGTTGTTTGCCATCATTTGAGAGAGAAACTCGTGAACTTACTCGCAGCATCGGAGCTTCCTGTGCTACCTGGAATTTGTGGAATAGAGATAGAACAAAACTGCGGTGAATATGTGGGCAGAAATGACGTGATTTGATCGTTCACTCGGAGTACATAGTGCAGTTGATAAGGAATAATATGCGTCAATATTGTTTGTTCATTTGTATTTATCAACCTCGTGCTGGTCAACACGGATGATTTGGTTCCGGTTGACTAGTGAACAAACACGTCATGTGAATGGGATTGAAGAATACCGAATGTTCATGATTCCGACTCATGCGTAGCTTGTTTCTCCTCCTAGACCATATTGGTCAGCTTTAGGATGACCATTATTTGTTCTTCCTGATTCATTTTTATCTTTTCTCTTCTTGGTTTCCGTACTTGCCTCTGGTTTGTTTCTTTTTTCATATATTTCTCTTCTCTTTATTTTCCTATTTATCCATTTTTTTGCAGATGTGCTTTTTTTCCTTTCGCACTTCTTCTTCCTTTTTTTCTTCTGCAATAATGCTTTTTCTTCTCTACGTTTTCTTTGCTTTTTCTCTTCTTCATTGCCCGTTTTTTCACATTTCTGATCTTCTCGTTTTTACTGTTTCTATTTTCGCTGTTCTTTTTTTATTTTCCTGACGTATTCGGTTATCTCTTTTCCGTAGTTCTTTTTTTGTACCTTGTTTCTTGTTTGTTTGGCCTCTCTAGCTTTTAGTTAACTTTTTTTTGCCTTTTTGTTGTATATTCCTTTTTCGCCTTCCTGCTCATCCTATGCTTTTGCTTGTATCTGATACGATGCTTTACTCTTCATGGTGTCTTCTATTTTTATGGTGACATTTTGAGTTTTCCGCAGCGTCATTTCATTTTGCTGATTACTTACTTTCATCTGCTGTACACCTGTGAATGACAAACAAAATTGCTGCCCAGTATAAAACCAGCTTCATATTTATTTTGACTGTATAGTTGAACCAACTTCGACCGATCCACTTGTGTTTTTATACTTGGAAAATCCTCGTTGTTTCTGATTTCCGCCTGTGATATTGGCGCATCTGTTCACGGTTGATTGATGTATGCCTTCAGATGCACTATTATTTGCCTTCAGTTCTCCTCCCTCTGAATGTTGCCTGCTCATTCTCTACCGACGCAATTGATACTTTTAATTCGATCGTCACGTGAGTACTGATAGCAACTGACAGTGGAATTCTGAAAGGGAATTCCTAGAGCACCTCTAATTTTCTCCAGCCAGTTGTCGCGTTCCACATCTTGCATGAAGAACGAGTGTTAACTTTTAAATTTCTAACCTTCAATTACGCAGTCTTTTAATTTATGATTTTTAAGTAGTAACACTATGTAATATTGCACTGGTTACAGTTCCAGTGTTAATATGCATCAATAAATTGGCTTTCATGTTCACATACATATTAATGTTAAATTGCACAAAGGATCTTAATAAAATTTGGCAAAAATTGTGAAGGTTGAGTTTGTGCATATTTTTTCGCCAAACAAACGGGTACGGATGACAATCTCAGCAATAGAAATAACTCTTTGGTTTCGGTATTCATTACGCGTTGAAGCATTCGGTCAGTTTTTCTGAAACATTTGCAGAGCAGATGCAAACGGATTTCTGGTCAGAGCTCCTATGGTTTTAGCGCATTCGTTTAGGCTTACCGCCGATCTTATTTTCTCAAAGAACCTTTAAACGGTTAAAGCTAATATATACCAAACCCTAAAAGAGGGACCCCTCCTGTCAAGATACTTTTGAGGCAATATATAAAATTTGCTCAGCCACCGGGTAATTATCAATGCCCAAATACGCCAATGAAAAACTGCAGCATAACGCTAAAGGCAGCAATCGGAGAAAGCAACCGTTAGCTCTTCATCCTTATATTTTAATGTTCTTATTAGTTAAGCGGCAGTGCACTTCGTTTTTAGGAAGGGCGTGGCGGCCAACAGAGCACTGACCGGCGGTAAAAGGATTCGAACCAGCCAGCTTCAAGTTCAAACTCCGTGACCGAATCCGTTTGAGCGTCTCCTGTACGAGTAACCACACCATCACTTTATCCTTCCATCCATTGATGAATATAATAATCTAATTGCACATGCATATACCTGTCGATCTATTTGTTTGTCAATATGTAGATGCGACTTTCGCAGGAGATATCTATCTTTCTGTGTATTAATCAGTCTCTTCAATTATTCATCTATACGGTAATCTATGTATTCATATACATGTATATTCATCTGGCTGTCAACCTATTATTCAGTCAATCAATCATTCTATGTAGATAAATATTTTCCAGTCTCTCTTTATGTATCTATATATGCATCTGTGATTTTCGTATATATTTCTACAACTATTCATCAACTCGTGTCGATCTATCTGTCTGTCACTCTTTATATCTATTATTCTACCACTAAAGTCTCTAAGAAAAAGGATGTCTGAATGCAAGGAGGACGGAAGCTTGAATGTCCTCGCGAATTCCGTTATCTTGGGTAGACCTGTGACAAAAGCCGAATCGTAGATGAAATATACTTTCGTCCAGTGAATTTCTCCTCTCTTCGGGTGCTGAGTTCGCGCTGTTAATAGATAGGTCTACTGTCAGTCTGTGTTGTCTTTGCCAGAGCTCTCAGTGACTGGTCCTGCGTTGTCGACCACATGAGTTGCGAGTTCACAGATCCTATTTGAATTTCCATTAGGATGTAATCCTGGTGAAAAATCATTAGTTGTAGAGTAAAATAACTATATATATGGAAAATACCAGCAAACGATAAACGTGGAATATGAGCCCAAGGCACACTGGATTTACTTCAACGCGTTTTCGACTATAACAGACAAGAATTAATACATTATATAGCAGCAAAATGCTGGGACCCGAAATCTGACGAGAGAGTTGCCAAATTATTCTTCCACAGGTTTCAAAAGACGTTTCTCAGTTTAGCTTGTTAGTTAGGTTAAAGTCTGGTTACCACACATTTCCGTCTACCTGGATAAATGCGTACCACACACTTTATTTTCAACTAAACAAGCAATATCGGTCAACGGGAATGGGATTTCTAAATATCAGAAAATCAAAATATCTTCAATGATATGTTTGCATTTGCTCTTAGTTTCCGGCTTATGCAATATTCCTCATTATTGCAAGCATAGTTAGACCACTGCTTGCTTGGACTTCAATCCCAAACATAGATTGTCAAGTAAACTCAAAGCAGTGAAGTTCATTCGCACGATGGAAAGTGCCGACAAACACTAGCTCAGAGAATTACAAACTCCACTCACATTTTGATATCAAATAGATGGACTTGCGGCATAACCTGTATTCGTTTGGAATCCAAGGTTTATTTACTGTATTTTTGGTAGTTTCGCAAAAGTATCTAATTTTTATATGACGGAGACCTAAAAGTGCACCCCATTGAATCTGTTGTGCTAACGTTTGTGTGCAAAGCCAATGAAAACAGCACCTAATTAGTGCTCCCATGAACAGTGATAGTAATGTTCATCTAAGCTAACGCACTAGCAAATCTAACCTGAACAAGCTATATTCAAATCGTGCTACTATTTGTTCCGACAATGATCATCTTGTCTTGCTAAGTGTTCTCACTACAAGTGGAATAAATATCAATCAACCGAGTATCACTTCCAGTCATATATTTTGATTAAAATGTCTGCACATTTTTCACGTATCAAATCTCTGGGTGGCTAAATAGCTGAATTTTCGAAGTGCTACCTCATGCATTACTAGCAGGAATGTTTCAAATCAGATTTTCCCAATAGCTTTGCAAGTATTTCACCCTTCTCTTTTCGCACCCATACATCAATGGAACATCAGAACAAATATTGCATTAAAAACAAGAATTAATACCATAACGACTTTAAAGTAATTAGAGCAGCCGAGGGCGACGTTTGAAAAATCTGTTCGATGTCCAAAATGGATGGCTTTCCGCTCGGAACACGTTAGTTGACTGATGAGCCTAATCACCTTTTTGCAATCAAAACCACTCGAACTCGGATGCTCATGCAAGAATATAACGGGAAGGAGAAGCAGGTATCTCACATAATAACTATGATATCCGGGAGCATTTCCAATCACATGACGATACACTGAAGGATGATAGAATGAACACTATGAGGGACAATTTTATAGTCAGTGCATTTCTAATTCTTTATTCGACTGATTGGCCTTAACAGTTCAATTTCATGAATAGCAAACGAAAGTAATGCAATAATCTTATTAGAAGATGCCAGTTGACTTTATTTCTCAAAGGATGAAAAGTACAATTCTATTATTATCCAAAGAAGGTAAGAATAAAGATCAAAGTTAATGACCAACGGAATAGAGAAGAAATCAGAGGTTGTAAAGAACAGAATGACCTCCCAAACGAATGTATGACTTCCGCCTTAAAAAACTTGGAACATCTCTCCGATTACTTTGAATTCACAAATTAATAGATGTTGAAAAGTTTACGGCGATGCAAATATCCACAGTCTCGGTTTCTTCGTCCATCCCGATGTGGACTGCGTACCTTGTGCAACCAATATGTTAGATCAGTATGAAATTACACCACAAAACCGCAAAGAAATAGTTGTGTGTAACATGATTGGTGAAAACGGGTTTTATTGCATTTTTCAAATAGTCGCAGTGCATGATCCAAAGCTTCAGTGAGATTTTGTGACATTCCGTGACGTGGGTCTCCCCAAATATGACTGTGCGTTTTTCTATTCAATATTGGTCATCATTTTTAAATCAGAACAAATATCCACTAGCTTCAACTGATAATAACTTTGATCTCCATCCATCTGTCACTGGTTCACTTTTCTCCACTTATTTGAGAAGGGACTTGCGGTGTGCCCATAAGCTTTACTGTCACTCAAAAAGGTTAATTTTCTTTACGTCCTAGGCAACATAAAGCGTTCACTGAATTTCTAGATGTAACGCGGATCTGCAACCTTAACTGGAATAAGCAACTGTAATCATGGAATTAAGGTATATTGTTGGTATTTCTTTAGATCAAAAATCTATGTAGTTCGGTTATGCTTTACTATGTTCACAAAGGGCACCCGCTGCTAAAAGGAAATGGGTACCACCGGTTCTCAATGAGCATCCGCAGGGGTCCCCCACATTCAGGCAATCACCCAGACGTTAATTCACCACTACCGCAGTGCACAAACCATGCACTTTCCTCTTTCAATAGCCAAGTAAATTGAAAAATCATAAAATGACTCCATCACACACAAGCAGGGAATGGAATCCTTGCTTAACAGTTCATTGATGTTCGCTAGTGGCCGCTAGTTGCTACGACATTAAAACGGAAGAAACAACACAAAGGTCCTCGGCGTGATCTGGTTAACATAGTTTTCCATCATTCACCAGTTCAGTGTCATTATTCTGATGAAGTCCTAACGCATGCTCCGTTACCGAGTCGATAAATAGCAAAATGGGACATATGTGTAGCCTACCACCAGTCGCTTTGAGTGAACTTTCATTACATAATAATTTAACGTTTCCAGGGATGACCAACGCAGTCATTGGATGTTTCCTTATTTATTATAAGGAAATTCAAATTTAGCCCTCTGACAATATAGTACGCTCGTCATTTCAGGTGTCACGGAAAAAGGTGAGAAATTTTATCTGGGAATCTGTGCCCAGTTTGAAAGTGCCGTGGTGAGTTAGTTGTGACCGACCGCTTCAGCAGTCGAATGTTCGACTCTGATTGTAATTCAAAGGACTCGCAGTTGTTGAGGCAAGGCTAACTAAATTACCGTGTGACCAGTTAAACTGCTCCTTAATGTGTGCAAGTACTTTGTTGATTGATAAAAGAGCAGTAGAAGGAGTTCTTTAGTTGTCGGTTGCCACGGGTAAACGTTTCTAAGAATGTCTTTGAAAGCAAAAGAAAATTGGCTGAAATCCGAAATCGATTGCATTGATTGATTTGTGCTTCACTATGAATTTCAAGGGTGGATTTTGAGCTTCTGCTCTTGTTATCTGTGCCATCGATTTTGGATCATTTGCCGTCACTTAGATGTTGTGATCTTTTGCCTGCATATTAGATGAATTCGGCATGAAGATCCCATGTAGAAGGAATCGGGTTCAATCCCAGTCAAGGACGTCATTGTTTGCATTGTTCCATGTTGTTTACTGGATCGCCATAGCATGTCCCATTCTTGACTCACTGCTAAGGCGAGATCCATTGAAAAACAGAGACAAAAACAGTAAATGCAAACTTATGTACAACGATGCATAGGGATCAAAAGATCGTGCGCGACTTGAACAATACAAATTACAAGTAGTTAGGCATAAACGTCGAGGAAATTCGGACAGACCTAGACGGCGATCGGATTGGTCATTATCAAGTATGCATGTTTGGATTTGAACAGCTTACTGCAGGCCCTATTGTCACGGTCATACTTCATTGCTTCCATTTCATCACTGACAGCACATAGATGCTGTACTGAATTTTATGGTCATGATTATTACACAACAATCTGCATTTGAATTTTTGCCGTTTGCCCGGCTTTTATCTCTCACTTTTGAGGACGACTTCCAAATGGATTGATTGACTGGTACAATCCTCGCAGCTAATCAAAAAACACCGATGCTTTGGCCATAGAGAGGAAAATCGTTTTTATTCTCTGGAGTTTGTCATAATGGGAGTCCTACTGGTAAAAAGCATACACACCAAATAACATCTCCACTTGTTTCCTACTGTGCGGTGGGTAACAGTATGGGTTGGGCAGTCAGCTTGACTATTGTTAGCCTCCAATGGTTAGTTTCCTAGTCCGTGTCCGATTATTTCTCGCATAGGATGTCCTTAAGGACCATGCCTAAGTGTTGTTTTTTTCCTCGTTCAGTTGTGATGCGATCATTGCATTCGTAGTCGACTCTATTAGGTGATCGTTTGTAGCACTGCGAATGGGCTGGATTAATGCTGAGATAACTGTGAAAATTAGCGGGTCCCCTGTAAAACTCGAACTTGAATGAGTGGCGGGAATTCACTTATATCCGGCTGTCCAGAAAATTGGCGAACTACTTAGTAGCTTCGCTCCAGATTGTGAATTCAACTAGTGCACCGAGAAAGAAATTTTTGATTCTGATTTTCCGATCATTTCTTTCAAATATTTAGCATTTATTTGCGGTGGACTGTATAGTATGAACGAAGATTTACATTCACTTGAATGCAAACACATGACGACACATTGTGAAACAAGAAAGACCATAGAGAGGCTATCAGTCTGTCTTTGTACGGTATGTTTAAATGATGAGTAGGTAAAGGCCATGTGTGGTTCATTGCAAGTGATTACACTAGTTGCGTTTGTATTCAAAACTAGCATTGGTGAGCAACTTGCAATGCAGAAAATCCCAGATATCTATAAAAACAATTACTGTGTGAAGAATTAACAGACTTGTAGTCACTGAAGTCTAACTCCTTCGGATGCTCCATTTTAGAATACAGGGGAGTCGAGAACACCATTCTGTGACTTACCGGCAGTTTTGATGGCGATTTCGTAGTAAACTGATATGAATGGCCATCGCGAATTGAAACCAACAACCAACGAATCGATAAATGTGCGAAATTCATAGATTTCATTCTGCAGAGTATTCTCTGTCTTTCTTGAGGTCACATATGCCTATGGAGACCACTTGCGTTCTTCCTTCAATTCCGAGAAATATATGCTTATCTGTCTTTTCATTTTGCCCAAAACAAGGCCAGCGCTTTTTTACTCAATTCTTTTGTTGTTTCTTGTCATTTAAATGTCGTTAAACCTTTGATTCATAATCCGATTGCAGTTGATTATTCATTTGCTTTCGCGGAATCTCATTCCACAATAAAATAAGATCTTTCTATTTATTTATTGGCGAAATAATTTCAGGCTACATACGAACAAAGATTATGATGAACGCTGCTAACCTAGTTAGATTGGATTTTTAGGGGATGTAGTAGTCTTTCAAACTAAAGGTCTGCGGAAAATGTCAGAGTTTTCCCTTGTTGGTAATAGTTGAAGTTAGAATTTTGTTTTTCATTTTGTCATACTTTCCCCAAATACTTTTCTTGGACCTGATTCGAATCCAACAAATTCCGGTATTAGCGAATCCTTGAACGGCCAAATTATGTGACTTATGAGTACATTGTTTTGCTCTGACCTCTCACTAAGAAGTGGTTTTAATGTGAACTTGTGCGTTGAATTATTTTACCGGGATCAATGAGATTATTGTAACTAAATAGGGGAACGAAATATTCGCACTTTACGACGGAATTGGAATGGTGCATTTTCGATTTCTTTTGTTTGCTTCTAAAAGCAACTAGTCAGAGATTGTTGATTTTGTAGTAACCATTATTACAAATAAAAAGCTGGTACGTTGAAAGTCTGCTCTCCGCATAAATGTGCACTTTTAATTCCTTCGAAACATAGAAGTTTTATTGTATTTTATAATTCCTTCCAAGTTCCTGATAATCGTCAATTCTATCTACACTAAATGATAATCAGCTGAATTTGGCTCAGAATCAGGGCGACCGCCGCAAATAACCACGAAAATGCTATGGATAAATGACACAGTAGTAATCTGTAATGCGAAATCGATTCGAAGTAACCACCACACAAAGTAGATAAGAAACTAACAAGATAATGAGCGAGGTGACAATAGATGGAATCTTGAACAATATGCGACGGGAAGCTGCCTGGTGTAACACTGAGTGCTTCACTTAATGTTCACTTCTTGGAATAATTGTGATTTCTGATATTGTAACAGCACAATTTTGCTGCATTCACAATTATTCATTCGGGACCGATGAGCGATATGGAATTACCCTACCTTTCGAAACTAATTACCACAGTGAGCATTTGTACAGTAATTGGTAAATTCGCGTCGGATGATATTAACCCTTGTTGAAGTAAGCACGAAATGGACAACTTTCATGGCCCAAATTCCGTAACTTGGCTGATTTTCCGTCAGTTAAGAAGTCAGTCTGCTTGCGAGTTTTAATCCGTTTTGAGTAATCTGGCTAGGTCGCCAACAATTAATTACTCACTAAGACTACATCGATCGGTCTGTTCTGGTCGCTCATCTATGCAGCCACACGAAATATGCAGCTAAATTAAATTAAGCATATTAAAATTACCAGTTGATTAGGGCCATTTAACACAGTCCAGGTACGCGGAGGCTTGTAATTAACCGCGGATGAATTGTCATAACAAATCGTAGAAATAAGTTTATTAAGCATGAGACCGGAGTCCTGCTGCAACACAATAAGATTCAGATTTCGCCAGAAGGAAAAACATGAGGTTAGACATGGGATCCAGGATCGGTTCATAACTGAAGGGAAATAGATTTGTTTATACATGTCTCAGTAGCCCAAACAATGTTGCTACACCTGACCAAATGCAATGGATTTGTGGCGCGGATTTTACGTTAGAATACGCACTGGCGCTGATCTTGCGAGCAGTTGGCTGGACGCGCGTGCACAGTATGCTTCAATTCGTCAGGCAGTACCGTGAACAAGAGTCCAACTGGCTTCCTAAATGTTCAACATCAACTGATTCAGTATTAGGCCTAAATTCGATCTGCTTAGGTGGGCAAAAATTCCACAGAAAAAAGATGGAAATTTAAAATTGCTGATGCGTTATTTTCGCTTTGGGTTACTGACAATTAAATTAGAGAAATTTTTAATATACTTAATTGTTACAAACTCTGCCTTAGCTTGAAGCTACCAAATTCAGATGGCATATGCTAACGATTTCGCAAATCATGGATGTTTGGCAGTAAGTGCCTAAATAAAATCTTCATACGGACCAAGGGACGCACGAGAGGAATTCTACATGAAACTGGAGGAGAGGCTAGCGAAATCATTTCGTCCAATGTATTCCAAGTGTTTCCAGTTGCTCAAATCAGTAGTTGGGATCACTGGATCTTTAAAGATACCTGCTGGCATAGGCAGTCAAATATCTAAAGCTCGCACCACCCAGAGGGCGTCTGAAAGTCACAAAGATATTAGCGGACGAAGTTACTGCGGAAGCGATGTTCACGCATTCAGATGGATTTGCAAATGTTTCCAATTACATTTAATGTCTAATAGACACAAAATTTAATATTAATTGCTATTTCTATATGAATAATTAGACAAGGAAATGCTCTGACTTACTTAATGAGCCACCATAAATTGCATCTGCTTTAGTTTGGCAATTAGATGGTTTGAATATTATACCATTACCACGATTGTTGACCGACAGCCGGTAGCAGAGGTACAGTGGTTTCATTTTTGTTATTCCAAACTGAGAATATTTTCCGAAATCCATTTGGCCAAATTTTAGATGCAACGGATTAAATTTTGTAAGCTGTCTACGGAACCATTTAGCTTTTCTCGTGAAAACTAAAACCCGCACAATTTTCTCGTTTCGAAAATCCTTCACCACATTTTAGGAGGTGACATTTTGTGATTCCCGTAAATCACAAATAAATAGATCGAACATTCATTTATATTTAAAATTGGCTGATTTCCTGCAAATCACTACCAACGTCCGTCATATTTTCCCAACAGAACATCCTTATCCAATGCGAACAACCGCGTTTACGTATTCACAGATTATGCATTGCCGTNGCCGTTAGATAAATCTTGCAAACAAACGTCATGACGTTGCGGCTAATTGAAACCAAATAGGAAGGAAACATGACAAGTGAAAACGGCAATTATTCCCGGAATGCCAGTTACAAAACTGTTGATTACGGAAAAAGAGTGGCCTTAGTTAGGTAATAAAGACGGAAATATAGCGTTCACGCCACAGAGTGCATATTGACAAACAAAATTTTCAAGCCAAAAAGCTCAGTAAACAAACCATGTATGTAAAATCAAAATATAATTTTAGTTACAACGTGGATCACTCGAAGTCTACATTAGCAATCCCAAAACAATTTCGTCATTCATTAATCGAACAAGTTCCGATTGGGCTAAACAAAATAATTTGTCCAATGATCTAGCGGATTACTGGTCACTAATGATTCGAAACCCGTTGAAGATGAATTAGCTATTGTATCTAACAGAGCAAGAGCATCGGAATTATATATTCGAACCAATTGCATATCATTACCACAACAATATTGATGGGTGTAAAATGAACGGGGCATGAGCTTTCATTCTCTTCATGTGCAAATTGGAAGCGTAGTGTACGTATGTCAAATTGGCCCTTCCGTCAGTTTACTCTGATTTACTTCAGGTGTGATTATTTGAATTTCTCTTGAATTCTCACTTCAGATATTATTTGATATTAAGATTACGGAACGATGCTCTACATGTTATGACTTGCATTTGATTAGGTATGCGCTAATATGGTCAGCAATTGACGGAACGGAACGAAACCCAAAGTGCAGTCATTATGTTGAATCTCTTGATTATAATCGAGATCAGGAAGCGATGATACGGACAGATCACGGCCGGTCGAACTGCTTACTGCACGACAGAGATTGTCAGTTCTTGTTTCAAGCCATGACGAATAAACATATTAAACGAGAGATCTGAGGTGGTTAACAAAGGAAGCGAATTAGGTTGACAAAGTTAGCTACTTCAGTAATTCACGGTCCGTTAACCTTGAGCTAGATGCTATGTTTAGCGACTCTTCGTTGTGATAAATATTCATGTCACTGAACCACACATTTCAATTGTTCAACAGATCGTTTGCATCAGAATATTGATCCGTTTTATAGTCTCACTGTGATCACATTCGGACTTGCTGTGCTGCCGGCGATAACTTGCGAATACATGACTTAACATCAAATGGCGGTTAGTAGGACAAATCTCTTTGTTATTATTGCAAATTATTTCTTATGATCTTTGTCAAACGTGGGTACATTTTCGCATCGTTCCTTACACTATGCCGAGAAGTTCTAAGCGACGTGTGCAACAATCATTTCAGGTTTCTCACGTCAGTTCCAACTTTGTGAATGACTCATAAAAAACACATCATATTTTTCAACTTGCAATTGATACATCTGATCTGTTGCGCAGCATAACTTCGCATCAGACAGCTGTATTCCGAAACACCTTAATACACGTGATGGCCCCTTTTGTGGAATAGCGAAATGAAATGGTAATTTTGATCAATTTTCTCTGCATGCGAATTCACGCAGCAGAATCTTTCTATTCTGGGTACCAACACATTCACATTTGGAATTTATTTGTCACGCCTTGTTCAGCTGATCCATGCAACTAACATTTGAGCAGATGAATCCATGCCCGAAGATGTGCATTTGTGATTCTGCATTGCACGACATTCAGTGGTGTCGCAATTATAAAGCATTTGATGGTAACGGCTTCTTGATGATGAACATTTTATATTAGTCAGAGCCCACTTGGGACCAAACAACTATCCTTTACAAAACTGGTGCATCATCCTTCAGTTTTGCTAGGTTCTAAGGAGTTTCGTGCAAGACAAGTGCACCATTCACAGTTTACGAACAGATGCATCACCAGATATTGTACACCAATCGGTTCACCACTGGCTCCATCATTCCTTGCGAATGTTGCGAAACCCGTGGAATTGAATTCACCTAGATAATTCATGAGCAGATAATGTCCTTTCCATAACAGTTCAGTCATTGCAGACTAAATGCCTGATTAATGTTCAGCTCGCTGCATCGGAAATTTTATTTAAACGGAGAAATTCAATCAGCCATTATAATTGGTACGTAAGGCCAAAGACGGATGTCCGTTGTCCCACCAAGCAAGGATGTAGATAAAATTCGTGCAAGATAAGGCTTATTACCTGACCCGTTTTGGTAGGACATATTACAAGGAGGACTCACGCAATCAGTCCCTTGTCATAACAAAATGGTTTGAGAGAGGAACAATTTGGTCTGTCAACCTACGGTCATTTCACACACAGAGGAAAACTACCATATGTTCCAAATGAGATAAACACCATGACTCGCACAGGGGATTATTCATTGCTTGTCCAGATCAGTGGAATACACTAGATTGATCACGGTACAGTCAGCAAGACAAAGTCAGTACAGCTCCCTTTACACGTTTGCGAATCATGTGTGTTTCGTTTAAGATTATACTAAACTATTTACTGAAAAGCGTCGCACATGTTCCAGTGAGACCCGGTAGCTCAGTCGGTACAACACATGCGGTATTAATGCATAGATACGGAAACCCCAAATTCGAAGACATTTCATTGTCGGACCAATTGCACATTCACCAAAATCTTCCAAACAGTTTTCCTAAACTTAATCAATCAGATGTGTTGATGTTTGCTCCGCATTCGGTTATGGGAATAATCCCCTATAAAATTTGCTAAGTGCATTAAGCTATCTGTTTGTAACAATGTGATTACTTCCAAAACGCCCAACAAAGTACAATTGATGAAAACATTTTATAAATGATTCAGAACAATGCAGCTGACAAAAATTGATTCAAGGTGATCCAGACATCCAACTGATATTGCGTGCTCTAACCAAATTCTAAAACCTACAGATAAGAAATATATTACACATATTTAAACCAATCTATACACATATAAACCTTGCAATGTTGATGAACAGCCGTATAAATTAACATTCCCACAACAAATTTTCGTCATCCAGTGATCTAACAAGTTCCGATTGGGCTAAACGAAATAATTTGTTCAATAACCTAGCGGATTACTGGTCACTAATGATCCGAAACTCGTTGAAGATGATTTAGCTATTGTATCTAACACAGAAATAGCTTCGGAATCATATGTTCGAACCAATTGCATACCATCACCACAACAACACTGGTCGATGTAACATGAACGAGACATCAGCTTTTCTTCTCTTGATATGCAAAATGGGGTTATATTCCAATTTCGATTAACGAATTGAGTGTCGTTTTAACAGTTTATATGACTTACTTTTGAATCCCACTTTTATTCCATTTAGAGTAGATATTGCTGTGGTGGAAGTTAGCCATTTGTAAAGATGAGGAAATGTGATGACGAATGGTTTGTCTAGAATATTTATGTGCCTTTTACCTATTCCGCGGTTAATCTTAAGAAATCTTCCAAGTTAATTAGTATAGACATCTTTCACCCATTTTAACTAGTTATCCGTCGATCGCAGTTGCTTATATACTGAGTTTCCTGTTGGTGCTGTTTTATCCGTCCCGTGTTACAGAAATCTATTATCCCTGTTAAATTTGCTTGGTAAGCAAATAACGGATCATTCGGTACTCTTAATGCGCTTTGAATCTTCTACAATTGCATCAGTGTTTGTAATTTACCGCAAACATAGACGTGCAATGGTCTTTACTCATGCGATAACTCTCTGGATCGGAATGCATAAGAGTACACTCAACTAGCGGTTACGAGATTTGCTGGTGTCTACTCTTTCTTAGCATTCAAAATGCTGTTGGCTGTTGGCTGTAAACTTGCACAAGTTCTAAGCGGTACCGAAAATATTTTATGACCTGCATTTGAATGAAAGCCAGATTTTTGTCACGTTGCCGCATTCGGCAATCGGTCTCCCAGTAGTTAATTATCAAATGTGACGATTTTACCGTGTCCAACTCTTTCTGGGCTTTCGAACTCCAGATGTACGTTTAGATTTTGCAACGGTGAACTGTCTGTAACATGAATCCTGATGATGTTGAGTGGCATAATGTTGATAACATCAAATATATCCTGAAGCCCATCAGTTGTGCAGATTTCAGCAGCCATCGATTTTCGGTGTACATTAAACTAGGACCATCCATCGTCAATGAAATTCCATAATAACAGTGCTTGGTGCTACTCATTAAAAACGCAATTAATGGGGATGAATATTCCCTGCTCGGCATTGGAGCAAATGAAAAAAAAGGAAATTCATATTTGGATATAAGAGAAAAGATTAAACTGGTCGGAATTCCCACCATAAAAGCACGTTTATCACGAACGATCTAAGTTATAGAGAAATTGCAAACTTAAGGGTTCATCGCAAATGATGCACGTAATAGAATCCATCGACCGTGACAGGAATTGCCTTGTATCTATACTATTATATGCTAAACAAACACCTGTTTCCCCAAACATTTAGACATTCTTGGATAAGACGAACGATCATCAGTGCTATCTGAACATAGTGAAGTATAATTTGATGCTCTATTCATCAGATTCTTATGGTCCGTATCTGCTTCCTAATAAACTTGAAAAGTCACGGTGAATGGCAAATGAGGTTTCATTGGTATACTTGGATTACGGCCAAGGTAGATGGAATAATTTGACAATGTGCTATTATGTACAATGCTCAAAATATACACATTACTGCGACACGCAGACAGATTGCGGCTAATTCATCTCGTTTTCCGTAGACGTACACCGACCACTAGCAATCAACAACCCAACAACTCTGTTTTCAAAACCGCACTTCACACATTATTTTGCTAACCAATCTTACTCGGAAACTGTAAATATTCACAGAATATGCCTCTTACACGTGTATAGGATGGAGAGTGATGTTGTCGAAAACGACCTATTTCGCTACCATGTTCTATTTTGCTATAATCCAAAGAGGTTATTCAGTGACACAGTAGTGGCCAGACAGAAAATAACAAGCCCGAACTTCCGAAAGAATTGCCATTGAGTTTTCTGTGTGGTGTCTACCAGGTATGTTCTGTCTTACAGTGATTCTATTTCTTGCTGTATACACTGCTCTGCATTGGAACATATGAAAAGAGGAAATACATATTTGGATGTAAGGAGACCGATTCACGATTTAAACGTTGCTCTACGAGTTCCCTCGCCAGAACGATACAGTCTAATTAATCAGTCATGATTATAATTCATACACAATGTTCTAATCAGATGTTCTTCAACACCTCAATGTGCACATTTTATTTTGCCGTTTATCACTCCACTTAATTCAACTTCCAATGACTCGTGCATTCTCGCGTTGGTGGGATGTCTCTACCTTGCATCATATTGGCGTCATGCTTCGGGTGTGCATTATTCTATGCTTCGTGCCCTCCTTCACTAACCCTAGATACTCACATCGGTATTCACTTTATAAACGCCCGTGAACTGCTGTTTGTCCCTGTGGTGAGAATAACCTTCGCCAATTTACCGCGAGAACCACATTGCTTACCACTTGCGTTTCAACGTTAGGTGGTCCCTCGTTCCTCGTGGAGCCTGACGTGTTCAATATTCCTTCTCTAGCCCTGTGAATGTACTCCATCTCAATTGATCACCGTCCGCGTTTAAATACAAGCCTTACACTTACCGTGTGACACGATCCCGCCTCGAGATGACATAAATTAGAGCTCTTGAAAATTCACTCGCTCAGTAATTTCGAAATCGTATTTTTCCCCAAAATTGGAAGCGTATTATACGTATGTCAAATTGGCCCTTCCGTCAGTTTACTCTGATTTACTTCAGGTGTGATTATTTGAATTTCTCTTGAATTCTCACTTCAGATATTATTTGATATTAAGATTACGGAACGATGCTCTACATGTTATGACTTGCATTTGATTAGGTATGCGCTAATATGGTCAGCAATTGACGGAACGGAACG
>LUCM01000658.1:247196-266004 GCA_008360955.1 Fasciolopsis buskii | reverse complement strand
CCCGGGCAAATTTGGTTTACGCATCCAGATACTACTTCCTGCATATATATATATATATGACATGAGTGGTAAAAGTATCCGACGGCTTCATTTCGTTTTCGTACGATAATAACATAGCAGTGCGGCTGACCATATACAAAGATTTTCGCTGGCAAAGGCTGCGCACCTCTTTCATTCTAACTGGTATATAACAGTTTTGCTGCCGATAGCCAATCTCAGCCAGAAATGGGTAGAATTTCACAATAGAGCATCAAGACGACCTATTCAGGACAAAGCAGAAGTACAAGTATGGTGGCCAAGATTACAGTAATAATCGAGTGAACTCCTGTCACAACTCAGTAGCTTTGGAATCCCTTTCACACAGAGCGAACTTATTCTCTGTCCTACACAGGATGACATCTTACGGTTACGCCAACCAAAAGGCAGTGTGTAGCTTTCCCATTAATTTCTTTCTTCCGTAAATCCCACTTGCTTCAAGTAATACCAGCATCCAGGTTATTATTTGGCAAATGGATGAACCATATCTTAAAATTGAGTTCCTTGCGTCTAAACGAACTGTGGTCACAGATAGTAGAATGTGGAGCAAAACTGTTATCGGTACCTAACGGATTACCGTATTAACTAACCTCAAAGCACTGCTGATCATTCACCAGCCGACAAAACAAACAGGGTACCAAAATGCTACACGGCTTCATTTCTACCAGAGAACAAGTGTGCCAATCGGTGCACTTTTACCATGTGGTTGAAGTTTAGTAATGATTGGAATATTTGTAATTTTCGTCCATTTCCGATTACGAGTGATTCGTCTAGGTAATTCATTTTCCCGGCAAATTCATGACCAGGATTTTCTTCCCCAATTTTGTAAGTGGAATTATTTAAATTGTTGTCTTCTTTGAATCAGTACGTTTTCGGATTAAAATATATTCTGGTCCATGTTTTCGCAAGAATCGGCACACGAATGGTGGTCTTGTTTAACCTGACGTTTTTACTACTGCTTTGATTAAGAATTTACACCCTCTGCATTGGGATGCTAAAGCACTTTGCTGTGGCCAGCTCACCTGTCCAGTAAACCGAAAATTGAATAACCAGTTGCCGTATAAATGAACCCGAGCGATTTTGAGTTCGTGATTCGCATTGCAGCGGACAAAAGTCTGCCATTGAATAGTTTACTACCAGTCACTAAGAATTGACGGTAAAACCACCTTATGGTGCAAACTTCCGCCTTCCTAACGGTTGTAACTTCACCCGGTTGCCAGGGAGATGCAGTTGAAACAATGATCAAGAGGAGATCTATTCATTATCACATGGGTGATCCAGTGGACGTTTCTGACTATTTACTGGCTGATAAAAATAATCAAAATCATTGAAATATAAAAAATGGTATGGTAGGAAATGGTCTCAGTGATCCCACTTTTCAGTTTCCTCGACTGAAATTTCTCCGTGCATGTTTTACAATCGAATGATTTGAGGGAATAGTTTACAACAAATATATTTACTTTTTTACTGGGTGTGAATTCTTCCGGTTTTCTTTTTTTCCCATGCTGCAATCGTATGAAAAACGTTCATTCTTTTGTGTTTTTAGCGAGTGCAGAGTAGATTTAATCTCATAATTTATTTATCATTTAAGGTGCACCTGGAGTTATGAATGAGGCATTTAGTCAGTAATGCCTTTATTGCCGCCGATTTGTGAGGCATCTGCGCCGTAATTTCCGTCGAAATTTGTAGGGTGGGCTCCGAATGCTAACGCTTACGCAGGCAGGTGTTTACCGTCCGTCGGGAAACCACGTCAAAGAACATTAGCAGTGAAGTGGCCCATAGCAAGACTTTCAACTACAGCATGAAACGCCACTGCTGTCTCGCTCAAGTCTGGTTAAGGCCGCCTTGTCTTTGGCCCCGAATTTCGTTTTGTTCGGAGTTTCTGAGGCTGAACCGTCCAATATCCAATGTATTCAACTGGACAACCCTTGCAAGTGATCTTATAAACAGATGCGGAGATCCTGCATAGGAAATGGATTCCCGAACTTTGCAAGCATATGATGTATTAAGTTGTCTGTTCTAAGGGGCACACGAATACCATAGTTACAGATTGCCTTTCCAATGGCATCTGTTCCACCAGGCACCCATCGAACACCGATTAAAGTTAGCCAGTTTTCTTGGCCATCTCACAACTCCGCACCTCATGAAATGAGGCGAGAAGTTAGCGTCTTGGAAAACGCTGAGTAGCTGCTCCATTTCTTTCTCTCTTCCATAATTTCTTCATTGCATAATCTGCCTATTCGGCTCTCCATCGAAGAGACTAGTGCGATTTCAGACTCACCTTAAATGATCCATCCATCATGACACCGATCAAGGAAATGGGAATTCAGTCCACTATATCCTGGATCTATCTGAATCGTTAGGAGAGTGAATGGATGATAAGTGGATTTAAGAATCACATGGTGATTGGTCGGTGGAGTTTCGTCGGTCAGGCAAAGGTAACCACCAGAAAGAAAACACAATGCCCGAAAGTATTCGTTTTCATTCTCAGTAGTGTGTTTTGCATCAGGAGAGATGAACACAATTTTCCCGGAATCACACACTCTTCCCTGATACACATAAACACAGCAGGACATTTGTGCTAATTGTACACTTACTCGCACCCACATATACACATGCATACACACACAAACAGGACAATCGCAAAAGAAGAAAAGAATTCACACCCAAGCAGACAGATGAACACCAGTAAAAAGCAAATATATTGATTGTAAACTATTCCCTCAGATCATTCGATTGTAAAACATGCATGGGGAAATTTCAGCCGAGGAAAATGAAAAGTGGGATCACTGAAACCATTCCCAACCACGCTGTTTTTCATACTTCACAAACTTCAAAGAATATATCACATGGCGTATTCGAAATGCCTTTGGTTCTGATTTATCAGGATGGAAATATTTCCAGTTTTTAGTCGGACTGGACATTATTTCAGTTCTATGTCTGTTAGAAAAAGTTGTCTTGAGTAGCAAGATTTTATACTTCTAGCTAATCAGAATACTATCTGGAAACGACTGAAGTCAACGGAATCTGTGCACCCATTCCTAATATCTGTCAGTTCTGCGTCCCTTCTTACCCATCATCTATTCTATCATGTTAGGATCTTGAAACAAATGCTAATTACCTTGATCAAACGAACAAAAATGGTAAAAGTACTTATTCCATGAGCAAGGATTGCTAGGAAGGAACACAGCTAGTGATAACTGTCTGTAAATCGACTTGACTGTAATTGTTTCAGATGGCAAAGTTTATAACACAGCTAGCACCAGTCCATTTGCGAATATCCTGATTTCTCATCGGTATTCCCAAAATCCAATCGAATTACCATGTATCTGAAGTTCAGCCGAAGATTGCCGGAAAAACCTAAATGGATCACTTGAGAAGGTCTAGATATATAGGTCAAAGTGAGCTATCCACCTGAATCAGGATCATTTGAATTAAGATCTTGGTCTCCCATATTTTATTTCATCTTCAGTCCTGTTTACTCAACAAAAATTAATCACTGAAAGGTGATGTTCACTTTAGTTCCATTATTAAGGGGAGTAAAACATACAAGATTGAATAACATCCGACCAGTCAACATGACTACTGTCTATTTGTCATGATCAAGCGACTTACATGGGTCTGTTCATGTTAAAGCTGATAGGCCGGTCGCACCGCCCTCCATCTACCCTGAGGTTGTTTTCACTTCTCTGGTTTTCATTTTGAGCGACTCCCTAGTTCGCGTTTTACGTAAATCAGACCACTTTTTCTCTGTTCCATTACGGAGGATGACGGTTGGCCTCTCATCCTACTCCGTAGCTTGCAGTCGACTTGGCTCCTGACCCGCGTTTTTTCACCTGACTGCAGAGTGGTCGGTCAGACAGGCATGTTTGCAGGGCATAAATGGGCCTCAGTGTAGTATGAGTCACCATACCGAAACGTAGTGGTTGTCCATTTCTGTCGTTGGCTGACACCCTCGCCTAAATCCCATCATTAAATGTGAATTTTTTTCTTTAGAAAATCCCATGTATATGCAGCAAAAAACAGTACAAACTGGGGCAAGAGGCAATAACAAGAAAACTGTTTTACTGAAAGAACACTTGAAAATATGACCCGTTTTTTATTTTTTATGTCAGAACTGCATGAAAATAAACATTTTTTTGGTTTCATCATCGTGTGTGATATAAAAGTGCTTGCAGTTATCACCGTTGATCAGGGTACTAATCTGCAAGTGCCTGAGCTAGAGCTGTTTAGTTTGACAAGCCAATTTCGGATCACTGTCGACGTGAATTCCTCCACATTCGTCCCAGCAACCAATGCCATCACATGCCCTCGATAACGCTCACTGAGGCCCATGTTTACAACTGCAGTGAAGTTCATATACCTGGAGGTAAAAGTTTACCAACCCATCAAGCACTATACTCAGTTGTTCTCGGTCTCTGTCCACTTTCCTAAACCGTAAGAAGTGATTTCCCATTTTCTGAGTCGAAATTCCAGCTGAAAAGAATACCGATTTCTTTCAGTCGTTCACCATCAATTGTCTTACAAGTTTCAGGTTTACGCAGTACGTAGAAGACGCCAAAGTAATCACGTTCAGACAGGAAACTGCTATTCAGGAAAACGAAACACAAGTCTAACCCTCGGCTCTATAATCGGGCGAAGTGCTGAATTCTGTTTTGCACCTATCTCCGTGAATTTGTTTCCAGCGGAAAGTCGTCTGCTTTGAGCGATCTGGTTCACTGTAAGGCACCACAGATGTTTCCTTGGCAACATTCCAAAGTTTCCGGTATTCACATGTTATGCTGAAGTACTAGCACATACACAGACGTCAACTACAGGTTTGTCCTGGTCCACCAGGCTATAGATTACATTATGTCTAGGGAAATAGGTAAACTGGGTTACTAATATTTGACCGTGTGAGTATGAATAATGAAAGAGCCACGGGATATAACATTTTGTGAAACTAATATGAGATATGCTACTATTTGTGTTAGGTTATCTCTGGTTTTATACATTGGTGTGTTTTGCAGCTCAAGTGAGTGGTTTTCGAGGCGTTGTGTTTGCTCAGTATTGGCACCGCAAGCGTCCCTTGTTGCACTGGCTTGGTTGTGTATGTGGTGACGCCGGCTCATTCCCTGTTGGGGATTTGTTTGTGCTGGTTCTTCTGTTTCTGTCATTTTCAGATCATCCAGACGGTCCCTTCGAAGATCGCTGTTCTGGTGCATGCAATAATTTGACCTTGAAACTGTTCCGATGTAATAACCTTAGACTTTACCAAAACTAGTGATCTTATCTTCAGAAATCATTCATCCTAATCGTAAAGTAGGATATTGCCAAAGTCTCGTGCACTCCCGTCCTGATAAGGAGGAAAAATTAAAATGCTTCTGGTGTCAGCAGACTTGGGATACGCAGTAACTCTCCAACAATGTGCGGTGTGTAGCATTCTTGCGCAGCAACTGATTATGTTATGTTTGTTCATTCAGTGAGAGATCAATCTTATTGCTACCTTCGCAGTAGTCGCGGAACCAAAATAGGCTTGCAAAAGGTCGTTTCGACAGCGGAATCATTCAAGAATATTGTTCCTCTCTCTCGCAGCCGACCAAATTGTTTGCCGGAATGGGACTAAAATAAGAACAGTCTTTTCGATGTTTTACACCAAAAGAGACTTTAAGAACTAGAAAGTTGTCATTCTGGATGGCCGGAATATGTCTTCACCTCTTCCTCAAGCTTTTGTCAACAGGCAGTTTGTGAACTTGACAGCTGTGCCAAGACAAAATTTTGGTTGAGTTCAACCCAATCCTAGGGAAAACATTTTCTATGCTTAGTGTGGCCATTTTCGAATTTACGCTATTTTCAGTGAAAGCATTCCCTAATCTTAGATTTGGTTTATTTTATAATGCATCGCAGTCGTGGCCTTAGTGTTATCCAAGACAAGTGGCCCCAAAGCAATAATCTAACTAACATGCTCCTTAAGTATTCAATTATAATATTGGATTTCCAGCTTGAGATACGAATGACTGCAAATCGAACGTCACAGATACCAAGAAATAATCGAAGAACCAATGCTGGGCGACCTTAGGCCTACTGACTACTGGTAGGTGTGTTGACATTGCATTCACACCAATACCTCCGTTATATTGTCGTGCATGAATTAACATTTTATCCCTGGTGGGCCGGTAATGCACCCTGAGTGAAGCTAACTGAAGATCGCCAAAATGGGATGTCGGCTGGGTTTCTAGCATATCAACCACCACAGCCACACCAAACCTTCGTCAGTTCCTGCTGTATAACATGTGTTTGAACGGTTGCAATCCGTTCTCTATGTTTTTGTTTACGGCATGCAAAATTGTTCATTTGACCTTTTTGCGTGCGCTTCCACAAGACCTGTTTAGACTGAATGTAGGGAATACTGGGAGAGCTTTTCCATGAAGTCATGTTTACTGACTGCCAGAAGTGAGGAGCGCAAGTTGCGTCACTTATATTCTATGTGGCTCGACTTTTAGAACAACTGCGTCTGTCATCTGCTTCTCCCATTTTTCTGTCGTTCATTAGTCTGTGACTTTTCGATACTGCTATTGATCATTGTCTTATAGCCTCAGGCCGGAATTCAGCACCCATGTTCCAAGTTGAAGCACAACCCATCTTTGCTGAACACGCAGCTAGGGCTTATCTTCATTTTAGATTTCCCTAGCCACGATACCGGATCCGTAGACTTACACTTGATATGCTCAGATGCGGTATGAGTTGTTCAAAAACGTGTTAATTCCACTATAGACCAGGCGGCTAAATTACAGTCGAAGGATAGATCAAGACCAGAGATGGTTAAACCACAGACGAGCAGGTGGATGGCGCAACGCAACTCTTGCAGATTGTGAACTTGCACCGAAACCATCTCGTTTAATCAGAGTTGCAGAGAAATCTACCTAATTTCGTTCGTACTAACTAAACGCTGTTTCATCCGACAGGAAAGAAAACCAGGTAACCTGCTGTCAGACAGGAACAAAACAGATGATTTGGGCAGACCAGCACAATCATCCAGCACCAAACAGGATTCTCGCATTGGCATTAATTCCAGACTTGGTGATGTTGAACCAGACCGGTGGAAAAATGTTCCATCGCAAAACAAGATCGTGGATAAATCTGCCACATTTGCCTACGCTCCTACAAAACAGATCACGAACGCCAATGGAAGAGTGATAAATATTTCTGTCCAGTCACAAATGGAATCTCTTACGGCGGCAGCCAAGAAAAGTCAGTCCGATGAAGAGGGAAATGAGGAATTGATAATTTACGTCTAATACCATGACAACCGATTACGTTCATGTTCATTGGCACTGTGAATAGCAACGATGAGTTTGTTTTCTAAGCAGAATGTGAAAAGCACATAAGAAATGATGAAGAAAAATAAATGTATATTTTATCGTCTTCTGCATTCGTGTTTTTCGTCGTCGTTGTTGTTGTTGTTGTTGTTGTTGTTGTTGTCGTTGATTCTTTCAGCTATTTTACTCTCCTTGCCCAGTTCTGCTGACCAATGAGCAAAGGGTACTGAGAATGTCTATAGTAATACGACCATCCTTTAAAGTGACCTTGTTTATGAGAAGTTTCGTCACATCATCAGTGTCCAAGACTGTGTATTCTTATTCCATTAATCTTGAATAGATATGCTAACTGGATAAGTGCAGCAAAGAACGTCTTCCATTGGTGGTTGCTTTCCGCTTCAAAAGTCCACACGATCAACGGGAAACTAAAAACCGTATATATCACTGCTGAACTCGGGACTGTCTCCCAAGCCCTTCCTCGCGGCCGCCAGCGCCAGACTGCTTCCTCGCTCCGCAAGACGGTAGACAATTTGCTCCCAGTGTCTCGTCTGAAGGTGTAAATCTCAATTTAATTACGGTTAGAACCAAGAAACAATTTGACATTCCTCTGAAATAGTTGCCAGCTTTACTAGCGGTGAACAAACAGTGACCTTCGTGGAGTTTGAAGCCGAAGATCACGGGTTGGACTGCTTCAACCACCCGTCGTCTTCCCCAATGGTAAAGTCCTAGTGACCGTAACAGCTTCTATGATTTCCCGTATAATTAAAAATTAGGGGTCGTACTCATAATTATTGTCAAATATATTAGTCAGAATATTTCTAATGAAATTAAACATAAATGAAGTCTTATTATGGACGTTTTTATCTGTTTTGAATACAACGACGGTTACCAAGCGGTCACTATCCTGGTAGTTGAAAGTGAATTTCCCGGACCAGAATCTCTACTTCACCATTGAGAAATTTTCCATGTAACGAAAATCCTCGTCAAAAAATTGTGGACAGGCCAGCACCTAAAGGATCCAATTAACCTCGGCTTTTTAGGATTGCAAAACATATCCATGCCACTTCCGGATGACAAGACCAGTACAGCGATGATAAAACAGGAATTCCCAAGAAGCCATTTTTCCATTTACTTTCGAAAGTTTATAGTTAAGAGAGCGTAGCCACTATTCCGTTTTAGTATGCAGCGTGGAAGGTCCATTTAGTGTTGTGCAGAAAGCGCCAATCGGATACCTCGGTCGAAATGTGTCAAATAAATTTCTGCTATTGATGGACTCTAACAAAATCCCAATTAGCTCGGACTTAACATGATATCATTTGATTGTTCTTACTTAACCCTGCATACTGAAGTTTCATCAATGGAAGAACTGAAACAGTTATGAAAATAGTAAAAAATCTTTAGCATTCGCTAAGAACATGCATGGGTTTCTCGGTGGGCAACGCTGTATACGGGAACAGCGTTTATTGGTCAGGCCTTCCTCGGCACTAGCAAGATCGACCCACAGACAAAAAGGTAACGTAGGTTTCGTTACTCACCTTAATCTGGTATTCATTTTCACGCATTATTTATCAGTTTATATGACCACCGCAGCACAGATGCGAAGATGCAGCCAAACGGTTCAAGGCAGAATATGCGAATCTGCAATGACATAGAGTATTTTCTGTCGCAACAGCGCCAGTATGCCTCTTAGCTCTTCATTTAAAAGCTCTTTTGCAAAGCATAAAGGTGTTTCGTCCTTAGTTTTTCGTCCATTAGTCGGGAAAACTTTCGGGATGGGGATGTGTGACCGAACCCGTGGGAACACAGTCTTCCGATTCATTTACACACTAAACAAACAAACGGTTTCTTGTTTTCTACCCATACTCACTTATTCAAACAAGATGCTTTACGTAACGTATAAAAAACTACATATTAACAGAACGCTGCTGTTGTACTCGTGCTTACTGGGATCCTCAAGGGCATGAATATTTCGTGGATTGAGGATTCTGGCAGGATTAAATTTCATTTCCCAATCCGCCGTCGATTTTCCTGATATATTTTAACATCTGGCAGTTTCGGATTCCACGAATGCTCATGGCACTACAGTTGACTTCGTAAATGATCCACAGGCTTTGAACTGAGCAGATACTTTCAAGTTCTATTCGTTTTTTGATTCGCATTTACACTTGATTTTTTCAGAATTTATTTTTTTCTCCCTGAAAAAGTAACATCCCTAAACTTCATTCTAATTTTGATTGGTATATGTCTCCAATCCCGATGGGAATTTTGAAGCCGACTACGATCTTCCCCTCTCCCGTTCCCCGTTGCGCACGAGTTTACCCGACAGAACATCGGTTCGTTGACGGAAAAACCGCATCGTGGGTATTCTAGCTATACTTTCACTGCACCCTACAGTAAATGCTACTGAGATCTGGGTAGAAAATGTCCGAAGCTGATAACTCACAGGGACAAAAAAAATGAACCAAACCAAAACTTATTTTCTGTTGTTCACATTTTGCGTTCGATGACTTTCTGAATGAGGCAACCTACTGCCAATACCAGCCTTCTTCTTCATCGTTTGGAGGGGCAGTTTTGTCCAGCACCTTAACCAATCAATTATTAACTGATAGTTCGCGCCCCACTATCTCGTGATAACTAAAATAAAAATGGAAATTTCAGTAGTCATCTGTTGCTATGTCTAGATCCAAAGGCCACAACTTTTCCCACCCTCCTGCATATACACTGAAGGTGACTCCGGAATTCAAACATGCGATTATTTTCATTTCAGCGGATAGGTGAGTTTTGTATCAAAATATACATATATATATATATATATAAGGTGCTACTAACAAATAACACCCAAAATTCAAGACTTAAATTGCTATATTTTAATTGGACTCAGTATACATGTGCTGACTGTTCGTTATCGGTTGAAGGACAGTAATTGGAATATGGAACCCAGGAGAACTGCGCTACTCGGAATCGCATTGCAAGGAAACGACTACGTAAATAGTGTCCAATAATGGTCCATAAACTCCCAGAAGTTGCAGTTGCTGATGCTCAACATTGTCGATTATGTTTAATCATCTTAATGTGAATAAAACTGAGGAATTCGTAAACATGACTTGAAAAACGAATTCACAATTTTTACTACAGATAGATTATTAACATGATGAAAAATCAGCGTACCTGGGAATTATCGTACACCGGGTCAGCAGAATAAACGTGTCTGTTGAGAGCTGGCTGGTTTAGAAATGTGACACGTGTTCTCGTTAGCAAATGCGCGAATTGCAAATGACCGTTCAACTAGTGAAAACAAAATGCGGGTGATGGAGCGGAAAAATTTCGGAAAATTTTCTTACCTGAAAATAAATAGAGCTAAAATAAAATGGCATAGAAGCCATCAGCGCAGTTTTCAGTCATACTCATCCAAGAGTTGAATAAGAAGCAGAAATGGCAACTGGTTCTAGTGTTTTTTCTGCTTCATGTCATTAGGGGAAATGAACGATTGTGCAGCTGCAAACGGCATTTTTCTATTCACGTTCTACGGAGTCATTGTATAGTTGCTTAATTCTTGTTAGGAATCAACGGCAGTGCGTATAGTGCAACACTTTGTCGGTAGGCCGCCGCAAGCGTCCTAATACTCAGTTTGCAGTGTATCGATAGGCGTGACCAACATCATGAGGCAGCGACACATTCCAAAAAGATGAATGCATGTTATTTACCCGTTACGATACGGTGCCCCGAAATAGAATCCAAACCCAGGACGAATGATTTTGGATCGACTATCAACTCGACTAGATAAGACAGGTCGGCCTTAAACGTCTGAATGAATTTCAGCGCTCCACGGTATACCACCTATCACACGCTGGCTTTCCATACCCTCAGGCAGGTGATCCTTATGATGGGCTCGGATAAAACATGACTTTACTGTAGGCAGATCAAGTATTGTAAGAGTTATTGAACGACGAATAGAATTGGGCTCACTATCCTTAGTCCCGGATTCGCGTCCTAGTTCCGGGGTCGTCAATATGCAATAATGATGGTTCTGAAAGGAATAAATTAGTTGTACAGTGCCTCCCTGAGTTTTCATTTGGAGTTGAGCACTGAGGATGCGTGATGCATCCTTTTTTACTTATGTCATATCTCACTACACATTTTCATTTGACACCATTTGATATTCCTTATGTTCACTACATTCAATGACCATTCCACCAACTGCAGTGAATTTACCAAAAAAGAATATTCGGACACGCAATGATTTCCATGTCGAAATTTGTCCTCGTTCGGAAAATTTCAATACTCGGCTTTAGTGTAATGAAAGTTTGGTTAACCCACCTGCATCTTTATATCATTCAAAGGTGGTGTCCATTGTAATTTCCGCGAATGACTATCCAATGATGTGTTCACCATTTCACTGGATAAGTTGGTTGGATTTTTCAAAGGTGTTTCCAAATTACCCATAGAAATCTTATTTACTGCCATTTGTGGATTGGGCAGTGCCATTTCTTGTGATTTAGCCTGCGCTCATGGATTTTTTACATTCCGCGCATTATGATTTTGGAGAAACACAAAATTTCGATACAAGAACATACAAATGACTATTTGTAATATGCTTCGTAGACAAGGAATTTGGTTGCTGATTATGCGAATGAGCCGCAAACGAATGGCTACTTGTTTGATTTTGGCAGTAATCTAAGTACTCAGTGTCAAAAATAAATTTACCGGCACCGAATGTATAGTTTTATCGGTTCAGCAACTAATACTTCAGGATTTTCCAAATAGGGATGGAGCCTGTACTGGTCCAAAGTGCCGTCTTTTCGAGCACTCAGGCCCTATCAATTTTTGGATGACATCAAGTATAAGTCAGCCCATAGTGATTCGTCAAGCGACCGAACTGACAGATAAATCAATGAGTCTTCAATGTTTTTTTTGCTGGCGTGCTGCAATCTGTCAGTCTGAATTTTTACATCAACAATTTATTAATTACGGATGAATTAATTAATTGCGAAACCCAAAATGCATCACGGTGGATGACAATCCTCAGGGTTCCTTAATTCAGCTCTCCTCATTTTTTGATGATACACCGATCCATAGACGAGCTAATACAACTAACCCTGAGTCAGAACATTCGATTCGTTAACTACCACCAAATAACTTTTCCTTCAAACCAATGAGAAAAAATCCTTCGGCAAATTCAGGTTTATCTTCAAGAATCCTCCTGGGCAGTGTCAGGTCGTTTGGTGAAATCTGCATGAAGGAATCACAAATAACCCTGTCAGTACCAATTGTCACTTGCTATATTGCATTCCCGTGCATTTCCTTTCTACACTGCGCCTTTTATGACCGTCATTCTCTTACGGTCGCTTAAAGTCCTCTTGAGTAAAAAAATTGGTACAAATGCATTTTGAAAATAAATATTCAACTTTTTCACTGCTTTAAAGCGTTATTTTACTGTCACCTAATAAACGGATTGTCATTAGGTCCTGGAACAATAAATGGTGGCTAAAAAGCGATGTATAATGATTAAATAGCCACAGGAAACATTGGAGTTGTTACAACTGAAACTATATTTTATCTTGAACACGTGAACGGCGGTATCACCGCCTGCATAATAGATGCACTCTCATTACTGGCAATGTCAAGTGATGCATGTGGTCAGACCCAACTGACAAGGAGCTGTTGACTAGAGACCACACAGATGGATGATTCACCAACCTCAAAAACCGAACAGGTGACTTGGTAACATAGCACTTGGACTTAGTCACTGGTGGGTGCTTGTTTTCGGTTTTGTCGCGCTCTTCTGAAACCGCAACATGCAACCCATAGTCAACGACAAAATTTGTCATTGCTCCAGTCAGAACTGATCTTTAAATTTTTTCCTGCTGCATGCGCATTCATTTAGTTTAAGCAATTCATTTGATACATCTCTTCATTGTTGGTGATTTGAAAGCTCCGTAATTTGACCAACAATATTTAAAGACGACGTCGATAGACTTGCAAACTTTATGCAGATAAATTAGTGCCTCTGTGGCAACAGAGCCCATTGCGGAAGATCTGCCTTAGTGACGCGATGATGGTGGCAGTTTCTCTAAACTCAAATGCTGAGACTGCAACCTGAAAGAAAAATTAATTCTATATCAACTGCCCTTTGTCCGCTTGCCTACACGAACGAGGACTGATTTCCACTCATACAATAGCCTAACGCCATAATTTCACTCGGTCACGCATGTGGATAAATGCACAAACACTGTGTGCAGGGGGAGACTCACTCGACTATTTGTTTGTTTTAATCAAATCATTCCTATTGTAACCTTCACTAAACTTTCGTCCGCCAACTGTCCGCGTTCCACTGGATCTTTTTCTACTGTTTGCTTACTTTATCATCGGTGTCCGCATAGAATTTTCCAGTCAGAGTAACACTCAGCGACCACTATAGGTTATTCACGCACGTGTATTTCGCTCTATTACATAGTCTGATTGGACAAAGACTTTAGCTGACATTATTCATCTGGTGTGAGAGTGTTCTCAGCCGCCTTCGGTCAGTCATGTGTAGTGGGCCGCAGCAGCCATGAGGCTGACCTATTTAACTAGGTTTATGCATGCATTTAAGAAGCTGGTAACACAAATGAACCAGCCGGTAGTTATTTTTATAATCCGTGAATAGCATCAAAAGTCCAAGTCTGATGAGACTTGGAAACTCAGGGGGAAGTAACGATAGTGGGAAGGACTAGCAAGATGGACAGGTGCTTTCGCAGCTAACGGATAAATGAAAATATCAGGGTGTGAGGAAATTTCATTTGCAAGTTCTTGTTACGGTTTCATCATCATCATCATCATCATCACCATCATCATCATCATCATCATCATCATCATCATCGTTCAGCGTTAAACACCAAGGCAACCTTCACTGACCGCTCCTTTTCCCCAGAGTTACAAGTTTCTATGAAAAGTGAATATCCAAGGGTACGTAAAGTGAACCTACACAGGTGGAAAGAGATAAGATGCTGCTGCAGCCAATACACGGAACACCGTCTAACTGTACAAACGCATTCTTTCAATCATTCTAATTCGATAGAAAATGAAAACACGGTCGGCACTGTTCACGGTTCACTGTCATATCCTTCAGTGTCTCCAGCCAGCTAGTTGACGAGTCTTTCGGACCCCAACCACGGAGACGTGAGACACCTACTTTACCAAAGTTCGCTGTAAATTTTCTCATCCCACGTTGCCACGTTATCTGTTGACCTCCACAATCCTTCTTCCGCTCTGTGGAAGGAACGCTAAATAGAGCAGGGCATGTTCGCCATGCGCAACACGTGACCCAACCAGCGTAGTCTACTAAGTTTCACACGCCGAAACAAGGTTTTCTAAGAATTGGCACCTAATACTAGATACCTGACCTCTAAATTACTCACCTGGTCACTCCACCCAATCTTAGCCATACTACACATACACTGATGATTGACGAACATCTCCGGCATCCATACTCCATGTCTCGCAACCGTATAACAGAACTGAGCGCACTGCGGCACAGTACACACAACCTTTCAACTTCAGGGAAATATCAGGCCGACGCCACGAGTGCTTCAGTCCAGCGTAAGCCGCTCCAGCCTTCGATATATGCGTGTTTACCTCCAGTGTCGAGCCACCATTTTTCGACAGGGAGCTACCAAGGTTTGGAAAATTCGGAAACAATAGGGTCCAGTGAAGAATATTAGACATATGAGAGCGGCTATAGGTAAAAATGCTCACATCAAACGACTTTTTCGTATTCCCACCTTTAGCCAGAGTATTCTGAGGATTGTAGCCTCCTTGAATCAAAATGGCTTTGCATTCTGAGATGGCGCGGCAATAGACAATACTCCATATTGTAAATAGTATCGTGTATGAATGGAAGCGCTAACGCAAAGGCTCGGTTTTACAGCTTCCAAGAATTATCCTTATCTTTCATAAATGGACTCACTATCCAAACGCACTCCTACTAGTTGAAACGAGACTTCATTCACGAAATCCATTTCGGAGTGCACAATTATGGTGACATTTGCACAGCAATGCATCGGGTAGGCATATTTGGTGAACAGCTATGACTGCCAGAAATGTAGTCAATTTCCTTGAATATTTTCTCCTTCTATCCGTATACGACATTAATTGCAACAAAAATTTAATCTTAATTACAAACGTTCTGCATCTAAAAGTTACCTCTGGCTAATCGACAGGAAGTATTCCGCGATTCGCCATCGTGATTTGTGAGTGGGCTCTTCATCCGTACTCGCTCCTAACGATTTGAATGAGATTCTGGCAAAAAACGGAATATTTTAATTTAACTGCTCCGCAGCAGATCTCCTCCGTACCTCGGGACCAAACGGGATGTGCTTTTTACGTGGATGGTTCCTCCACTGACGTTCTATTCCACCTGTGCTTCAAGAGCACAATAAAATTGGTAGGTAATGAAAACTTCCTGCTTGTCTATATTTGACGACGAATTAAAATAGCAAATCTACGGATAGCCAAATTATCGTCGGGGATGTTACGTGTGTAAATGAAGTGGATGGTGAATCCCCCAGTCTTTATCCTGGTTAAAATTCAGCACAACTGCAGCCAGAGCGCATAGTTTACCTCGATCCATTAACAAAGCGGAAATGCAGCGTGATAAGGTCAGTTGATAAAGTTCGGACGAAACAGTCGGTGGACTGGTCGTTTACTGAGCTATGATCACAAAAAAAAACAATATAATTTATTTGATTTTGTCCTTGTTCGATGTGGTTCTATCCCATTGTAGTTCGTGTGAACTGGTGACAGAGTTTCGGAGATAGGACGCAGCAACGATTCGCTGGTCGAGATCGCGCCAAACATCTTCCTATTTCGCGTTATGCAACAATCCACCAGTATGTCCATAAATCCATCCCAATAGGACGGTCTGCGTATTGAAGTTGTCTATTTTAACAGATATTTCTGCAGAATTGGTGGCTAAAAGTGCAATAAATCTGTATGCATGAAGCGCTTCAGATAGTTATTTTTCAAGGGTAAGTAATACTTTTCCGGGTCGTCTTCTTCACATTTGTGGATGAATTGTGTTTTTACACCAGTGAACAACGTAAGGACCAATATTTTTCAAAGCAGGACACGCGAAAATCGAGATGCTGTTCGTTTCATATGGACCACTGCAATTTGTCACGTGGTTGCCCTGTTATGAATTTCAGTGACAAGCCGAGTTAATCATTGAACATCGACACTATAATCTTCTGCGGAGTAAGTTCCTCACACAAAATATTTGCTGTTTTCATGAAATTATTCACCATGTGATATGATCGCTCAACTCACCATAAAGAAATCATAGAAGCATTGTACAGCTGTTTCATCCTTGTTAGGAATCATCAGCAATGCATATCGACCGCGCCCGAACTGAGAAGCGAACCCGGGACGAACGATTCGACCTACCTCTGTCTTTGAAGCCTAGTATTTTATTCCCAATGATCAACTGTGAATGAAACCACATAACCCATAACGTGAAGGTGGATACCGGAACAGCTAAGCCTTTGATGGAGAACTCAATTTTTCACTTGTTACTCTTCTTCTCTGGTTGTTTTTTTTTCACTGACCATGATTCCGTTGATACATGATTTGAGGAAACGGCCGGATAGGCATGCCTAATGATCAAAGTCTGTTTGGTGCTTTTGGGAATCTCTTTGATTCATGCACATACTACTGACTAAAATAGATAAACTGTAATAATTTTACCAATTTTCCTTGTTTCTAGCTTTGTTCAAACGAATCGCAATAATTCGCTGTTTACGGTTATTGTTGCCTTTGCCGGAATATCCCTGTAGTATTTACCGGATGACCTCCCAAAGAATACCTGAAACCAGAGGCGCATAGAAGACTTTTAGTCGACATTGCCTGGTTAAATAGTCTAGGAACTGATCCCAACAACAGTCATGATAGATTGAATGGAAATACGTCATCCTTTATGGCTATTCTTTTTGCAGAAGAATGTAGGTTGGCGAGGTTTCCCATAGAAGGGATGCTCAATGTTTGGGTGCTGCCCAAATCGCAGAAAGGGTTTTCTTGAGTACAGTAACTCCAGCCTTGTCACACAAGTGGCGGGTCAACCCAGAACAGGAACTCGGAGTGGCGATATGTTTAACACTATCACCTTGCATCTAAGCCTTGGGAAACGCAGTCCTGATTATCCAGCGCGGCGACTGAGGTAGAATGGAAATATTTGTAGACGCGTGACTCATTAGAGAAGCTATATGGGTAATTATGAGGGTTACTACAGGTAAACAGGAAGAGGATTTGGGTTCTCAACCAAAGCCTTTGGTTTTAACAAGGACCTGCCCGAAAAGCAGCGACGACCAGCTAAATGAAACAGCATCTTAATTAATCATTTATTTTTCTACCAGCAGTCTCTTTCTTCAGAATTCTATTTATTGATCTTCCAGGCATGAATGGATCAAAGACTTGGGATTAGCCGTCCTGTGTAGCTCTTTTGATCATACAGGCACGCATGACATTACACCAAGTTAAAGTGCAGTCTCATTGTGACGGTTAGTGAACTAATTTTCCTCGCTATTTTTACTGAACAAGGAGCATTATTTGGCAAATAAAGTTGAAGGAATGAGGCACCGTTTTTTAACGACATACTTTAACATGTAGGCTGAAACTGTTTCTGACTCTTCATCCCGGTTCAATAGACAAACGCTTCGTCCCCATGAATTAGTGTGCAATCCGTAGCTTACTGCTCACGAGTAGTGCAGCGGTTCAGTTCACATATGGTACTTTGGAGTTGTCAGGCTTGGACGAAAACGCCACCTTAAATCAATGCCCCAAGTACCAAAATCCAAACAGCCTTTTTAGCATTATGCCGTGCAACTAGCATCTTATCAGCAACAATGTCAGTAGAAAGCTTCAAAACACCACAACACTACCAAATTTCAGTAGTGTGAGTGGATTCAAAGTCCGTGAACTCAATCAAATTCAATTGGTACAGGTTGCACTAACGTGTTTGCACAAGTTATTCGGGCCAAAAGCGGCTTAATGGCAAAACATGATGGTGAAAAACTAACCACAGTGGTTATCTTGAAGGGAATAACCTATCGATTGAAATTCTACCAATGCGTTAGACGCGCTTTGCTTTACCTGTTTAGCCAATGCTTTGACCACATTCCATGCTGAATCAACCCTGTTAAGTTTCCCGTTATTCAGTTTGGATGCTTGTTACCTTAAAAAGGGTGTCGACAAAATGGCGACCGTGTCAAGCGCCTAATACCAACGATCTTTCGAAAGAAAGTTATTACTTTCGAAAATCAGATTCTTCACGATTTGCTTTGATGCCCGCAAACAGATTTCATGACAGTTTCTGTTGTTTGTTTACGAGGATATGAGGTCTGTCCTGCTCGGCTCGAGCTACAACTTCTAGAGTTTTAACTTTAAAATCTCGCACACAGATTTATATGCGTATATATATATATATATATATATATATATATATT
>LUCM01000658.1:218326-246865 GCA_008360955.1 Fasciolopsis buskii | reverse complement strand
TATATATACTGCAAACATATGCATCGTGAGCTGATCAACGACGCGCATCGCAGGAAAGCCGTATACGAAAGCCATCAAAATCGATTCGAACGGGATGCCTCAAACATATTAGATGCCAGATGGATTAGAAGAATAAAAGCGGTCATTGAAATCACATCGAACACAAAACGCTCAAAGGTGAGGAACGGACTCACCAAGAAATACGCCGCGCTCAATCAAACGAAACCTCAATATGCCGAACCAATCTAGAATTACTCGGGCCACCAGCTATCACCAAGCAAAAAGTCCGTGCTACTGAAAGGATTAACATTCAATCACACCAACGCCAAGCATCCCACTTTCATTGCCTCCATTGAATCGGCAATACGGAAGCACGCACTAAAGGAAGAGACGCGCCAGGACATACGGGCAAAAATCTGTCAACAACTCGCGCACCCTAGGCAAAAATATCACCTACCTGATAACGAAATCAAAGCTGTAAAAGTACTCCAGAAAAATCGAGAAATAGTCATACTTCCCGCAGACAAAGGTAATGCAATAGCAGTGCTCGACGATGCTGAATACCGAGCGAAGAGGAAAATATTACTGGATGATAAAGAGATCTACCAACCAGTGAAAGGAAATCCAGTCAAAGAACTTCGAGCCAAAATCAACAAAAAACTGAACTCTTTGAGAAAAAGCAAGAAAATCAGCGATGAACAGTACAACCAAATAAAGCCTACAGAGGGACCAGTCCCCAGGATATATGGACTTCCTAAAGTCCATAAACCGGGGGTGCCGCTTAGACCCATTGTCGCAACGACAACAGCACCAAATTATCAGCTAGCGAAGTACCTTTTCCGTCTCCTACGCCCATGCCTACCACAGGACCAAAACGACACGAAGAGTTCTGCCACATTCCTGGAACAAATCAGAGACCTCAAGTTAGAAGCAAACGAAGCTATGGTCTCATTCGACGTCACATCACTGCTCACAAATATTCCAAGGCAAATGGCACTGGACAGCATGCGCCAGCTTATGGAGAAGGACTCCAACTTATCAGATAGAACAGCAATGTCTAAGGACGATATAATGCATATGATAGAATTGGGCATGGAAACATACCTACAGTTCAATGGGACGGTATATAAACAAATAAGAGGAACGCCCATGGGATCACCACTATCAGGCTTGTTAGCAGATGCAACCATGAAACAATTCGAGACAAAAGCATTCGAAACAAACCGCCCATGCTTATGGATCCGATATGTTGGTGATACATTTGTTGTGTTAGAAAAAACAGAAATGGACCAATTTCATCAACACATAAACGCGATAGTGCCCAGCATCAAATTCACCAAGGAAGAGGAAAAAGACTCGGCTCTACCGTTTCTCGACGTACTAATTATGAGACAACCAAACGGGAGCATAGAGACAACCGTCTACAGAAAACCGACGACGACGGACCGCATACTCAATTTCAAAAGCAACCATCCAACCTGCCACCTAAAGAGCTGTGTGCGTACCCTGTTCCATCGAGCCGACACACACTGCAGTACACAGCACCTACGGGAACAAGAGCAATCTAGGTTGTTCACGTTATCTGCGGTCAATGGATATCCAAAGTCTTTCATCAACGCTTGTATTCGCAGAAGGCAGAGGGCAAACACAAAGAGGACCAGATCGATCGTGATGCTTCCATACATACGGGGAGTATCCGAAGCGGTCGAACGCATCCTACGTCCAATAGATATCACAATCGCCCACAAACCGACCGGCACCCTGAGATCTGTTCTATTCAACGGAAAAGATCGCGTCGACCAGCACGACCGGTCAGGGGTAGTTTATGCCATTCCGTGCCTCGGATGTGACAAACAGTATGTCGGTGAGACAAGCAAACAATTACGCACACGCTTGCACGAACATAGCTTAGCCCTACGACGCGCTGACCCACACTCGCAGATATGGAACCACTGTGCACAAAGAGGCCATGAGGTCAACATCAACAAGGAAAAGGTAATCAGCCGGGCAAACAGAAAGGGGGAGCGACTGATTCTCCACTCGAATAACTCGTTCAATCGGCATGTGGAGATTGACAAACATTACGTCATCTTAACAAGACCCGGATGCAGAATAGGGAGACAGATGGACAGTGCACAAAACCGAACGGAACTAGCGATCCCATTCAATCACTCATTATATATATATATATATATATATATATATGGATACTATGCCTTTTCGGTGGGCGTTCTTGGCCAGCAAAACCATCAGTAAAGTTGAACCGAAATCTCATTAATGTTTGAGTTTATCTGAGCTCTGATTTCCATGCAAAATAAGAAACAACACAATGTGAAGAACATGTTCATTTTCTGTTATTCGTAATCATGCCAATACATGAAATAAAATATGATTTACTGAACTTGAGAGGTGGATGATAGGTTACAGTTCTAGCAACGAGAATATGTCTACTGTTTGTGTGTATGCTTGTCGCTGGTGGAGGTCATAATTATGCATTGATGGGATGTGATTCACATCGGTGCTCCGGACCAAAAGCACGATAGCTTGACTAACCAATGTTGATTCTTAATCATGCCGATACATGACGTTATATATGATGTACTGCAAATGAGAGGGGGAATGATAGGTTACAGTCCTGGTAATCAACATATGTCCACTGTTGTGTGCATATGTGTGCATGGATGAGCGAAACGAGTGGTGGTCGATAAGGAAGTGTTTCACGCCCATGACCCGGGTCTTTAAGGGATTCGATAGATATTCGGTGGTGCCGAGTTGGCCAGGGAAACTCCAGTGTTTGTACGAATTGCTTTCAGGCACACAATGGGGGATTGCAAAGACGAATCCATACAGCCTCAACTGAAGATAAGACCCGGGACTTCACCAGTCTTGAAAACCTTATCCGGAGTTTGTAGATTATTCTGAACGCTTCAGTAACATTAATTAAGTGACTGGATTCGTCCAGGTGTGAGCACACAACACTTGTAACAGTTTTATTGGCTACTGTGCTTAACCAAGCCCGGTGGTTTTCACGATCCGTTCGGATAGGCTCCTGGATGTCCAGCCACTGTACGTTGCCCCACAGAAACAAGTGAATGACTATGCGCAGAATGAGGTCATAGAATATTTCAGGTGTGATAGCACGAGTGACTTTGATGTAAACAGGATTTACAGTTTTGCTACGTGGAACGTCTTATCGACAGCTCCGGACAATCTGTGATAGATGATATCCGTTGGAGTACCACCCTTAAAGAGCAAACTGATGTGCACAGCTTTTTTCTGTAATTGCATTCTTATGTCGTTCTATGATTTTATCAGTGAAACGTTCAGGATAGGCGTTTTGTCGAAACACATCCCGCAGGATACGAAGCACTGCAGATTTTCCGGACCCTATTGGCTAGGCAGTGTATTAGATCTCGTTTCAATTTAAGTACCACGAAACTGCTGAAATGAATATACTAGTCCTCTCGTGTAGCTTTCCTCTGAACGGACAACTATGCGGATCCATCCACCCGATAACTTAGGCAAACATCCACGTATGCTGTCGTGTCGTTTTCTTGCTTTTCAGGTGTGAATCGGACATTCCGGTACGTCTTATTGAATGTGTGCAGCGTGTGCGTGATATTTATATCATCGTCTACCACGCAGATGATATCGTCGACATAACGGTTGTAGAGTGCAAACTGTCCGGCCAATGGTTGAAATAGGGCATTTTAAAGTTTTACTGTAAAGATGTCGGCGAATGGGGGCCCCAGAGGCAATCCTATGGGCACCGCCGTTTTTTTTTGACGATAAACCTCCCCATTAAATTTGAATCGGGCATTTTGTGTGCACGTGAAAAGGAGCTGCCTCAGTTCACCCACCAGAACACCTATGTCAATATTCTTTTGAAGAATGGGTTTGCACAAGTAATCAATTTTTTCACTGATCGTTGCGTTTGTGAACAGTGAGGCAATATCAAGTGAGAACATTCGCTTTCCCGAAAGATCTAAATTTCTGACGCTTTCCACGAAATCGAAGGTGTTCCGTAAGCTGTGCTTTGAGACTGTTAATCTCACCGGCCCCACCAACCCAATTAACCATTTCGCTACCATGTGATAAGGCGAATTGCTCATGTCTAGGATAGGTCTCAAAAGCACTCCTCCTTTGTGTACCTTAGGCAGCCCGTATAGTCTCGGACTAATTGTCCCGATTGGTCATATCCATTCAAACTTTGCACCTATGATTTCATTCTGTTTCCATGACCATACTTTCTTGAAAAATGTCCTTTCTATCTGAATCGCTTCATCCATTTCGACCGAGTCAAACGTGAGCCTCGACGGTTCTTCTGGTACAGACTTAATCCTATGTAGTCGTTTTTTCTGAGCATTGCAATTCCTGCACTTTTGTCTGGTCTTGATAAAATAACCACTTCCTTACTCTGACCTACACTAAGGCTTTTTAGGTGTTCCGTGGTCAATATTTCTCTGGTTGGCGGTTTGAGTTCCCTGTACTAGTAGTTATAATATCGTCAAATTATACTTGGTTGGAGTGTGCTCAACAAAGTTCCACGTTCGATACTGTTAGCGTTTCGCCCGCGGACAATCGTTTCGGTTCCAAACCAAATATATCCACTTTGCACCTAAAGCAACGCAGGTTTACGTCGTGGACGATCAATGTAAATCGCATGAAACACCTTTTATCGTGAGCTGCTTCGAGAACGGATTGGAAGCGCAAGGGAGCTTAGTCTAGAAACTACAACTATGACAAAGATCAGAATATATTTCGTATGAATCACCTTCGAAGCCTGAGAATCAAACCGCACTGTTTTTAGAAGTCACCATATAATTGGGGCTTTTCTTTAAGGCATCCAAAAACAACGGTCCTTATTATCCGAAGATTGAAGGATCCAGCAGGCGGTTGTTTAGAAACTTCCTATTTCATATGGGAAAAATGGGTGAGGACTCTGCTGCATTTCCAGCCGAAAGTCTTCGTTCACTTCTTTCTCGCTGTCTTTATCTTCAGTTCCCACTAATTCTAGTGAGAAAAACTGAATCGACCAGACAGATGTTCGTTTATTAGTCGAAATCGCATTGTTTATATTGCTCTTCTGTGACCAACATTCACAGACCGACCTGGTCTTCCATTATTCATTGACTTTCTCATGTGCCACTTTCGCTGGCATTATTGATTGGTGCAACCGACGCGATGTCGTCGTAGGATAATGGCTAAACCGAATCAAAATCCAGTATCTCTGCACTCTCATCTGTAACCGTTAATTCAGTTTTTAATTGCCGCTCACTTAATCGAAGAGATTTTTAACCTTGAAATACAATCTCATTGACAAACTAATGGATGTCTTTGCCGTTTCACAATTTTTACCAATGTCCCTGTTTCGCGTTAGAGGTGGGACTGTTGCTCGTTGATTTTGCTTTAATGTTAGTTGTGGCTATGTAACTATTTCGACCGAAGAAATTGCTAGTGACTATGGCGTTCTCCTACGTGTAAAGTGCAAATCCTACTGCACCGAAGTTTAGTTACCGCCCTTCGAAAGGACATTCTTATCTTCTGGCATTCAGAGGAAGCAACCGAAAATCATTGTTTTATGTCGAGGTATCAGTATTCAGGAGTGCTGCAAATTCGGTCGACGACTAAGAGACCTTTCGGGTGGTAAGTGATCTCTCGCATTTCAATCTAAAAATCGGATTTGTTTAGGCGAAAAAATAGAAGCTTGCTTGTTAGTGGACGTTCTTGCTAGCACAAGTGGCGTAAAAACAAGGTAAACAAGAGACGATTTTCATGGTTTGGTCCACGTTTTATCTGTGAACTGTGATTGGCAGCCATGTTCCGCAAGGTCGCCGCCTATCACTCGAGCTGGTTTCTACATATGGAGGAGTAGATTTCAGCGTAGCTGGTTGCAAGTGCCCACTTAATTTGTGTGAATATTTTCGCCATCAATGACCCCGAAGCAAGTGCAAGCCTGGAATGGATAAACTTCAAGTGTAAGGGTAGTGCAAATTGGCACGTCATGTCTTTTACCCGGATCACAGAGTGACACAGCTCCGGCGAATTCGCACTGAGTATGTCAATCTATGAAAGGAACAAAAATGCCGGACGAGATAATCGATGAGTGCCGGGGGATCGAATTAGACAGCAAAACAGCCAGTCACTGAGTACTGCTCACCCAAGACTAATATGGACTATTTGGGTTTTATTAATAGCCGAACTTTTTGTCTGCTCTACTTGGTCTTTTTCACTAGAGTCGGTGGAAAATGAAGATAACAGCCGCGAAAAAGAATCTATTGAGTGTTTGCAGCCGAAGTAGAGCAGACGTCCTTTCACATTATCTGCATCACTAAACACCAAGGACACTGCTGTGTCTCGTCTAAGGAACTCAAACGGACATCCAGAATCACCTAGACAAACTTTGGGAATTAGCAAACATTAAGACACGGTAATAAGCTTTTGTTAGTGGTGTAATTGCAGAAAACCGAATAAGCCTTATAAATGCAGTATAAGTACTAATATCTTTGCGATATTTAGCTTCCAAGCTGACATCTTCGGATCATCGCTTCTGATGCTCTTACGTGCCGATGAGTAAAAAACAACAGCTGACATGTGCAGATTTATGGGCAGAGGGTACATGTTTGTAACCGTATACGCGAATGTGTGTTCCATTTTGTATGAACGTGCACAGTAACGTCTGTTTAATATACGCATGGAACCGCTTGCATACTAAATTTTGGAAATACGGAAATCCGCACATGATTTGCACAAAAACCTGTCAGCAGATAAATGGCAATTGTCTGATGTGCGCGTTTTCTAATTTGTTTTGGGTCAGTGAAGAATGCGCATTGGGGAACGAAAAGTGATTGGCCTGAATACACGTGTAAGTACACGCGTACAATTAAAGTATACAGTACTTTAAAGGGTCTGAATAAAATAACCCATCCCGATGGCATTTCGTCCATATTTGTGCAAATATATTCCTGCTATGCAACAGTTATATATATATATATATAGTGTATATATATGATGTCTGTCAACGAATCGCAGTTGTGGTTCATCTGCGGACTCTGACTACGAGCTTCTATGAGCACTCCTGACGATGTAAATCGGATCCTCGTGAGGAAGGCCAAATAAGACAGGAGAGTATTGGGTACGCAAACATGACGGGCGGCAATGACCACAAAACCGGCCATCAGCTTCCCCGGCAAACTGTGTTCACTTATCAAGGTACTACTTGCAACCCAGTCAGTACAAACACCACAACACAGTCCCCAAACATACCACAAAACGACCCCAAATGTACTCATCTGAAACAAAAATGGGACCGTTTGGGGTCGTTTTTGTAATTCTCACAGAATCAGTCCTTGTAGTCGCAGGTAACGCCATTTTTTAATTTCTTAATCGCATTTCGCAACTAATCTATTCGCCTGCTTGGAATGCCTGAGACGAACTCAAATCCTGCGACTTTAAACACACAGCAGCGTTCCGACGTGCCATTTTACCTTTCATGGTGCACCACGCGTGTAACTGAAACCGCCAGGAACGAACAAAAATCCTCGGCAACTGTATGCACCTTTTAATAACAAATTCAGGAAATAAAATGTACAGTGAATGTGGATGTCTTTTGTTGTAGGTTATGTTTTTCGTCGGTTGTTGGTGAAAAATTTTCCTGCAAATCTTGTTCAGTCTAAAAAACAAAATGGGAAATGGCATCATTACTTAAATATTATTGACGAAATATGTTTACGGTGGCAATATAAACTAGTAATAGTAAGCTTTATGTTACTACAGAAGTGAAACCGCGCAGAAATCCATTTACTCACTATACACCCAAAATTTCTGGTCACGAGATGGAAACGAACCAAAAGTAAACCTGCAATGCTTTCCGGGCAGGCCATTAGACTACGTGTAGACAATCCTTGGACAACTGACGGAACAAAAGTAGTCTAGATTCTATTCTACAGTTGCAAAGGATCGTCTCCACACTGACAAAATCGGCAGTGCATCGGAGGAGAAAGCTTGCCCATTAAACACTCGATTAAGTCATACTCGTTTCGGGAATTCAAAACCTATCCATAATTCCTAATCCGTATTCGTCTACGTTGTGTTCAGGGTCAAATGACGGCAAAAACCCACAGAAATTTATCCGTAACTTCATGCACCGGTTATTCGCTCTGATGAAAACTGGAAGCATGAGCTGCTCAGAGCCACAGGACAGACACGTACTCAGTATATGAGTTCTTAAGATATATAGATATATATCGTTGGTAAAATCAAATAAATTATGCTGGAAACATTTTCCAGTTTATGTTCTTCGTCGGCTCGCGCGTGCTTGTACGATTCAGCCAATAACATGCGCAGACATTCACAACAGCATGTAATAATTAATTCTGTGAACTGCATCCTTAAATTTTTGACAGAAGGAAATTCCGGAAACAAGCAAAATGGTAGCATTCAATCTCCACGTGGTTGACTTATGATGGGTTCTAATTCTTGAATAAATAGAGATGAGAAGCAATTTTTCATATGCTTCCTCAATTTTGTGATGTTTCTTCGGCAAGAGTATGTGATGACAAAGGGGTCACGGTGAAGAAGTAGATTGATCTGTATATTGCTGCGAAATGCCTATTAAGGCAGATTTTAATGTTTTTGTCAGTATAGGTAGATAAGGTTGGCCAGTAAACCTTATTTTATGGAACTAAAGTCTTGCCATAAAATGAGGTCCGGTGCTGCGAACTTTAGCTTATGCTTTCAATGCAGAATTTTTTACACATCATACCTCAGTCATAAAATAATTTTAGCATTTCGGTCCATTAGCTCGGACAGTCGGTGGTTTAATTTTTATGTGAGGGTTTCATCGCACAGCCTTTTCAACCTGAACACTTTGCTTTATTGATAGAACCGTCCCGTCCAACTTGGTGTCTTAAAGTATTGAGGTATTCCGCGGACTGCGATCTAATAAGCGCTTTTTCCTGGGCTCGACTTTGAATGCCTCGCTGTCATTGTGCTTGATGTGTTTAGTAAACCCAACTCAGCAAACGGAACCACAAAACGGAACATACAATATCGAGCACGTATTGCATTCGTAATTCAACCAAAACCTTGAAGTAAAGGGCAACCGCAAGTAGAAAGGATGTTTCATGAGTCATAAACCCATTCATTTGGTGACTAAACCGGGCACACGTCAAATGGAAAGCCTGCGGGTCCGGCTGTCTTAACGCAGATCCCCTATTTCCTTTACCTGCCCTTAACCGTTGTGAGCATTCGTGCGTCACCTTTATTCGGATCTCATTCACCAGCCTAGCTGTGCCCATACACCGCAGAAGCCGAGCTGCCCGTCCGATGTTTTTCGGTAAAAATGGTGGATCTGGCCGCAACCCATATCCACGGGTCTCACGCGCGACAGGAATATTCACCAGAAAGGGGTCCAACACGAGTGTCTTATTCCGGATTCTCTACGTCCTGTAGTGGATGAATGATGTCGAGCATGGGAACGATGGTTGTCGTGCCGGAGCCAGTGGGGCCGCCTCGATAGCATGGGTTCTTTTGTGAGAGGATGAAGGAAAATCTTGGTGAAACGGAGCTTGTGGGCACCGCTCGATGTTCCACTTACTGGTGAACACCAAAACAGCATTCGATGCTGCCTTCGTTGACGCACCCTGGAGGCGAAATGCCCGTCAGCGCATAAATCATCGCGACAAACATGTGCCATCCTGTTTAGTATGATTACAGATGTACAAAATCGGAACAGTATTGAACAGCTTCATGCGAAAATAGTAACAAAGTCGGTAAAAAAGAACGGACTGCTTTAACTTGCGGCCGCAACGGGTGGTTTGCATAACCGATGCTTCTGGTGCAAAGGGTGGTGTTGTGGCTCTCTTCCAATCAGAAGACTCCATGGGCAGCACCGGTACCGCCTTTACTCGACCAGGATGATGAGACCCATGAAATGAGAGAATTCCGTAGCACAATCTAAATTTCACATTGGAAGGTTTGATCAGATCGAAAGGCACCGTGATGCGTGGGCTAACAGCTACAAAATAAATCAATTAGGGCTGCATTTTACCGTGCAAAACGGACAGATGTACGGTGACTGCAATGATGGGAGGGTGCCGTCAACGCGGACGAAAACGTGGGCTGAAGTGTTTAGAGCGGCGTGAAGGCATCCTGGAGATAGCTGACCCCATTGTGGATTTGTATAAAGCGTTTCCAATGTGCTATGCAAGCCGGTTGCATAGGCACCATAATTAAAGTTCGTGGTTCTCTACCAGCTTTCTGGGGAGGGGGAGCGTGCAACCAAACACAAGCTCATTTTGTATGGTGGGCATTTCCTCCTTAGCAGAACTACGAAGGCTTAAAAGAGCTAGGGATAGTATTTTGCTCCAACGCGGGTTGACCCTGAATTGCAGGGTAGTAGGCAGTATTTCTAATATACTTAGAACCAAGCGTCTTAATCAGACTTGAAAACACCCCGTCGAAATTGGGGCCACCGTCGCTGGTCACTACAGCAGGGCAGCCGAATATACTTTTCCAACCTGCTCGGATGGATTTCGCGGCCCCGTCTGGCGTACGGCAGTGGATTAGTTTTGCCTGTGGACAGCGAGTGAAGCGGTCTACACAAGTGAATACATAGACAGATCCGTGAGGTGGTGGGAGTGGCCCCACGAGTTCAACATATACGTGGTGAGAACGTGTCCGGGGTTTGGCCAGTGGAGCTTTGGTATGCCGATGGACGTTCATTCTCTGTCATTGCATGCAAGCGCGGGACCACTAGCACAAGTAACGTTTAAAGTTGAACTATACAAAACGCTCTGTCTTTAACCCCACCGAAGCAGCCACATCATGGTGATCGAGGTTTTGTAACGCTACAAATGTGGCATAAAGTTGAGCTGCGGGAACCACCGGCCTTGGGTGACTTTGCGATATATGGCAAAGAATTGCATTCTGCTACGCTGTGATGGTTACCATCGCTATGTTAAAGCAGCTGTCTCGTCGAATTTTTTCGATATCGGGATCCATCATATGGGCCTGTGCCATCGCATCGAGGTCGCTGCCAGGTGTTGGCGACAATCGAAGCTGGTGTATACGAGAAAGCGCATAAGCGGCGGAGCTATCTGAGCCAGAGACACGTCGTTTGTCCACAGTGAACTGTGAATCAAAGTCTAAGTAGCGGATCCCGTGTAGCGAGTATTCTTCAGGGGCTGATTGGAGCGCGTATGCTAGAGGTGTGTGATCTGTGAACGTCTTTAATGGGCGGGCTTCTAATGCGCGCCTGAAGTACCGGACAGCTAGGTCGACGGAGAGCAACGTCCTGCCGGACGTGGTATATCTAGAATCTGCCGGCTGCACCCGCCTGGAAAAAATTGCTAATGGCTTCCAAGAACTGTTGGTGTACGGTTGAAGTACAGCATCGACTGCGGTGTCTGAGACGTCAATCATCAGAAATATGGGCGCTGAAGGGTCGGGATGTGTAAGCAGCGATATTTTGGTGACAGCGTCCTCAATGGAAATGAACATCTGTCCCGCACTCTTGGGGAAGGCAAACTTATAATTAACACCTATATCAGCTATGTAAGGGGAGTAAATATTTCTGCGCTGTTGTGAATAAACGCCAGGTGAATCAAACCAGGCCGACAAATTGCCGTGACTGTCGATAAGAACTAGGTTCAGGGTAGTCCCGAATAGCATTGACATTATCCGGTAATTGAGTCATATCTGAAGACGAGGCGTTATGCTGTAAGATTGTGACGCTGAGTTTTCCCAGCTCACATTTCGAATCTCTAACCGTTAATCCATGTTTGCTGTGGTGGTCGAAAAGAGCGTGTTGCCGAGCCGAGTCTTGCCGCTGCGAGTGGCTTGCAACTGGGATATCGTCAAGGTGCATACACATATTCTCTAAATCGCGTATAACTTGGTGCACAAACCTTTGGAAAGTTTGAGCTGCACTGCTCAGTCCGAAAGGCATCCTAACGAACCAGATCAGTCTAAAAGTTATTCGGCGCCGTTTTTGACATATCTGTTTCCTCTACGGGAATTTTATTGTATGCTCGTACTAAATACGTGCAGCGGAGGACCTTGCAATTGGACAGCGACAAAGTGCAATACTCTGTAAAAGGAATCGGTTACCTATGGGGAATGGTGACCCACTCTAGTGCTCTGTAGTCCCCACATGGTCACCAGTTGCCATTGGACCCAGGTGTTATATGAAGCGGAGAGGCCCAAGGACTGCTAGGATCCGTGATGTTGCCCAGTCACAACATGCGGTAGATTTCGGCCTTAGCTAGGCAGAATTTGCCAGGAGCTAGGCGACGAGGCCAAATGAAGGTTGGGGATCTTGTGGTCTCTATGTGGTGGGCCACCTTAGTAATGACGGCAGGAAGTGGATCGGTGTGTCGCAGTAGACCTCGGTAGTCGCGAACTAGCTCGTCGCATAGATGCTGGGTTTACGGTTTGGGATGCTGATGCGTGACATGTTTGATGACGACGTACGAGCCGGTCACGGTCAGCGACTTTTGGCGGTCTGCTATTTTCCCGTGCCGAACGTCGACTAGTACGTTTAAATGCTGGAAGAAGTCGATGCCAGTGATAAGAAACGGAACTTCGGCGACGCGGAAAACCTAACGAAATGTACTATCCAGGCCTAGTTCCAGAGTGACGGAACGATGTCCGTACGTGCGGATATCGGTGCCGTTCACCGCCCGTATAGCATCCGCTTGTGCGGTGGTAAAATTGTTCGTGTCACGAGAGGTCATACTAATCTCGGCATCACTATCCACCGAGGGTGGTCTGTTATTCGTCAAGTACCTAACGTTAATGAGGCGACAGTTGGTGGATAGCCTTGTGTCTTGTGCCGAGACCACGAAATAGGTACCTGGTTTCCCTGTTTCTTACTTGGGATTGTGCACCCGGGGGCACGTATTTTGCAAGACCACCAAAGTGGCCCTGAATATTACAGTAACCCTCCGCGGATGGCAAGAATGGCCGCATGGGGGAGGGGCCACTGCGCCTGCCTCGAGGCGGGCTGAACCATGCTCGTTGCCGATTTCTATCGGCTGCTAACCGTTGTAGCGATGTGCCGATCTTCGTCAAAAGAGTGGCTAAGTCGTCCTGTGAAGGTGAGGATGCAGCTCCGGTGGACTAGAAAGCCTTTAATGCTGATAAACCTGGACCATAGCGCTACTCGCGGTCGTCAGCGATTTGAATACTTACGGAAAACATTAAGCAAGGGAGGTAAAAGTCGCGTGAGCCGCTCACGCCTCAGCTCCCTTACCATCGAGTCGTGGCCGAACGGTGCGCCCCTGAGACACCACATTCCTCGCAGCAGTACTAATGGCTTCGGATTTCCGAGCTCAACCCCTTGGTGCAACTGTCGAATGCGATGATCTTCAATAGGGGCATTCCGAATTTTAACCGCCTCCTTCGACACGTTGTACCTGCGCGAAGAAATGTCGCATAATAATAATGTATATTTCTCAGTTTTCGAGAGGCGTGCACAAGGATGATGCAGACAAAACTAAAATAACGGAAGTCAAAATGGATACGGTGATATATACTACGTTTGATTACTCAGAAAGCTTGACCAAAATCTGCAGGGCAATGTGAAGTGCAGAATTATGCTAGACACAAGTCTAAACTAGAATAGTGTTCTCCAAGATTATATAGGGTTTTCTGGGACTGTTCATGTTCCACAGACTGTGAGTCATTTCGATTTTGAATGCACTAAATTCGCGTGTTTTGGCGCAACACTTGACAGGAGCTCGATGGCGGATGTCGAAACATGGCCGGAGGCGCGAACGTCAACATCGTTGCGTAATGGACAGAAAAGCGAGGCTGAGAAGATAAAGATCGTTATGGGTATGATATTAGGATGGAACTTAGTCAAAATAAAGAGAAACGCCATGCAGGGTGAAGAAGGAATAAACATTTAACAACATTATATGGCCGACAAGGTGTTCAGGAAGGCGGAGGAGCACTATCTAGTCTGCCGGATTACGTGGAGAATGAGATTTTGTGAAACTTTTTGTGGGAGAATATGGAACTCTCAGAACTGCTCATTGCATCCCTATGCGGCTGACGGCAAACTTTACTGAGGGGTGCAATGAAGGAATCGTCCATGTAAGAGGACCTTCGTGGTTCATCTCAGCTCTGAACCAAACGACATTTGTGATGGTGTTTAGCGTGGCTTCCCGACAAAATGTAGCTAGTATAGATTCTCTGACGTAGAAAAAGCATCCACCATGAAGCTGGGTTTGGCGGCCTGATGTAAAGGATTTAGGGAGGGAATTGTTGTGGCTTTGTCTGGAATGTGATTAATAATGCACGACTGAGTAATTGTCATGAACCCAAAATTTGACGAGAGTGTAAAAGGACGGGTACATTGAATTTACCTTAGCATGGAGCATACATTAATTAAAAGTAGTGACCACTTTCCGGAGGAGCTTCTGCTACAGATTGATAACATGATGGGTTGAGCTCGGCCTCTCGTTCGTTGAGAGTCTTGGGGTATCCTCATTTTTTATTCAGCCAATTTTTATAATACTTCTGCTTCTCATTTGCGGCTTCCTTCAGTTGGGAGAATGCCGCACCATTTGTTTGAGGAAGCTTCAACCCATAACAGTGTGACAGGAATTGGACAGTAGATGATCCATCAGGCTGGTTGAGCGAGACATCTAGTGGGTAATAAACTTTTGACTTGGGCGATGTAATCCGTCCTCACTGCGTTGAGCCTGTAGCGGAAAATGGATATGTTCCTTCGGGTCACTTGTTTAACCGAACGCTGATCGCCCAGCGCTGTCGCTATTTGCGCGTTGCTCATGCACGTTCTCCTCCAACTGCCTTTTTGTTGTACCGGTCGAGTGTCTGAGTCGCTATCGCTGCAATCGTGCAGGGCCGATTAAGAGTGGCGCACAAGTAGTCGCAACGGTCAGAAGCAAACAAACGCAATAGGAGATCCGCGTCAAGACAAACGGTTTTACAAGCCTCAGGGGACGTTGCCGGCATGGTCTTGTTGGCCAATCCACGTTGGATTACATAGGTCGGGACGTATGCAGGGGAGGTAGGGCAGGAGGAAGTAGGTCGGGGAGAAAAAATGGGTTTCACAGAAACGGTTTAGCATTGTGGATTGGAAGACCTGCTAAGATATGAGGGAGATGTCGGAAGTCGGCGGATGGCGGTTTGTTTGGACAACAGTACACACAGCTTCCAAGTTGGAAATAAATTTTATCACATCGTATATTCGGCGACACCCATTGAAATACCAATATGGCTAGATGTAGCGGAATGGAATAGTGCCTGACGGTATTCCTGAAAAGTGGGGGGGTTGACACGGGTTCGGCCAAATGGTTGGCCATGCGTAGGAAATTGGGCAGATGTTGAGAGATGTGAAGGGTGGAAACCAGTTGACTTGTTGGATTGGCTCTACATTGAACGCTTTCATAATGGTTTGTTTGCCCTTCTTCAGAGGTTGGCGGTCTGGAATATTACATAATTCTGCATTCTCGGTGTTCTGGATACGTCTACGTGATCCGGTTGACACTGAGTCATTAAATCGGCGAGCCCCAGCAGGATCGTCTAGGGAGGGATTGTAGGATGGTTCGATAAGGTGGTAGAGTGCGGCCGACTGTCTGATGTCTGCTTCTGCTGATGTCAGCTGGGTAACAGCCACGGTCAGTCGTTTCCTCAATTCTTCGAATCTCTTATTCATTTCACTAAATACCTCGACCAGTTTTACCAAGCACTTGGCCCTCCTGTTCTTCTGGTAATACATCTCAGAGGGTTAACCTTCGGTATGATGTTCAAAAATTAATTAAAATGAGAGAAACGAAGTATGAGAAAAAAGAAAAGGAGTTAAGTCAAAAATGCAAAGTAATTTGTGCAATTTTCCTCAGTAAACCACATAGTTTTCTATCAAGAGATAAGCACGCAGTGGATAAAGATTGGCGAAAGAACTTGGCAAACTTTCAAATTGCCTTGGCTGCGGGAAACTTGGCAGGAGATATGCATCGGGGCATACTGAAGGTCGGACATCCTGTTGACTCTACATGGTGGGTTACCTTTAACGTTACTTCAGAGGGTGGACTGGTGTGCCAGAGTGTGCTCCAGTAGTCGCAAAGTATTTTACCCTACGGCCATCGGGATGGCGGTTCAGGGTAGTGGGGTATGACCGTCTTGGCAACAACATGCCGGCTGGACAGCCAGCGACGTTTGACGGTCCCCCGCGTTCCTGTGCCGAGTATCGACTGGCGGGTTGAAATGCTGGAGCAGTTTTATGCTAATGATAGGGTATGGGGTGTCGGCGACGGTGGGTACCCAACAAAGTGTAGGATTCGTACCTAGTTTGATGGTAAGCCGAAAGACGTCCATGCGCATGGATACCGCAGTAGCTTGTAGCCCGTAGCGTCTCTGCCCGGACAGTGGCCAAATTATTCGGGTCACGGGGAAGTAAACTAGCCGTGGGCACTTGTATCCACCGGGAATGGTCGGTTTTTTCAAGTCTTTGTCTCTTAGCAGGTGAAAATTGTTGAATGTCCCAGATCGTGTGCGCCACCACGAAACCGGAACCTAGTTTCCGCGTTTCTTACTTGGGAACTCGCATTCTGGAGCACGTTTTTGCTACGCATCCAAAGCGATTCTGGTATGTGCGGTAACCATCCAGTGATAATAGGAAGAGTCGCTTCGGTGGAGGGCTACTGCGCCTGCCGCGAAGCTGACTGAACCAATCTCGTGTCCATGCTCTACTGTCAGCTGCTGTAACCAAGCCTCGATCATCATCAAGGTAGCTGTGAATTCTTGTGCAAAAGAGGATTCGGCTCTGTTGAACTGAAAATGTTTGATGCCCAGAAACCAGGGATTTAGGATGACGTGTTTTCATTATGGATTTTTGCTGCCTTATCTAGCGAACTTTTATGGGGACTAATCAAAGGAGGACGATGCGTTGAGAGCCGTTGAAGTCGCAGCTCTTTTAAACGTTGAAGCTATACGAAGGCACTATGACGTCCTCAACCGAAAGGACTGCATTTGAGATAAGACGGCAAACGGACCATCTAAAGCGACTGGTGTCGCTGATTATCCTGTAATTCTTAACCTCCATTTTAACTTAGGTAAAACAAGGTTGAAGGTTGGTTGGCTCAAAAGAAGGCATACGCAGAGCCGTACCCCCTACTGCTAGATCTAGAGACGGATGTCGATCTGCAGACATGACAATGGATTTGAAAATACTTAGTTGAATAAAATGTGCTAGCCCGAAGAGAACAAAATCCAATAAAACTCAACATAGAAATGCAATCGACAGCAAACATTACCATTAAGGTTTACCTGTTAAAAAATCGGCACAGTTAATTAGCCAAAAAAGTAAAGATTCATGTGACAAGTGAATCACGTCCAGTTCACCGATCCGTAAGACCGATAGTCCTAACGCAGATCTCATTACTTCTGGTTGCCTATAACCTTCGCCGTATTTATTCTGCTTCATATGACTTCAGTGCTAACAACGCAGACAATCGACCGATACGAAGAAAAACATCTGAGAGCAGTAGGGCGTTGAGGATGTTTGACAGAAGCGTGCGTGTGTGACCGTCGCGGTGGACTGTCCATATCTGGTTACCCAGGCGATCAAGGGGAACAATTCTATGTACTGATTCGCGCTTGTGATTGTCTGGTGTTTAGACCACTAGTTTGTGAATTATCCTTCTGAAAATATTCCCAGGGCTTACATTCTCAGGCTTCTCACTGCCCTGGATGCCTCAATTAGATCCCTCTCCTGCAAAACGTTTCACTACAGGCAACCTCTCCTGCCTTATTGACCTACAAACGTGCGGATGGCTAACTGATGTACTCATTCTTGACGGCGGTAAACTTCTTCACACACGGCGCCCAAGCCTGGGCACAATAATCCAAGGGGAGTCAACGTTTGGCCTTGAGTAACTATATGAAATCGTCCGGCCAAGATCGCAAAGGTTCTTTCATAAACCCAGTGGCCATGACGTTGCACTATTTAACCCAATTGGGGCAAGGCTTCATTAATATTACGACCACTTTCGTATAGCAATAACCATCAATCTTGACTTAATTTGTCTGGAAAAACAGTTACTAACACAAAGGCCTTCTGTTATTTATCTTTTGGTTTTTGTGCACATATTTTTGTCATATTCACATCCCCCATTTCTGGTTTCGGGCGTTTGATTTCTTTGGGTGGGCGGACGGCTGGTAACCACGCTAACTTCCACTAATTCGCAGTATCAATCGAAATGACTGGTCCGCTTCCGCGTTTTTCTGATGTCAGCAGCTTGTCTGAGAGGGACTACCGACAAGCAGGCATTATCGACTCACTCGTTTGCGCAGTTAGTTCCGAATACCATATGTGCCGCAAAACAAGAAGTCGTCAGCCATTGTATTTTGACTTTTGAATCGAGAGACATATTCAGTGGGTTTCCGAGACCAAATTGGAAACTTGTGCTCATTTATCTGCATACAAATAGAATGGTTGAAAATACCTTGCCTGTTTACATCTGATTGTTCCTCGTTAGCTCACTTAGCTAACATTCATTTTTGAATGTCAATTGCAAAAACGATGTTTGTTCCAGCGAAGGGTAAAGAAGCCCATATATTTCCTTGGAACACGGGGCAAATACTTTATAATCGTCCCCTTTTCTTCAGTTGCGCACTTTATGTTAAATAGAATCTCATTTCTTACCACAGTGTTGTTGGGTACTGACTGAGGCTCATAGGTAAAAATAGGGTCCTGTAATTTATTAATTAGTAACCCAGGAATATTGCTGTAGAATATGCGTACCAATCTTGCCCATTATTAAGAGCCTAGTCAAGTCGGGCGAAGCGTTTCTTTGAAACTTTGGGACGCCATCTAGAACGTTTGAAATTTGTTACTGGGCCGATCGAATTTTGAACCCCCCTCAGACTTTTCTGAAACCGGAACCCCTTTGATTTGGTCCCTATATTAGTTTGACATGCCAATTATAAGAAGCGTGAAGACGCCGAATATCAGCAAGTCAAAAAGTGGATAACGACCTCTGCAGAAAGCAATCGAAATCCTACGTGTCATTATAGATGGATTTTTTGCTTATGGCTTTAAGCATAATGGTTCTAGATGGCGTATTGCCTTGTCTTTGGTAGGCAATTCTGTGATCTAGCTAAGAGACCTTCACCTTGAGGAGCGGTTGACAAAATAATTGAAGACATTAGAGGAGCGAAAAATGAACAGGTTGTCAAATGTCTATCAACAGCAACAGCCAGGTAATTTGTGGATCTGTTAAAGAACAGGCCTCCCTTTGCTCACTGGAAGGGCTCAACACAATAACTGGGGCTTACAGTTTGTTACGTAGAAGCCTCGAAGGTACCTGCCATAAAAAATACCTTACCCAAGGAGCCAAGGTAACTACGTGCAATCCTGGACTGCGCTGCCAAGAACTACTATTTCCCCCTAAATATCATGCGGCTTTTCAAGGCCCCGACACAATAGCGGATCCAATAATGCTGTGGTTTCGAAAAAATGAATCGCCGTCCCGTTCGATATGGAAGAAGTGTTCGGGTAGATGAATGCACCTGAGAGCTATAGGGGAGCGTCGTTTTCATGAAGTGACCCCGAGGCTCCATGACAATCGCACCAGATGTGTACTGAATGAACTCACATCATTTTCATACGAAATCCTTTCCTTGTTCCTCCGAGTGAGATTCGTACAAGGCCACCGAATTGTTGGCGCTAGTTAGTGAAATTTAGTGTTGGGGACGATGATGACTCGTTTTTAAGCCTTTACATGTCTAGCGTCCTTTGTCACAGTTGTGGAGAGAGTAACTTCTGCGATGGATACCTACGCAGCAATGGCTCGTTGGGGATTCCGCTCGGAGAACTGGACTTGGAATTCGCCAAAAGGTACAGTGACATTCGTGGATCGGGATGGCAGCACCAATTTAGTACTGCTCTTGTCGGACCAGCAGATAAATGGACTATCATGAGGACTATTCTCTTGATTCCATCATTTCCGTTTGACTTCCTAGTAGTAGTAGTCCCGTTAGATTTACTAGCAGGGAACCTGCTTCAAAGATTGTGCAGTGAGACCCAAATTGGGACCAACCCATGGATCAGCTGGATGTTGCTGCTTATGACGGCTGGATCAAGTTCATGAGGACCGCCTTGATGACTAGGGTACATAGGAGCCGAATAAAGAAGCAGTGTTTTGGGTCGACCGAGTCTTAGGTATTACTCATTCACGGGAAAATGGGCAAGGAACTATGGCCTAGGCATGCTGAAGGCCTGTAAATAAACCAGCGTGGTGTCCTGTTATTCCGTAAATCTAGATAATTTTTAACACAACCTCTGACTATAACCCGAATAGAGGTCTTGGCGTTGATCTCGGGGTTGGGTTCGAAAAGACAGAAATATTCATTCTACCCGGTACCCTATGAAAAGTGCGGCACTGGACATGCCCGACGACTGTTCGCTACTACATAATTAACACATCGCCGCGTTTTAGCACATTTGTGGCGAACCGACTGGGCGGCAGTTGTCAACAAGCTGCGACGTCACAGTGGTCCCGTGTTAACTCAGAAGACAACCCTGCCAGCCTAGCATCCACAGTGTGTCGACTGAGAGTTAGTTAGACGTTTGTTTTATTTCCCCGAATTTCCCGCATAAATAGCTAGCGACATTTCGCAGGCCTGCACTTGTTGCATCTCCTGGCGGCGTGGAAATAAGGAAAATGCAATTTTCGGTCAACGTTTTCATTTCATACTTATACGCCGATACTCACATTGGCCAGGGCTGCTAAGAGCTGCATGTGATTAGGTTTTTGTTCTGCGTCAGCGTCACACTTTCCTCCAGGAAATACAGAATGGTGAAGGCTGGTAATCTGTCGCTAAGGGAGACAAAAAGGCAAGAGTTCGAGTGGTAACGATGGTACAGAAACAGGTGTTCGGCAACATAGAGCAGGCCGGAATTCACGTTAAGCAAGGCTTGTTACGGAATCTCCCGGTATTCATTGCCAACGTGCCATCCGTTTAGTATCCAACTACGTACACCAGTTAGCGAGTGAGGTATAAACGTAAAATGATCATGGCCGGTGCCCATCTGATAATGGTCTTGACAGCCACATAATGTCATGTCGAAAAGGCTACATGGAAAATCGACACGTCTAACCAGCCAAAATGAGCATTGTTGGATCTCAAATGAAAGCAGTGCTTTTAAGAGAGTAACAGGACTGCCAGCTTTGAAATTCGACAGTTTCACCCTATGTAAGTCAGAGAGCAATTCAGCCTAGGGTTCGAGGTGCATCAACCATAAGTGAACATTGCTGTATATTCGATCTTTATCCGCACACGGAAACTCGAAAAGAAATCGTACCGCCCCGTGCATCTTGATTCTGTCTACCCAGCCTGCTGTTTGGCGGCGACCAACTGCCCCTCCAACTCCCTAACCTAGACTTGTAACGCTCTTAAAGCTAATATCATTAAGACTTGAGATATAGCTGATATGAACAGAAGACCTAACGAGCATAACGGAATCAAGGACACCCAAAATTTCACCAAACCCTCGTTGAGTTAAATAATGGCAGTGCTGCAACTGACAACTTTTTCCGGCATTTCATATAGTCCCTGGTTCCAGGTTGATCAATTCGAGTATTGCGAACAGCATTTGAGTAACTCTTAGCCAACGCCTTATCCAGACTCCAAAACACAAACGATTCGTTCATTCCGTGATAAGTTCTCATAAAGTCAATAATTACATGAATAAAAATAATTCTGAAAAATTGAACGGCCACGACTCAAATCGTAAACTAATGCCACTGTACAGAAATGCCGACAAGGCTTATGTGAGGCGCCAACTATTGACTGTCAAATTCGTGCCGAGATTGCGAACAAGCAAAATTCAGGCAAATGAAAACTTAACTAAGGAAAAGCGCCAAATTCACTTGTGCGTTAGTAAGCGTATGTACTACGGTGCAAACAATGCTTTTCGGAATATTTTTCTTGGTCATGCCTTATAATATCGTTATTGGTGCTTGCAAAGTCCAGGGATACAGTCGTCCAAGACTACCTAACGGCCAAGATGACAACTAAATAAAACAAGGGTTTATTACATACTCCCGGACGGGCCTATTAACAATTAACGTAGCAGACGGGACCACTACCACTACAAGGTACGGTTGCATCCTATGCTAAGTGAAGTTTTTTGAATAATGTCCACCCTCGTGAGAACGGTGGTTTCCCAATACTCCTGCAAGCTCAATGTTCCTAAGTAAGGAAAGAATAGTTCTCATCGACGGTAGGGTAGAGATTGAGGTACGGGTTGGCCGGGAAGTAGCGTGATATCTGGCAGCGCGGCAATGCGCAATTATAGCACCGAGCATGGTGAACCATGTGCAGCATTAAAAAGGTTTCGAAACGATGAAGACGATAATAAAACCGTTATCCAGATTCTAAATAACATTGCGGCGTGTGAAAGGTCATAGCGAAAAACGCAGACTCTCACCGGATACTCCGCCTGGGGCACAAATTAACATGAGAAGTCAACTGAATCATATAGAGGTTTGTGATTCACTGAGAGTGCAGGCAGCGGTAGGCATGACCTAGTCAACGTGTGCTGCAACTGCACGGCGAGAGTCTGATTAATAATTTACCCAAACCCATCCAGCATAAGCGACAAGTAGGAGAATCGAGTTGCGTTCGCCAACGGTCGTCAAACCCTGCCCATCGCTGCAATGGAATCTTGGCCAGTCAACGGTACACTCCGGGTAGCACTGGAGGATTTAGCAATATGTCGGCAGGACAAGAAGTGTCCAGGCAGGGTAAAGTCTACCCTTGTTAGAAAAGGGAAAAATAACTTGGAATCGAGAAATAGACTGTACGCTAGGAGTGTTCAAATATGTTCAGGTACACCCACGAAGTCCAGTTGGTCTGCAAGTATCGCACCCCGAGTGTGAGCATTGTGGAATTAAGCAATCTCTTTCAGGATTTGATGAACAAAGTGATAGTTGCCACCGCGGTACTGATCGCGAACGATTTAAACGAATCACACATCAACTGGGAAGATGAAGCGTGCACACCAAGGAATCGGGATAAATTTCAAAAGAAAAACGCAACCCACCGACATCTACAGTAGAACACTAGATACAGTTCTAGACATACGGCATCCCTAATGAACTCCATGACTGTAAAACAAAAAAGGAATGTTAGGCAACTCCAGTTCTAATCTCTGTGGATGGGAAAGAACAAATGATCAGTGAACGCAGTCTTTGTATGAGGCTTTCAGATGCCCGGCCTAAGACGGCAGGGGGCTCTGAGATGTTAGAGGTAGGGCCGCGTCGGGTTTGGATGTTAAAACTGCCATAAGCCACTGATAAAACGGGTTCGGAAAGTCTATGGCTGGCAGTGAGTGAGTGTCTGCTCGTCTTCTACGACGAGCTTCTATCCCCGAAGGGACGAAGATTGGAAGACTGTGGGGTGTTGGAGGACGGGAATATGCAGGGTTACAAAACGTCCGGACCGAAGTTATCTCCCTTGTAAGGCACAGTGGAACGGCCACACATAGGCTCAGAACGCCAAGCACAAAAATGCGTCTGAAAGTTTAGTGCAAAAAGCCGAATACAAATGCAAGGCAGGGTTAGCCAAGTGTGCTAAGAATCAGCACAAGAAAACGCTATGCTAATGTCTAATAAGAATGATCACTTAGGGAGAGGTTTTAAAGCTGAGGTCTTTGTTTTCCTTCAGATTTTTGTTCCACCATAAAAAGCTCCGTTGAACCACACTTAGAAAACTGGTGTGGAACCTGGCAACCAATATCTCAAAAGGAACGAGAAAATTTGGTGGTGCAAAGAAAAGCAACAGACATGAGTAAATGTCAAAAGCAGAAGACTAGTGGAGAGATCGATGTAATGGAATTTGTTCCCGTTAGGACACCGAAGGGTCTGCAGGAATATGCGTGGCCTGTTAAAGGCCACCTAAAGGTCGAAGGGAAAATTTTCAGAGACATCAGTTAACAACTCTAAGAATGTGTGTGTATGTGTGATTGATCAATTTTCCGCACGATCAGTTTGTGAACCACTTTTTGGATAATGACAAGTCGGTGTTTGACCGTAAGTTGGATGCGGTGCGCTTACCCGTCTATGTTCACCACTGTGTTGATATGGGCCATGCGAACACTTCTTGGAGGGTTGACTTAGCAGTCGTCCTCTCACTCTGGTGGTGAGATGTGTTCTTCTTTCCATACCAGTCTTTTGAAGCGAAAACTGGGTTTCTGGAATCCCAAGGATAACTAAGGAATGCAACGCTCGCTGAGCTGAACCTCAATTTCCGTGCATGATATCGGAGGAACTCTGTTTGCTCGTTTGTCTCTTGATGCGACCGTTGTTCTGTGCTTACCGAACTTGACACCACTGCTCGTTCCGGCTCATTTAAGCTGAACATAGTGCTCTTACACGTTAGTTTAATTAGCACAAGCACATGGACTATGGGATGCTTAAAATACTCTAGCTATGCTCCCGTGTAAGATTTTGGAAAAAGGTGGCTCATTGGCAACCTCCAAGGTAGTTGAAGACCTGATGGAGATACATGGTCACCGTGCGATCTTATTTTAGACTAGGAGAGGAAGGCGGATAGTCAGCGAGAAGAACAAGAGGGAACTTACAAATATCGCTTGGAGGGGTGAATCATTTGCCTGTGATTGGCGAATGACTGGAACTAGCTACGAGAAGTAGTATACGCAGGATCACTGCGTGAACTCCAAGGCACGCTAGACAGCAGATGGTTGCTTGTGTCTGGAGAAAACATTGTGCAATGTGGAAGTGCGGAGGATGGTTGGAAGGGGTCCATGTTAATAATTTCCCATTTCACTGATGGCGGGATTGTGAGTTGGAGTAACACGAAAGAATCCCAAATTTGTTTCAGGATCTGCAGAGAATGAGACTTGGGTGCAGAAATCTGGGAAATTAGGAATCTCGCCGTAGTTTTGGAATCAAGTCCGAGCTGGAGCTGAGATACACAATTTTCGCGCGTCGCTTAAATCGATGGTTTTTATAGCATAATGCCGTAGGATGCGGTTTTTCATCGTCCTTGTGTTGCTTTGTTCTCTTGAGACGGGTGAGTCTCTGTATAGTAGATGCTTTCGTCCTAAAGGTTGTATAATATTTCGCAATTATTTCGTAAAAACAAAACTGTAAAGGGCGAATTCGCGGTTTGTAGGAGAATCGGGCTAAGAAGTGTCGGGCATTGAACCTCGGGAATCTTGGAGTCCTGAAGAGCGTAGAAGTAAAGTCTTCGCAGGAAGCGGAAGACTGGAAAAATCTGTCAGGGAAACACTGCTGATTCAGGGAACAATGAGCATAGGCATCAGTCCCGAGAAATGTTTCAAAACTCCCGCACTCAGTATTTCGCTGTGGTGAAGCTTAGGTCTAGCTTGCTGAAGGTATGGAAATCGGTATCCTCGACTGTCTTATCGCTCCCTGGATTCCCCATCTGTTCTTTCTTTTCCCAGACCTCCTTGTTCTTCACTTGTCTTGTTCAGACTAGCTAACTCTTGAGCTCGTTATTATCATCAGAATAAAATCAACATGGAATTTCCCTACTGTCAAGCTACATGTGTGCGACAGGAGTACTTTCTCCCTGCTCCGGTGGGTGTCCGTACTGCATCCTGGTTTCACCCCTTGAGGACCACTGCCATCTCAGAGGCGTTCTCGTTTGCCTTCCGAAAAAAACCTCCATTCCGAGGAGCAAAATATTAACCTGAAGTCGAATCACGGTGGGACTTTGAGGTTAGCACTGACAAGAACCTGATTTTAAAGAACCACAGAAGTTGTGATCTGGACTCGGTCTATCATCGTTCATTGTTAGTTTTGGTTCTCCTGATTTCATCAAAATCTCCATATATCCTGCAGAAAATTGAATGAATGATGGTGTTTCGCTTCTAGAAAGTGATAAACCACTAAAATTGAACTACAGATGGAACCTCGCTAGTTTGCAATAGCATTAGTATGAACATTGTCCTAAACGGCTTCACGTTATTCCTTACGGTACATGATGAGCATTTAACCTTCAGTGTTGAGTCGCCGTAAAAAAGCAGAACTCACTTTAGGTTTTTTCCTCGGGTAGGACGGGTTAGAGATGTTCAAGTTTGTCTGATGTAATTGTGTGATTGCTAGTCGGCTGTTAGAGATCATGTTGGCGGTGGCCAAACGGATAAGGCCGTGGCGTTTGGACGTGAAAGTCGCGGGTTCGAATCCTCCCACCGTCGGTCAACTTCCCCACTTGGCAGCCCTCTGCTGGTCGCGGCCCCCTTTCTGGAAATTGATGTACGTTGTTATTTCATTAATGAAGGAGGTAAAAGGAAACAAATTAAAAGTCGGCGACAGAATGACTTAGACTCATGTGGTTTATTTCAACCATGAAAAACTGTAAGGCACATCTCCCTTTGACAGGTAGAACAACGCTCTTCTGTTCGATGATGTTCGATGCAGCCGTTCAACCATCTGATTTTCACTTGTCTCTCTGACACCTACCTAGCAGCCGAATTCACGGTCCGGATAAGCCTTTATTGGACCGGGTATGCCGCGCACCCAATCATCTCTCTTTACGCAGTGGTGTGTTAACTACCGGTCTCAGCGATGACATCGAGACTTACCTGCATCGGTTTCTGGTGCATATATAGCTGGAAGCCTCGAGATCCGCAGCGTATTTGGTTGATATGGTTCAGTGTCATTGCGAATGCCGTCCATGTTAGATCACCATTGTTTCTATTTCAGTCTTTCCATGTTCCCACGCATTTGTGGCGTGTACTAAATTATCCGTGTCGGAGTTATTGAAGTTTGCACAAACTGGTAGTTTGCTTGAAGAGTTGCCATTTCGACTCATTTTTGTTCACTTTCTGTGGAAACCAAATAGTGAGTGTTTTGCGGGTTCAGCCACAATTATCGCAATGGAGCTGTCCTGACCAGTCTCGGCGCACAGTTCTGCATTGACGTTTCACTTTGATCCCCTCAAAATGAGCGGGTCATTGCTCCAGGTGTTTCATCTTGACAAAATCTCTCACGATCCACATAATTCGTGATTTGGCCGGTCTATACCAATAAATCCGAATGCAGTGTAGCAGTTATTTAGGGTTAATATTATCCTGTAACATACACACTCTGATCTATTCCAGCTTTAATTGAATGTGGCCGCAGTGGCGGAACCAAAAGCTCGTCACGGTCAGGTAATCGGTATCGCGTTATGTCCAAACCATCCCGTTCCTTCTCGAGACACCGAAGTTTCAAACCGAGAATGTAAGTTCCGTATTTTTTGGACAGAATGACGAATGACACAGAAACTTTATTCGGTTAGTTTTGAATAAAAAACCAAACTCCTTCTTATTATCACAGTTTTCAGGTGGCAGGGCTTTTATGGTTGTTCGCCATCGCTTTGTTTTAAAGCTGGTTAATTTGCCGTCATCTCGAATGAACTGAAACCAACATGGTCTTAGTCGTGAACGTGATAAGTGATGTTTTGGACTAAGATTGCACAACTGGCTAGTAGTTTATCCTCATGTTTTGTCTTCGATTGCGTTTCATGAGAGTCTCCTGCTTGCTTTTTGGCTAGGACTTTCTGTTGCGGTCGTTTGCACATCACTCAGTTGATCGGTTTCTTTTTACTCATGGGAGACCTGTTTTTGTCATCTGCCGCATAAAACTGATTAATACTCAGGTCTACCGGAGCAACTAAGCAGACGGTCCAGGGTTTACGTAACTAATCTTCAACGTTGTTTGCTGTTTACTAGAGGCCAGCCTCGCTGTCAACCTCATTGAGGAGCGTTTTCAAACAGTTGCTCACAGCCATCTGACATGGCATCAGCCGCATTGGTAATGTGATTTTCTGGACTTAGACAATGTCAACGTCATACAGTAGTGCCGTTTTGCATGGCAATGTTCGATTATTGAATTGACCAGCTCATAATTCTGATATGCATCCAATGGAAAGTATTGGAAGTGCTTTCAAATGGCTTCCTGTCTCTAATTGCTTCTGTCGAGTTAGTCCGACGCACAGCTTTCTCATGGTCGAGGTACTTTCGCCGAAGTGCAAGATCGAAGGAGAATTCTCGGCCCTGTCCACGGGGTCGACCGACACTTGATAAATGGCTGGACCCTGATTGTAAACCAGCCAATCATGACACACGAAGCGCACGGTGCTATGCTATCCGGCGCTTGTGGGGATAGGGTGTACTGGGCACTCGGGAAGTCCAGCTCCATCCGAAGGCCATATAACCTGAACAATCAGTCACCGGTCTCCATTGGGTTGCGTGGCCCTGGGATTACTTGCTGCCTTGTAGGTCAGACCTTTTGGTGAAGTATTCGGGGTAGAATTCTCTAAGTCAACCTCTCAGCTTCGGCTTGGACGGCGTGTTAGCACAACGCCCGCTGGCGAACCGTTGACGATGGGTGAATTATGATATGTACGGTGAATTCCGCACGATTTTTCCTTTTAATTTCTGCTTCTCGCTCATTGTTCTTACTCGTGGTTCCGATGGACACGATCTGCACATATGTGCATATATATATATATATATATATATATATATAG
>LUCM01000658.1:174443-218240 GCA_008360955.1 Fasciolopsis buskii | reverse complement strand
CTATATATATATATATATATATATATATATATATATAGGGACACACGTAGGACGAAAGTTAGTCTTTCTATGCAAAGGGCGAACGAAACAAATAAAGTTTTCATAAGTGAAGGTGTAGAATTTCCTGACTTTGCATGACTTTGCATTTCAGGAATTGTTCGTTACCATACTTGATCTTTTGGGATCTTATGTAGTTTTATTCCACCCCCCACTTCCAAGGTCATGTTTTCCGGCCATTGGTTTTAGGTGTAGCGAGCCCAAGCAACCGTGGCTCAAGCTTGGAGTATGGTACATATAACTTTTTTGTTCGCTTAAATACTAGTGGTCGTACCGTCTATTACTACTGGTTTTAAAAGCGTTTCACGCAAAGACAGAAAGATAGAATATTTGCGCAACAACACGTCACGTGCACCGTGAGATGAGGGGTAAACGTAATGCGTTCTGCATCATACTTATTGCTGAGCAATATCAGGACCACGCCTTTTGCATATTGTAGCGTGTCTTAGTAAAATTTAATGTTTGTTATTATTTTGGTGTCATTATTTTGCATGAATCTGGCCCCAGATCTTGTCGTGGAAACTCTGGAGAGAAAAGGGATCACCGGGAAAAGAAAAAGGTGTTTATGCACAGTTTTCAGCTCTCCCAGGCACCTCCCACATCGCCGAGTATGGATCAAATCTATGGTTGGCATTTACCGAAGATGTACATGTCAGATCGGATCTGTAAAGAACACTGCGTGCACTCATACCTGGAGCTCTCATTGGTAACTAATAGCAGTATCCATGTGCCATAAGTGACGAAGCAGTAGCCTGTCAGACCTTTTTGATTATGATTTTTACGTCAAATTTTATTTTTGTCATTATGTCAACTCCCCACTTTCTTCCAGTTCCAGCTCTCGTTCTAGAATTCTCTTCCCAACTATAGGCGCCCTCGCTGGTATTTACATTGCCAGTCGCATGAGACCACGCGTGCATTTGAGGTCATATGAAGATTTTGGTGAGTTTAAGGATAAGGCTATATATGACCGCATATTTTTGGTAGTTGATTTGATAAGGAGGTTGAGGGTCATACTATGATCTGTGTTTCATTTGTCCTATTGACTAATATTACTTCGGTACCTTTATCAAGTATTGCAAACACCTCATTCATGCTCACAGATCGCCTGCCTGCATGTGCACTGCTTTCCGAAGTCAGTACCTGAAAGATAGCTTGAGGTGTTCAGTCCATGACATTGCCGAAAAGATGTCAGTGCTTCAACCAGTGGATTACCTCGAATGGGTCGAGTCGGGTCAAGTCCTTGAAGTTCATTCACATGATAATTGAAGACTTAGTTGGTATGATTCAGTGCTACAATCAATGGCGTGCACACATTCAAAATCAGTCCTCTTCCCTATAGTTCTTTTCGACTGAAATACTACTGTTGTTTTATTAGTCATTCATTTCTCTTTTGAATAGTTCGTGGTGAGGTATCAGCTAGAAGCAGCGTGCATCAGTGCAAGCAAGATTGCGGATTGTACTGAACTGAATCCCATTCATCTGTATTTGTAACCTGAGTTTCTGAAGGCTGTTCGGTTCGGACAATTAGCAAACGTTTGGCTCAGAACCGTGAATGTTGTGTGGCCTGTTGGTAGGACTCGTCCATCTTAGAAATGATCGCAAAATAACAAAAAATCACAAAAGATGTACGATGACAACAAAAAACTGGTTTGATATGGTTTATTATTTTCCCCCTACTTTTTATCCCCCTTCTTTTGTGTTTGCACCTTAATTATCTTCAAGCCAGTGTAATATATATATATATATATTTAGAGTTGAGAAGGCGTACACTGAGTTAAACGTATTAACTCAGTGTACGCCTTCTCAACTCTAAAAATATGCAACCTGAGCTGCAGATATTTTCACTCATCAATATACATATATATATTCGAAAGCTATACCGATAAAGCTCTTCGGGATGATTCTCTTCGGTTTTTTGTTTCTCAGCAATATATCGTCGAAATTTTTGTATGGTCACACGTAGTTAGTTACGATAACCGATTCCTACGGCAATGCGGATGATCTGAGCAAATGAGATTTCATGTTCTCTAACACTTGATAGCATGGAATTTATCGCAAAATCACTTATTTAATAGGTCGTAGAATTTGCGGCACAATCGGTTGTTTCCGCTCTAGCACACAAGCTTGTAAATTCTGGTCCATGTGCGCCTGAGGTTGATTAGGCGATGCGATTAGTCGAATAGTATGAAAAATTACCGTTCCAAGTGGTCCATATCAAGCGCAGAACAAAATATCTCATGTGCGATAGTTTCGTTGAGTACCTAAACCTCCACAGTTGAAGCTTGAAAATTTGTCATTTATCAAGTATTGTCGTCAGTAAGAACAGCGTACTTAATCTAGGATTGTGTCACTGAATGAAAATTACGCTTGTCTATCTGACCCCGTCCAAGTCATCTTCCTAGAACATAATTTACGCACACTGTCGGTATGGTTCATTTGCTGTTTGTGTACGATTTCCATCAACGTCTTCTTCACTATTAACTCGCATATGTGTGAGTCTCCTTTTGGCGGCCATCACGGATACCTAAACAAAATGAGTTCTGCTACATGGAATAGCCGGAAAGTCCTCATTTATTGATGGCATTTGCATCCATTTATATCTCGGAATCTTATCGCGGTTCTTTATGGTTATGAATAGGAGCTGCCAGTAAATTCTGTGGTAAAAATTTTATGTGACTGATTAGACCTTTGTTTATACCGAAAGAGCGGTGAATAGTACCAAAAGTTTTTTCGAGAAACGGCAAAGTGTTCAGTACGACATAGACATCTTTTCCGGTTTGTCGAATCCGATTTCGAATAAGACGGAGAACTGATTGTTGCCGTCGTTCACGTAAATTTTCAGGTACTCATTAGAGACTCAACGATCAGGTTGTTCGATCAGGCATTGTACAAGTTCCCCCGCCTTTCGGCTTGCTAGTTTTTGTCGGTTTGGTGTAGGAGACACTTCGGATGTGGTGTGTTAAGTCCTGGAAACATAATTCAGAACTCTGCCAATTCCAACGACTAATTTATCACAATCTGATAATAGTTATTGCATTGATTTGAAACGCAAATGTTGTTGCGTTTGGAAATTTCACTAAATGGCGGTTTCCGCGAATAACAGTTCGTGACTGGCAGTTATCAGGTGGCTAACAGTGGCGTTTGGATGTCCGGATCGTGGGCTCCATTCCTCTTCATCATCCCATCGTCGGCCCCTTCCTCATTCGCCGGTCTTTCAATAGCCTCGACCTCCTTCCTGTTACACTGTACATTGATTGTATAATAAGTTCTACTGGGTGATTGTAATTTCGTGGCTGTCAAATGCGTTAACACTTAGCATCAGTACTCGACTTACTATTCCTTATCCCGCAATGGTGAGTTGAGCATTTAAGTTGTGTAATCACTCGTTCCATATACTGTTTAAATCTTCGATGACTCAAGTTGTTGAAATAACCAAGCTCTGCACTACGAATTCCAGCAGAGTGGTCGACCTTTGTCAGCTACATCTTTGACTTTACATATGCAATGACAAATGGGAGGTTTATCATGCCCTTTTAATACTCCATCAACTAGAAGCCTGCCGGGATGGTTCTACTTGTTCGGTTCGTAGTAGTTCGTTTCGGATTGGAATCCCATATAAAGCACGACAAACATGAGCAATAAGTTGATATATACCAAACGGTAAATATTGTGTTCAGCTGGTTTATCTCGTTATGTAAAGATTAATGCTCTCAACAGTGTTAAAGGCAACATTCGCCTCAGTACTACTCTCTAAACTGCTTATATAATAACTTGGTATCGAGGTAAATGTAGATATCAATACCCCCTAGATTCTTGTCTAATTGTAATGCATCCCCAGATCTTCAACTATTCAAAAAGTGTATTACAGTAAAAAATTGCGAGAGACGACGTAAGCCTTTGTTTCGTGATGATTAATATGGTTGGAAACTAAGTTGTTTGCCGCTGATGCTAACTCAAAGCCGTCGGCGAGTATTGGTGAAATATTTTCGTGGTAACTCCATTATTCTTTGTGCAACCAATATTTATAATCAACCTTTAATGTACTTATTAATACAGCGCTGGAAATTCGTTTCCCGAAGCGAATTAACACGCATTTTGAATGCATACGACAAGATTCAAGTCAAACTCAAACTTTACGCACCCAGGTGCAATTGACTTTCCAGCTCCTACAGATGAAACATATGTCGGATATAAGTGGCATGCGTATAATGAAAATAATAAAAGACTATAAGGACGCATGACTCATAACCAAATGAGCTATCAGTCGAGAGAAATTCGTATGTAAATCTATTCCCTCAGGTCAGAAAGAAGATTCAACGTTTCATAACGAACTTTTGCATTTGTCCTAAGGTTTCCATTAGGCTGATTGAGTTACTTTCCTCTTAGCCGTGGTAAAACAAACTTTGGGGATTTGGGGATAAAATTGGGATAGTTACTTAGCCGTAGGGTAAAATTGCGGGAGATGAATTTTCAGTCATTAGAAAAACGAAGTGTTGCGTTTTCTTATACTGCTGCTTGCTTTTTTCCTGGATAAACGATAAAATGAATCGAACTCACACAAGCAATGTGTTTGATCACGTGGTTGACTCAAGACCAAAAACATAGAATCCGGAAAACACTATCAGATGTGCTGCCGAATTTGCAACCGTATTCTATAACAGATATTGATGAATTTCCTGCACGTGATTGCACTGTTGGACGCAATGTCCTTCTATATGCCATCGACTCAAACAATTCGCATTAATTGCCCAAAACAGACTATTATTCTCCAATGTTCTAAGGCTAGATTATCAGGAAATAAAGGACAAATATCTTGGGAAGTCCATGTCATTTCACGATCAATGCTTTTGAATATTTGCCTGTTTCGTGGCTTCAGCTTATAGTTTTCGATGATTTTCGATTGCCCAATGGAGCGTTTAGGTCGCAAACACGCTGTGGACACCATCTCGACCGGCGGTGAAATGTTCGTGACGTAAGCACCTAGCCCAGTTATCAAAAGCTTCAGAAAGTCATTTTGTCAACCAAGCTTTGATGATTTTGTGCAAAACAATTTGATTAATATGTCAAATAAAAGTACAATCTTTTAATTATTAGTAGTATGTTTGGATGCAGTCTACTTGGGGACTACAACAGCGACTTGTTGATAGTTTTTCGCTATTTAGTCAAGGTTTTTCTTCAGAACAGAGAAACAGTCACTGATTTGGTTATTTAAAGTTAGTGATACTTACTTTAATGCGCTCCTGGGAGTTTCTGTGCTCTCATCCACTTAAGCGCTACCTATTTAGAGTGTCAAAACATGGAGTGCTTAAAATCCTTTTTGCTTAATTAAGGTTTTCCGTAAACTAAAATTTGTTACCAGTTTCCCGTCGTTTTTTTCTGCGCGCATTTTCCTGACTAGCTGTCTTCAGTCGTATCGTACGATCCTGAGTGCAATATTCTTGGTACACTGTTAGGTCATCTGTCACGGGTCCCTTTGTTCATCTTGTATATGATTTATGCCTATGCTTTACTTGTTCACTCGTTGATACCACGTCTCTGCACCTTTTCGAAGATGGATATGTAAACCCTAATGATACCTTTGACCATTTACGACCAGGATTTGGAGAAATCGCTCCAGGTCTACACTGGCAGATTATTGTCGAGTCATAAAACGAGACTTAAAGACACTGACGTTCTTTTGTTCTTTTGTTCTTTTATCCATTCATTTTGTCCTTCTTCTTGAGCTGAGCCGGATGAAACAGCTTACATGACTAACCGTAGCATTGTATCCCATGATCAAAATTAGCGGCCCGCTCATGAAACGCACATAAGAGTTGCGCTTGAGGAACCAGGCGAAAGATTCTCACCGAGAGTGGAGACATTCCAAAAGTAACTAATCTACATCATGTGACTTGGAATATAGTTGTCATATGCCACTTAGTCACGTGTCCTCGTGTTGCTAGCTGAGCACTTTTGGATTTCAAACAAGATCAACCAACTGAGGGGAATTGTTCCGCGTCAAATTGTATACCAGCTTGAGTGAAAATCGGGTTGTTTCGTTTTTTTTTTGCCTGTGCATAACATGCATGATATAAAAATTTCAGTTTGAGCTACACGTAAATTGCAAAATCTACCAGGCTTTGCTTATAAGCAACCAGCGGTCCCAAAGAAGGTCTGAGGTTCGAATCCCAGATCCACCAGTCACTTTGTTAGTAGATGGCAATCCACCTTCGCTGGCTCGTTACCACACTACATCTATTGAGACCTCACATGGTTTTGTATCACTCCAAGCTTCCAGGTAATGGTTATCGATTCTTCCCTCCTTCCCGTGTGATGGTCTCTGGCGGCTATGGGGCACGCTGCTTCCACTAGACTTACGCTTCAAGACCCACAAAAAGATCCTAACCGAAGCAGAAAATGTAGGTGGTTACGCTTAGAAGTGGTCACCTTCTTACAAAATGAATCACGTATCTTCTAGAATCCATTTTCTGGCCACTAAAAATGGGCATGTTCAAGTCTCTGCACGCGCAGAAGCCAACTGTTCATGAAGTTTATTCACTGGCTGGCAGCGGAATTCCCAGACATTCCCACTGACTGCGTGATCCTTAGGCGAAAGGCTTTTTGGCTTTTTAGCCGTTTTAGTCTAGAATCGCGTTAACTTTTCCTTAGATCGTTTACTAGTCGAACATAAACGACAGCTACCCGAATTTACTGCCCTCATTCGTTCTGTTCAAATTGATTGCTGATCTTTCAATCCAATGCTAAAAGGTTTCATTTCGTCACCTTTTCGATCGGTAACATCAATTTTTTCCCGCCCTTCTCACACCAGTCTTGATCTTGACTCCATAGGTGATACTCACACACCACAGGACATACAAAAATAGTTATTCAACAAAAGCAGGTCCTCTGTAAATCCATCCTTTAGCGGAATGAATCTCTACACCCCCCATCTGCCACTCAAATGTGACGGAGACTGAATTTTCACCTCCCGTTGTTGCGTTTTACAAACAATGTACGAGTCGTACCATTTCATCACGGATTCATATTGTTATGGTTTAAATATGAACCGATAAGTGCACTTATTCACGAATCATAGTGATGACAAGGGAATCAGCACATTTTTTTCCTATTATAAACCAGCTGTCTGTCCAGGTAGTCTATGCTAACTCAGGAAGTAACTAGGGATTTGACAGCCGCTATGATAAAGTTTGTCCATTCAAAGGACATTTTTCCACTATTGACTGGCAAAAGTGTGGAGCTCTGGAGAATGTCGAGGTTTACGCAGAATCCTCTGAAATGGTCTCCCCTGGAATGCAATCAAGACCAAGTTTTTGGAGACAGCTTTGGTACCGAATTGGGAAGTGATATCGTCCTGCATGCCACTAGGGCATGTATATCAGTTGACCAACACATGGGAGTAGCATAATAGCGTCTGCAAATGAGCCTATGAAATAAACTTCCAATAAGATAGTGAAATATCAAGTGCCATAATAAATGATAACTCCGCGTCTGGCGAGGAGTAACGAGTCAGTCTAAGATTATCCTATGAGTATTCACGAAAATGTGATTGGGAAAGTTATTCAGACCGCGATGAATGAGTGCAGTGAGAGGGGCGTGCCCCATAGCCACTAGGGCCCATTGTGTAGCAGAGGGGAAACCGACAATCATGATCCCAAAACTTGGAGTGGCATAGAACCCCATTAGATCTCTCTGGGCTAGATGCGGTAACTAGCCAAGTAGATTTTGATTGATTTCAGAAAACATTATTACTGTTATTGTGATTATTGTTATTATCATTATTTAATTTACTTTTATTGATGTATATTTCCATTTCTCATAAACAACTTTACCTCATCAGGGATGTAACCAGAATGCAAAGTACGTTTATGAATCACAATGGTCATTCGTCGGAGTGTTTTCCTCGGTTAATCAAGACCAGTCTTCAAAATAAGCACGTAGTGAGTAGATCTGTTCTTCATTATGACGCCTTACATCAGGATATAGTGGAAGAGATATGTCCTTTAGTCGTTGGGGGCCACTGCGCGGGAGAGAGGAACCGGAAACCATGGTCTCTAACTTAGTGTGGCTTAGAACTATGCAGGGCTTCAATAGCTCAGGTGTGCTAAAGCTGGGGGACAGCAAGTAGCCACGTCCTACCAGTGACCGGTGGACCTGGGTTTCGAACTTCTGATCTTTTTGAATGACAGATCCCTGATTCACCTAACCACCGCCAGTGTGGGTAGCTACAGGGAAGGTTGAACGCGGTTGTACCGGGTACAAACCCTTGTATTTTATGCTATACTTGGATTACAGCGGGGGGGGGGATAAATTCCATTTTCAATGAACGGTTTAACGTGGAAATCAGACTACGATAAACGAATAATATGTTTGTTTTTGAGCGTCAGTTCATCCTTGTACCCCGGAAGCCTTTGCACATGAAGGTACGCAACACAGAATACATCGAAAAAAGCTGGAAGCATTCTAATTCGGCGTCAATCAAGGGGCATACTCAGATACTGACTTCCATTTTTGTAGCTTCGTTGGCCTCGATTCCGATTCTTGTCCCCATGTTCAGCCTTCGTCTATCTGTACGTCTGCAAGACAAATGGCGTTCCATTTTCTGTCCGCAACCTAACCAGGATTAAGGAATCTAATAATATCCGCCAGCGGTTCTTCAGTTTGTGGTCTTCGAATTACGTTAGAGCAACGGTTACCGGGGGATCGGTCGTGGGGCTCTGTGAAAATATTTTCTAATCATCTCTATGCATGCACCATTTATAATAGTAACATCGGTATTTACTTTAGGTCATATTTTCAACCCCTTGCTTTCCGGCACTCTACCTTTTTCCAGATCGTGTAACCGTGTGTCCCGGCTTTCGTACTGTTATCGACCCGACTACTGAGCGTGAGAGAAACTATTCCTACTTCGTTTGTCCTGATGACCCGGATGAGTTGTGGAACACATATTGTTGCCTAGAGGACATGTCGTCTCGTGGATTCTGTTGTCAGCCTAGTCACTATAGGTAAGTATTTCGCTAAGAAAGAATTATTTGTCTCAGTCAAACGTTATAACCATTCAGTATGTTAATTGTCTTATCGTTAGGCTCACACTTCCTTAATTCTAGACTGCCTACCAAACGAAGCACGGTACAACCAGGGAGGAAAGAGTATATGGTATCAGAATTCGGAAGGAAATAAACAGCAGTTTTTTTGCCTTTTTGCGTACGCAGTTTGCTTTCATATGCCAGAGGGAGAGAATAAAAAGAAGTAACTTAATGAGCTTGTGTGCGCAACAGAAGGTGTACAGGTCGCTTTCGTATAAAGTTTATTAATGTAAGAATGCAGTTATAAAGTGAGTTTACGGCCCGATGCCAGAAATACGTGACCGCTTCAGTACGAGGAGTCATCCAACATTGAGGCCGAATTATGTCCGGTAAACGACTGGCTGGCAAGCTCTTTTGGGATCTGATGAATGGTGCACGGGCCAAGAGCCAGATCAACCACAAACAAGGTGGGAAGTCGAGCATTTATTCTGATTTTGGGATAAAGTAAAAGTGATCTGATTTTCGTGGCACGCTCAGGTGAACAGGAGCGCCGCTCAAAATGTGTACCGAAGAAACTGTGAGCTCGAGAGACGGAGTTGTCGGACAATGAGCTTTAACCTTAACAGACCTGCAAGTCGCCTGACTATGACCAATAAAGTACAGTTGTGTAGGTCGACTAGAGGTCATTTGGTCGTTTTTGTGGGTTAAAGTGGCAAGAGTTTGAGATCGTGTTAGTAGGAATACAAAATGGCATTGGCACCGGTTCATGATTCGTTTGTGAACGCAGTAGGGCCAGGTTTCCCAGGCCGAAGCAGGTAGTCTTAGGAATCCACAGCAGAAACTCTTAACCACCCAGAACGTGACTCGGAACAGCGGAACGAACCATGGGGCCCATGACTGGTTACTCAACTTATCCGGTACCTTCTTCCGCCATGAATGCCTCTGCGCGTAGTGCCAAAAGCTTCTAACCGCCCTTATTTGGTTCGGAATCAGAGTTTAGCCATTCCCAGCAGACTGGCTGTAGAAGATCAGTGAACCTAATGGAGATGGCCAAGCATTCCCCTTCGGCCTCTCACTAATGAGATTTCCCCAGCCATTAGAAGCTTGTACGGTGAACTTTTTCAGCCCATGCAGTTTGAGATTTGCGGTCATTTGGAAGCATTTCAAGAGACGTTCGGGAGGTTATTCACCCGACACACTCCCCCCGTCCATAATAGCGCGTTTGGAGGCAACCGTTTAACGGCTGTTTTTTTTTATTTTTCTGTTGCATCGAATCCTTCGTATAGCTAGCCGGTGCTTCCACCACGTTGCGCAGAAAACTGAGTGTTTACTCACCTTCGAGTATGTTTTCTGGTGAGTATGCTTTGAAATAACGTACTGTCAGCAATAACGATTGTTTAGTTCTAACGACAGCGTGCATGCGCTAGTCGCGGGTGCGTCATGTCTGTTGGATGAACAATGAACTGGTCAAATTTGAGTTGGAGTGAAGTGTAGATATTTATTGACTGTCGAGGTGTATACACCGATATAACAATTGAGCTGTGCAGTTCAGTTTGCACAACCTTCCACTAGCGTGCCCTGGCTTGGTTTTTCTACCTCCCACTATCGAATAATAATGGAGGGAAAACCTTAATGTCATAAGTCAGAAGAACAACAGGCAAGAGCGTCATATCACCTTAGGTCTTCAGCCACCGCGTTGGGCCATGGACTTTAACTCAGTTATACGATTAAAATTTTTCGAGACAGTCCAGTAGTCCAAGGTTCTCATACTTTTCGCCACACCACGGGACTGACCAACTTAACTGACTGTTCAGCCACTGTTGCTTTGAAGAACGCGTACTCGAATAGTCGATCTTTTTGTTCCAGTCACCCTAACCTATTCGAATTCAATGGAGGTTTTGTCGGTTGGGCTCCGTGATCCAATACCCTACGTCTCCTCTTTGAATTCGTAAAAGGTGAGATGTGATGTTCACGGAGCTCCGTGTAACCTTTGAACATATTTATCTTTTTATTCCTATGATTGGTGATACGGCAGAGTGTTATTTCCGGAGAGGTGTTTGGCCAACCTAAGGTTGCCAAATGGATAATTCACCGGATAGTGAGAGGATTTGAACTCGCGACTTCCACTTTGAAACATTACTCTCTTCCACTTAACCACTACCGGTCACGTGGAGCGAAAGACAATATCTGGATCTGCATCTTCTTAAATTTCATCCAACTCGTAGTAACCAACTGTGGTTACAGCTATTACGTTGCTTGTTGCATCACCTAGTCGGTTATAAATCCAATGCAATCACACCAATCAAGTTGTTAGTTAGAAAGTTACCGACGAATGATGAACTCAACTACACTTGCGTCATTGAATCTATCGCATAATCATCCCAGCCAAGTCCCTGAAATCAACTCATCCAGCTGGGGATGGTTATGCAAAGGAAGAGGCGAGATTAATTCCGTAAATTTGACTACTGCTATCCTTCAGCCTACGAGTCTCACACAGCAAATACACAGCGGCGACGCTATATATATATATATATATTTAGAGTTGAGAAGGCGTACACTGAGTTAATACGTTTATCGTGACGTTTCGATCCAAACTATATATATATATTATATATATATATATATATATATATATATATATATATATATATATATATATATATATAGCCGCGGTTGCGCTGAAGTATTTCGTAGAGAATCGATTAGGCTACAGAATCCTTGCATGTTATTTCTGCGATCGATGAAACTGTGGTGCGTGAAATGTTTTGCTAAACTCTGAATGTTTTAACGGTGGTAGTTGAGAATCAACTTACATCTGAGGTGTATGCTGACTGTGAGTGGAATATCGTATCGACAGTTTCTTCCTCGCCAGCGACCTTCTCTCGCAATGAGAAATGCTCTCGGCCCATCCGGTGATAAGTGATAAACTGACTAGCATCTTTATGCTAAATGCGGACAGGTTTATTGTTTAAAGAAACCAACGCAGGATTGAGCACACTGGTGATGCAGCTCACATTCAGTCCGTTCGATAGCCTTCACTTGATTCACAACGATAACATATATCGTCATGCTAAACTCAATCGGACGGCAAGTTCCAAGTATTATAAATAGAACCCAAATCTAGACTGGGAGTTTTCAAACCCAATATCCATCCAAAAGATCCCACACTAGTTCAGTAAGAGTACTGAAAGAATGAAACCATTCAGAGCCCCATCAAAAACACCCTCGATACTTATGACACCATTTTAAATAAGAGACTGCATTCAGTGTACATGGATTATGCCAAAAGTACTTCACCTCACAAAAACTGATTATCGGCTGTAGGACTTTGTCGTCACGACACCCTATTCTTAATCAGAATGTTTTTCAAAAGCAAGCAGGTTCATCACCATGCTCATTATCTTAAGTCTCGCAGTTTATTGGAAACGTTGGCAAGTCTGAGGTAGTGCGAAACTTCACGCGTGACACAACGTGGCCCGGTGTCGTTTCCGTAGAACGCATTTGCATTCATGTTTCTTACATGAGTGATTTCACAGTCTTTACACATATCGGTACGTTCGCCTGTAACACAGCTGACAACTCAATGTAGTCAGGTTTTTATTCAAATAGTGTTTATTTTTGCAACCGATCTGACACACAGCGCAACCTTGGGCGCAGATCATATACCGTATGAAGTATGGCTAAAAAAGAAACTAATGGAAAGAAAGGAAAAAATAAGAAGTAGTCTTGAATCAAGTATACATATCATCTCTTCCATTCTCTACCTCCACCGCTTGTGTATCGCTGTGCGTGGTTCCTGAATAAGCTTGATACTGCCCAAACCGAAGTAGAAGGTTGATATAAAGGGCTTTATTCTAAGCGTTTGATCAAACGGTCTAGTTTACATGGCAGCAATGCGATCTGAGGGTCTCACAACGCAGTGGTTGTGGATGACGGATTACTCAGCTCAGATTTCCTTCAGGTGGGGCTAAGCATCCTATTTGCCCAGTACTGCCTTCCGCCACAGATTCCGGTGAGCGTAATGACGAACGCTTTGTGCGCCACCCGTTGTCGGTTCGGAACCTTGATTGAGCAGTCTCTTTTAGGTTTACTGTCGAAGGCCAACCAACCGAACTATATGTATTTCGTTTTGCAGTCTCCGCAAAATATTGATTTCCTGTTCCTTTCCAAGCGCTACAATCGCTTGCCTTTACTGTTTCTGTTCTTGGTAATTCCGCATTGTCTCGACTTCCTCCATAACCATTATCGTTTGATGCCTTCCCCGCACCTGTTTGGACCGGTTTTTGTCTCCACATACCGGACCTCAACTGTCCACTCTTCTTTCTTGCCACTATCAAATCCTGAAATCTTTTGACATTTTCTCGTTTTGAACCACCTGCGACTGTTTTGTTTTGAGATGGAAGATGAGCAAACTGATTCTGTTATGAAATTTTCCCGCGCTTTGTCTTCTAACTCTTAGCTATGACCCTTCTGTTGTAACTTACTCTGTATGCAATAGGGGGGAAATCTGGCAGTAAAAATCGGAGGATTCGCAGTGAATCTCTTTCATTTTATTCTCCTTTCGTGCTGCTAGCAAAGGCGGACACCATCGAGTTCACTCGGACTAGTGGGTGTTCTCGCTACCAACGCCCACTTATGCCCATTATGTTCGTGTTTTGGGTTCCTGTCGAGGAACCCAAATCTAAGAGCAGTAGTAAATGCTGAATCGACACATGTACTACCCTAATTTAGGAGTCTCAACATACTGATAAGGTCGGACGATAAACTGGGCTAAAAAACCGCATGAAAACACCAATTCATATCGGTGGGATGAAATAGTCAGCGGTCCAATAGATCAGCGAATGCTGACTACAAAATCCAATATGAACAATTTGTTTTCGTTTATTGAACATATGTTTTATGTCTCCTCAACGTGGATGTTCTCCCTAAGGTTATAGGGAATGGAAGACGGGAAAGGTGATCGATTGATGAGTCTCATCTCTTTTCAAGTTTTAGAACACGAACCGTAGTGTCTGTTGTGATTGTTTTAATCTTAATTCCCTTTATTCACAGCCTTCACTTCAGTTTTCTGTCTCTTCCCTCCTGTTCTTTCGTAGTTCCTGGTCTCAAAACACGTAAGATTTCTCATCAGTTCCTTTTGTCTAGATGGCACGCGCACTCCGTTCTGTTCGCCTAACGTCGATCCATTCTGCTCTGCCATTTCTTCGAGTTTTTCCGGTTGAACGTTCCTCGGTCACCTGGTTATTCCATAACTGTATTTTTTGTGCAACGATCAACTTAACCATTCCTCTTAACCTGCATTGTTCTTTCAGTCTCATCTTGTTAGATCACTGTAGTTCGGCGGAATCGGGTTGTTTCCACCGTCTAGCACAAATACATGTTGCGTTGTTGTTTGCCCATTATCAACACTCTATTTCTTATTGCATTCGCGAAGCTTGTGTGCTGTAAATATGCACCCCTCTCCATAGATTCTAAGGCAAACTACTCTGGCTGTGGCATAGCTTCAGATGAGAAAGACAGTAAGACGAGTGGCAACGAATCGCCGTTTGCTACTACTAAAACGACAAGCGTTAACAGTGCTAGTATGCACTACCCCCGGACTCCAAGGTGGTAAACGTCTTATTCATTTCACCTCATCCGGTTCAGCGATGCACTATGAGACAAAGATATTGCATCTTCGTTCGGCTTGTTTCGCAAAACTACTTTTGAGAACCCAAACGGTAACCCAGTTCAATACCTAGACACGATAATTCTCCGACTACATGATTCGTCATTCAGCGTCAGCATCCGACTAACCATTGAAGACGCTGGAAATGGTGTGTATTTATCAGGAATCATCAGCAGCGCGCATCTCTCCCGGGACCCTTAGATAAGTATACCCATCGCGTACTGGAGAGCTTTGACCCTAGTGAACGGTGCTTAGTCGCATTTGCGTATCTCAAGAACCTGATCGTCAACAGTACCTTTTTTCAGGAGTTGCCAGCCTGGTGCTCTGTCGCCGGTAGGCCAACCCATCAGATCGACTATATCTTGATGTACTCTCGCTGAGGATCATCGGCCCTAAATAGTCGGGTATACCATTGCGACGTAGCGGGAACCGCCATTGGTGCGGATCACACACTGCCCAATCACGTTCCCATCCAATTCATCTGTGTCACGTCACCAGGTGGCACAGAGCAATCTGAAAATTATCCCGACTCACTCCCTCCCCTCATTAATCGGAATTCATCGTCGCACAGAAAAAGGAGAACAGGGAGTCATTCGGTGATGAAAGCATCGAAGTATTCTCCCCTTATTTTTCAACTCCACTGGGTCCAGTAAGTAAGCTGTTCCGTCGTATCTGGAACTTCGTAGCTTTCCCAGAAGACTGGACAACCTCTTATTCATTCGCTGCATCAAAAAAGCGACAAGATTATGTCCGAACTAAAGAGGCATCACCTCTGTCGATATAGCGGCCCGACTTTTGCAACGGTTCTGCTAAACTGCTCTGTTGCATGATGCACGAACACGTTCTACCCAGTGTGTTTTCACTGAAGAATAGATTCCGTTGACCAGGTCTTCATGCTACATTGAATTGCTGAAAATCGGTACCAGTCCGAGAAACCCATCTCAGTATATGTAGCAGGATGTGGAAGTTTTGAATAAGACCTCTCAGTCAGTCTCCGACAAACAGAGCTTAGGAAGGTACAATAAGTTCATCACAATGAAAGTCGCGGTTGATCGACATATTCGTTACTGTAGGACATAACTTGATTGGATTTCGTATTTTAGTTTCACATTGCATTAGTTTCCGAATTTCGAAGTGATCCAAGTTGGGAAATTTCTCGATCTCGAGAATTTCAAACCATGCATCACGCAACCCTTCTCCATGTGGGTAGTATCCAATTGTAGGTTGGAATCTCGCTGTGGCCAAAGTTTCCGCATTTGAATGAATTTAAAATTTCCCAAATCCGCCAAATTGAATTCCATATTACCGAAATTCTCTAAAGCGGTATTGACAATGCGTATGGATGTGAAAATATTGTGAAAAATTAAAGTTGACCCGATTTCGCCCTCGGTGCACGCATTCGGCGCTGCCTTCTAGTAGATTTCAGCTTAACTTAAGCTATTGTTACGAAGGCTGCCATAGACCTGCTGACATTCTCCAACCTGTTCCAGATATCGATTGTCTACTGTAAGTAAATAGCATGCGAACGGATCGTTTTTGGAAACTGTGAATGTTACTGACCCATGCGAAGTCAACAAATAATGTGTACAGACAGGCGTCTCTAGACGGGAATTACCACAAGGGAGGTTCTGCATTCGGTCGTTTGTTCCCATTTTTCTTGCTCACATGCATTTGCTTATTAATACCCACCTGTTTTTTCTTCGTTCATCGGTTCAAATGTTATTGGTTACCAGTCTTTGCATGCTTCTTTATTGGGAGCTTGTCACATTTTTACTGCAAATATGATGTCCGTTAGGTGAATTGCATAACTCAGTGTGTTCGGATCCCTTTCTCGTTTATTCGGGAAAGGCGTGAAATATTCGGATGACCGGATAACGGGAGATGGATTTTTGATGTAAAACCACACATTCTTTTCCTTTTTACCTAACGTATCTGATATGATTTCCTCTGTGTGTGGCTCAAAAACAACAAGTTCGTGAATAGCGTCTCTACATGATCTTAAGTTCAAAACCTGTATCGTTCGTCATCTTCGCTACTACCCTGATTGTTTTTATTATTGTGTTCACGCTGTACTTCCAGTCCAATAATTCCTAGATTTTCGGAACTCGTTAGGGAACCATCTGAGCACGCCGATTAGTTAATTCCCATGCTGAACGGGTTACAGCTGCTTTGACTTCGGCATTTGGCTGGTCACGAGCTCACTGCGGAACCGTGGATTCCGATTACGTCATAGTGAAGAATGGAGGCGGTAGCAAATTTGTGATTAACTCTACACACCATTCTTCCCTTGTTCCTCTTTTTGATTCAGTTTCCCTCCTTACCTATGAGCGCGATGATACACGATCTGTACTCAGAATCATACTAAATACATATCTGGTTTAGGGAATGGCGACTTAGTATTAGAAGATTTAGCTTTCTCCAGTTTAAGTGTCGTTCTCATGTTTGAGCATTTGGTTACTGACCTCTCTTTTCGGCTGCACCGAGACACTAGAGCTCTTTAATTCCAAATTGACTGGACGAGATGGAACATTGTTACTGTAGCTATCGTATTTTGTTTCTATGCCGCAAGCAAACTCCTCAGGTCAGTTTTGTGTTCTACTGAACCGACCGCGGCAATAAAATTTGGACAGGATAGTCAATTCACGAGGTCCAGGGATGAAATTGAACTGTATTGTCGTTTTCCCACTTCACGTTTTCTGCTGTTTGATGCACTGTCAGTGCTTTCACCCGATACCGTAGCCAAGCGACTGGAACCCTGCGCTTTCACAGCATTGTCGCTTACTGTTCTAGATTTTTTAGGCGTTCTTTCTGAATGAATACCTACCCGTAACACAACGGTTAGATGTTAATTATAGCTGTCCCGAACAACAGAGCCAAATTTTCGATGCTCCGTCCTGTGAACTTTCCATGTCAAATTTCACTGGTTGGAAATCTGGTGAGAAAACGTGCAATCCTAAAGTCCCGCTCACTGCAATGATCACATTTGTTCGATGACTAAAACCTTCCAGCACAGACTGCAAGTCCGTACCTCGATCACATATGATATCAGGACATAATTTGCGCCTCTGTACGTGTTCCGTTGGTTACTGCTACCACTCATCACTAATGGTAGAATGTTTGTACCAGAATTATGCTCTCGGAACCTCCCTTGGAGGAATTTGATTGACAGTTTCGTTGATGTCATGTTTTTTATAACTGGAGAAAAACAATTTGGGCCTTTCGAAGTACGCACACATGGATTGCTACTCAAATAACTGCGCTAATAACGAAAATCTACCTACTCGTCTTCCGCTAGACTGGGATTTATACCCGATATGTCAACGGCTGAGTTGTGTATTTCTATTTACTTCGTGTGTTCTTTTTCTCTATGTCGGTTGCCCACTGAGTTACCGGAAATCGTTTGAGTTCATCCGTTTTGTCTTTTTTGTTGATTGCAAGTCGTAATAGTGCCACATTTTCAAATTCTCTTCCCATATCCCAACTATGCACAGGGCAATTTCTTACGGATCGAGTTTCGCTACCTTCGCTGCTGTGATCATTGCTGCCGTGACGGTCTACTGCTGTTGCTGCCGCGGTCGGTTCAAATCGAAACCGGCATCGAACAACGAGAATTCCGGTCTTGCAGAAGAGGTATGAATAGGATGCATGTATTTCTCACATCTTCAGTAATTTGTTTGCTGTCAGTCTCCTCTGGAATCCTTTTCGTGTAATACATTATTTTCTTTCCAGTCGTTTGCCACCTGTTAGACTTTTTGCTAGTAATCCATTAGACTTTTGTCGAGTTTCAGGGGTCTGTCGCATCCAATTAATTTCCTGTTCATACGTGTTCTCCGTGTCCCGCTGTGGTCTGTTCTTCACTTAGCGAGTAGGAGATGGTCCTGTCACTGATCTTTCGCCGTCAAGATTTTCAAACGTGTATTACATTGGTGGCATCCAGCTATTGCACAACTATTGCTTTAGTGAAACAGCAAATGACTGGTTTTTAGCCAGTGGGCTAAATTCTGTCGTCAGTCACTTCCTGATCGAACGAACAGAGAAATCTAAGGAAAGTTTGTACAATGTGTTCTTTTATTTTGAAATGCCTTGAGGAGCCGGATGTTTCGTAAAATTGCTCTCAATAGTGTTGCCTTATGTACACAAGGAACCAGCCGAATTTTCCATTCTGTATGTAAAATTCAGCTGTCCGAGCCACCTCACAAAACTAGAATATTCGACGTGCGACAAGAAGTGTTCGAGACAGATCCTATCCTATTCGGTGTTCTGGATAGTTTGTCCTTTGTATCTGTGGGAGAATTGGTTCTCTAAAGATAACAACGATGTTCACTGATTTTGTTTGGATAAACAGGTGCTTTTCTTGTCTCCACAATTTCTGTTCGACTAGGATGCGTTGGCACAATTATATTTATTCCCTAGTTAACCGTCCGGTTTCTCCTCGTAATTATCTATCTAGTAAATAACCGCAGATTTCAGGGCAGTACCTTCTGGGCTGTGCCGGACTGTGAGAATTCTTCGTGCTCATATGAAACCGGGCTGGAGCTTAAGCACGCAGTGTTCGGATAAGGCTATGGAAACACGTAACCATAGCACTGTTACCCGTAGAAAGCGGGCGATGACTACAAGTTCCGTTAAGATGGGGATGTTGGTTGGTAATACGGAATATATCCGTCTGGTGCCGTATACGCGCAGTACGTCTGTATGTCAGAATCGAGTCCGTTCCAGGATGAACACCGCCCCCTGTCTATGTCCCAGGGGAGCATTTCAGTCATAATTTGCAGTTGAAACTGCCATTATATAGTTTCCCAAAAGGTCTGTGGAATAGAGATGTCGGTGGGCAGCTTGATTGTCCGACGTTTCGGCTACTTTAGGTAGCTTCTATTGAGGTAGATTTTTCAGCGAGTCGTTGTGCTGCTGACACTGGGAAATTGCATACTTATAAGCATCACATGGCACACCGACTTTTCGATGCACTTGATGCAGACTAGTTACCTACCATTACCAATGTAGGTAATCTATGAAAGAAGGTCGCTAACTAGATCAGTTAATAAACTGCGAAATCCCTGGGCAACTCCTTTCGTCCTCAGAGGCCGTTTTAATGACATCGTGTATCTTTCTCAGACAATGCATTCACAATTGTATGGCCACGATAGCCTCGATAAGTGTCCAAATCTCAGTAACATTTTACGCAATTTACTGCCACTACATATCATCACCCATATCAGTCTGCTCCTAGAACATCGGTAATCGTATGTTTGATTCACTTCAGTTACGCTAACAAAGCAAGTTCGTCAATTTAAGGGAACGGAGAGGACTAAAAACGGATACCCCATAAAGGTTGAGACAGTGTAATGGAAAACTCAGGAAACTAAAAAGTCGTTTCCGATCGAACGCTGAGCCCAACGGAGCGACGCCTGCTGAAAGGCCTGGACTTTTACAGAAAACCTCTAAGGATTCAGAAAATAGTTTTTTCCTGTAGAAATAGCGCTGACTACTCTGTCGCCGGAGATTGTTGACCAAGCCCAGCTCAGGAAACGCAGTATCCTGAGTAGTCGAGAACCCGTTATATCCTGTATATAAGGAAAAATGAAAGGCACTGATCACAAAACAAGATCAGTCTGTCCACTAACCCTGGTAAAGGTAACGTGACGGCTGTCCTTAAACGGGAAGACCATGAAGGAAATGATTCAGGACACGTGGAAAAGTGCATGCTTCAAAGTAATTCGAAAAAAGGAAAGTCCATATCATAATAAAGCAAACTCCAGCACATACATACACCTGCTTAAAAACGACAGACCGGGAAGTTTATACAGACTTGTAAAAATTCACAAACCCTGTGGACCCATCCGCCCAGTTGGTGATTATACTCCTGAATAGCCAGTTCAGTTTAATTTACCTTACAATGGAGTCGGAAGATAATGAAAGGGTAGTCAGTCTTCTGGGCTGTAATTTTGAAGCAAATAATGCATAGATCTTCAAAATAAGCATCCCCAGAAAATCCACGCACTGACAGGTGTCTAAACTTTCACTCAGCTCCCCCACATTGCATTAACCGAGCACTCATTTCGTCGCTGCCTGGATAAGACAGCATGTGAGCAAAAAACCGGGCGAGTAAACAGCGTCCTTTAAAATAAAAACTACTCGTCGCAACTGATATGATATGAGTTAACAAAAGACAGAACAAAGATAAGCGCACAATCAAGAAAAGAAGACCGGTTAGCCTCTGTCGGGATATTATGCGGATTAGGCACATCGAAGACTATCAGGAAAGTTCTTAGCGACTATAATATCTAAAAATTTTTTCCGCATGGAAAACACCATAAAAATTGACCCGTGCATCGGCCCATAGTGGCTGCATTTGCAAGATCGGCATCAAGGACTGCTCAGCCAAATACATTGGACTGGTAGTCCGTTAAAGATTAAGGTCGCGGACCACAAACGAAAATATGGGTTCCGACCAACTGACAGAACCTCTTTATCAAAACTAGGATACGACTCAGCAATCGTATTCGACGCTATAGCTGAGAGCCACGATAGATTATGACAACACCAAAGATCCTCAACGTGGATCCCGAACATACACTGAGCGCTTGTACGCGGAAACCCTGTAGATAAACACCCACCTCACATACATCAACAAAGACGACGGGTAGGACTTTCCATCATTTCGACCGGACTATCGTCATTAGTAACAAAAGCTCACTGTCAATCGCATAAAACTTTTGACAAGGAAAACCGAAACCCCATCTCTTATTCTTCTCCACCCTAGTTTGACCAAAAATGTCATACCCACTCACTCGTGTACACACACACACACAACTACATGTGAACAGAAGACATTTCACACACCTCCATATACAACCAACCTTGTGATATCAGTTAGATTATAACTACTGCCCAGGATCATTTGATTGATAAATCTGCCTTGAGAAAAGCTAACCACGATCACCGGAACCTTGGTTGATTTCGCAGCCCAACGGCAGCGCTGTCACTGACTTTCTGGAAAATTGTGCACATGCAAACATCACGTGACACATCGAATTTTTAATATACTCCAGACCTCGTTCGGCTTAAACTCGTTCAACTGGCATTGGCCCTATGAAATAATCATCCGAATGCTAGCGATCGGGAATCACTATAATCATGATGAATAGTCGGGATAAATGGGACAGGCCATGATCTCTCAGAGGTGATATTACTATGGGGGTCAACAGTGCTGCAAACTCCTCGCACTGATTATCTTGGAAGTGCTTGAAATCGTCTTCATTAAAGTTATTCACAACACCGTGTGCGCCTGTTGCTACACGGTGTCGTTTCGTCAAATTGATATCCACTTATGCAGCTGTATATGTACCTTGTTATAGCACCCCTTGATGGGTTACCTTTCATAGTATATCGACGTTGCGGCGGCTGTTGACGACTGGTTTCATGGAGGCTGAAAGCCATTTTTGCAGGAATTTTCGTGAAGCACACTCGTTTCTGAGTCCGAACTTGTGTAGTTGTTCTGCTTATTTTTTCATTTCACTTAAGACAATTTGATCATATAAATCGAAACTTCTCTGTTGCTGGATATGTGAAATAAGATTTGACTCTCGTTGTCCAGTTTTTCACTAGGTTTGTCGATTTTTCCACTGTCAGCTATCGTACTCTGGCTAGAATTCTTTTTGCGGCATATTATTGTGTGCGCCAAATCTGTTCGCCCGTTCCCATCCCCGCAACAGATTATCGTTCGGTTTAGCTGGATCCTTTGGGATTCGGTTCACACCCATTTTCATCCAGTAGATTGCGGTTTATCCAACGCTCATCATTGTCGTTTTAACCAAGTGGTGTCTAAGAGGGACGTGGTTGGTGATTTTACCTTTCCATTGCGTTTGTACCATTGTGTACCTAATTAAGTGCGGTCACATTAAACAAACCGTTGCTCCTGCGCCACCTTAGAATCATGATCCAGTAGGTTCAGTTTGTACGACTGTTCATCTTGCACCAACGTGCTCTGGTTTTGGCCGCTACCTCACAGCACTATCTACTCGAAAGAAAAAAAGGAGTGTAGAATAGTGAAAAACTGCGAACTCAATAGTTGAACAAATATACAGGACAGAAATGATTTCGAGTGCGCGAACGCTACTAAATGTGGCACCAAGCTACGCCACTTATTGTCTCTAACTATCGCTTGGCGTTCCCGTGGACTCTAACCCGGTAGTCTTGTTGAACTCACACCATCTAGTCTACTAAAGTTTTCATATCTTTTCGCCACGTCATTGACTGACCATTTTGATCCATCATCCAACCATTATCTGTCTCGAAGAGTAGTGTACAGCAGGACAGGCGTTCTGTGGTCGTACTCAAAATATGTCCCAATCACCTTAACCTATCCCGGTTCAATGCCTATTCTAAATAGTAAACCCTGTGGCCAAGTCTAACGTCTTAGTTACTCACAAAACTACCCCACCATATTCACTGCATACTACGAAAACATTTGTGTTCAAACACCAAAATTCGTCACATCTGCCCTCAGTATCCATTTTTTGAGCCATAGGGTAATACCGACCTCACAACTGGTGTATACATCCGTCCTTTGATCGACCACCGGATGTCACACCGATGCCATAGATTCCTCAGATTGATGGAAACCAATCGAGTTTTCTGTATCCGCGAAGACACTTTATCCAACGTAAGTCCGCCGGGTCAGATACGGCTACCCAAGTAACAAAACAGTCCACAGTATTGACTGTTGTTCGGCATCACCTGTCCATGTTGTGACTTTGCCCGATTTCTGCCTTAATTGTACTGGGGCTACCAAAAACTGCTCACGCAGCTTCACTCATTCGATTTCTCGTCGAAGTCTTTCGTCGTGGTTAGCGGTTTTTATTCAGGTGGGATGTCTATATGTGTGTGTATCGCATCACTTTGTGGTCCGTTAAGTGGCTTCATGCAATGCGCGAATCTAGTGTCCGCACAAAAGTTAACTACCCATTTGTACAGTTAGTGCGTTGTCCTATCAGGAGCTTATGGGGTTCTGTGCCACTGCAATTTTTAACGTCGTGGTTGGTAGTTCCTCCGCCTCCTCTCCCACCGGTCAGTGTAGTGGGTCCTAGTGATTGTGGAGTGTGCCATTTCCACGACACTCACGTGTGAATCGTCGAAAAAAGCGCTTCGTTCCCTAAAAAAACTAAATAGCGTTGGCCTGAATTGTTTTTTTTACATCTTCACAAAGAAGAATTTCGGGCGTTTTAGAAAAATCGCTAGTCGTTCAGTGTTCACACAACACACTGGTTTCTGTCCAGTATATATAGTCATAATGGATAACGCTAAAGGCGGTAACACAACAAGATATCCATTTGGATTACAACCTCATTTTATGCCTGGTAAAGGATCATTACTCGAGCGAATGAACGTGACGTAGACTTATTGTTCGTCCCGGAAAATTTTCGTCGTATCCCTAATTTCTGAGATCCAAAGTCAAAATTACATGTGACTTCCGTCAACAGACAAACAAGGATCGATTATCCACCCAACAACGTAATAATATTTTCGTCAGGGCAAATCACGTGGATTTGTATCTGATTGTCTGCATCGATCCATTTTGCCAATCAGTTTTTGTCAGTATGCATACACGGGTCGTATTATGTGGAAGGCGTATCGTTAATGGAAACTTACTGAGCCCATGTACACTGACCAGATTGGGGAAAACTGATAGTCTATTAAAACCTAGGCTAATTATGTGTATCCGTTAATTATCTCGTTCTGATTTCGATCGTTTAACTGTATGTAAAACCCACAGTTCTTCCCAGTTATCATATCTTATATTTGGAATCCCTTGGGCCGTGTTCGTTAATCGACATTGCTTTTGCTTCCCAAGTCTCCCGTTGTATGAATTTGTTTGCTGGTGTTCTCACAAGGCGAATGTATGGAGTCCCCCAACTATTCTCGGTTTTTGACATCAATTAAGTTATGAAAGCGTTGAAAGTATCTGTGGTTCGCGCAGTCCTCACAAAGTTTAACCCCTTGCCTACTTCCGACGCACAGCAACGGACTCTTAATCCGAATCCGCCATACCCATCGGAACCCCCTATGATGACGTATCCTACGCCCCTTGGTGTCCCCAACTTTGGGCAAATACCTGCCAATCCTCCATTGGTTCCTGTCTCGCCGCCATCACCATCATTCCCCGGGCCTCATTTGGCAATGGGATCGGCTTGGACTTCCGGCCCTTCTGCTCCACCCGATCCGAGACCACCTGTGGACACACCACCGCCTCCCTACCCGGGTATCGACCCTGTCCCTCCGTACATCGCGGAACGGTGTATACCGTGAGTCCACATATTGCTTTGCCATTTGATTCTTTGTCGCACTCTAGTTGTTTGTTGTAATTTACTGACTTGAGTCGTTTGATTATTAAGTCCAATCAGTTTGTGAAACTTTTCATTAGGTGAGATTTACAGAAATGCATCCTTCAGGTGAGGTTTAGAAAAACGTCGGGAGTCATAAAACTGGTAAAGAATATCACCAGACTAGAGCAATAAACAGCTGGACGGCTTTAATGACATACCCAAAATACTGCGATAATTTAGTGAATCTCGTCATCACGTCTCGACATATTTACTGCCCATTTGGTTTGAGCCGAAAAATTTGCTGGCGTTAATATTCCTTTACTTAGCAGTCATTTCTTGTTCTGATCCCCAGTTGTCACGACACAAGACGCAGGCACTGGGCGCCATGCTGCACAACACGAACAAAATATTCTTTATATGAGTCGACTTTCAGGGCACCCTTTGGTGGCTGAGCAAACGCGACACTTCCTGATCGTAGCACACTAGAAGCCTTCTGACATCAAAACACTTGAAAGGCAAAGGACGTCAAACAAAGTCAAACAGCGACAAACCCACGCTCGTGACAATGGTGAGAGTCCAGGTCACCAACGGTACAGTCGAATTGATCCGATAAAACAAAAAAACGGGATCGGTTCCAGTGAAGGCATTTAGTAATGAGTGGATAGTACCTAAGGGGGGAGTAAATTTCAACGGTTGTTCGAATTCCTCTTCGGAACTCTTTACATGTTGATTTCCTATTGTCAGCGCTTAGTTATCAACTAGTCCGCTTGCCTGTTCTGCTCATCGATGTTAAGTGACTTTCCTATGCAACTTTTTCGCCCAGTTTATCGGTCGACTTGCGCAGTCTGATGTCGCCGCACTCATATTGATGTCTGGCCAAGATAGTGGATATGACGACCCAACACCCAATAATCCTGTGTGGAGCAAGGTCCGCGCCTATAAACTCGGGAACTCAATCGTCCTCCCAACTTCCATCGAACTTTTTCATGGGTTGACGAAGTGCGACGGAAAAATTGGCGCAGATGTTGAATGAAGCAAGCGGTTCATCCGCAGTCCGATCCGCGTATGTAAATGAATGTCTTAGTTCCGTTGCAGTGTTCGTCGGTGGTGTAAGGGCATGGTAATGTAACTAATGTTACGCCCGGGTCTAACAGCTGTTTCATTGACTGCCGGTGCTTAAGCGAGGCTGGACCGTGACAGATAAGTTGCAAATAAGCAAGCGAGGCGTGAGTCGAGGGCAAAAGTGCGCATGTGCAAAAAGGCCATCTCGTGAGCTAAGCCAACCAATCAAGATGAGCGGCCCGGATGGGACAAAAAACGCCCTGATTCACGTGGAATACATCGAACAAGGTGAACCAATCAAAGCGCCATCCGGACAACCGATGAAATAATGGCAGTCGCACGGGCGCAATAATGCAAGCAGAGCAACCTATAAATATGTGATCTTACTCAATAAATGAGAATCTGTTTTTCGGTGAACTCTTGAGATGGCAGGAAAGAGCGATAGCGACCTAGAGGTACTATCGACACTGAAGGACATTTGAGACAGAGAAAAGATGATACTCGACAGGTGAGAAACAACTTACGGAAACCTAGATTCATCTGCCGAATGACCAGCGACAGCTTCACCTAAATTTTCAGTTGTTTGGAGCTTCGTAACAGGTTTACGGTCGCGTAAACGGTAGCGGTAGACGACGATAACACTGCCCAACGTAATATTGAAGATCGCAGAAGTGTTGTACAGTTGGTTCATTCTTGTTTGGAATCATCAGCAATGCATGTCCATTGCTCCCGAACCGGACTCGAACCCGGGGGAACGATTGTGAGTCGAACGCCAAGTTGTATGTGGACACTGTATGATAAATTATTTGGAAATTCGTATCAATTCCCCTGCCGTAGGAAGAAAGCAAGCGGGTGGTTCACACGTTTATTGCGCAGCGATACAAGTCACAGTCCCCGGACTTTGCTCGACCGTGTACGATGTTCTTCTCCGACTACGCTCACGCGAGATCCGCGCTCTGACTAGCTGAGCATTCACAAGCTTATTCGATCGTGTGCCGACCATTCTTGCTTTCGCTCCTTTGGGCCTCCCTCTGGCTGTTAATCCGATCGTCCGGAGTGACGGCTTGAACTGTTGCCCTCAGCTGGGGGAGTCGTGCTCCTCATTTGAGTTCTGGCTCTACTGCGCTTGTTTGTTGCCACAGTGATCTTTGTCTGTTCGGAGCGCTTTTGATGTAGTCGTTTTTGCTGCTTCGGGTGGCAGATTCTGAGTGGTTCGTGCTGCAGTGCGGATTATCCTCTCCATTCGTTGTGGTCATAATCTGCTTTACAATGCTACTGCAAAATAACAATGTCCCTTACGGATAAGTAATCTATTGTGTCGTCGGATTGGCACAACTATGGGTAACATATGCCTAAACATGTGCTTGCAGGACACTGGACGTCAGTCTCTGATGTCGCATAGCACACAGATGAATGCATGAGAAGTCAACACTAGACATCACGGAGCCCACTATTGACACGGGAGTCCCAGGCACTAAGACTTCGCTTGCAATAGGTAATTGTTGACCAAACCGAGGACACACTGTGCACGAAGTACAAACTGGACGCACGAGCGAGCCGTTGGTTTGTAGTCGTACAGCGATTCAGCCACTGGTCGGGACATTAGATGATCCCATGCTTGGTAGGGGAAGCTGGAAGAACAGATATGAGTTTATTAGGCACAACAAAGTCGCGAAGCAAGGGGCAGACAAGGACGTCGTATGAACAAGGAGCTCCAGTTTATGAATACTGTCTGTCAGTCTTGTGATTTAATTGAGGAATATGGAAACCAGTCATTTAAAGAGATGTACTGCCATAAGTGGAGAATTCGGTCATTCGCGCCAAAACAGCGTGTCTGGCGGGATGTGAGCTTATTCCAAGCGGATTTTAGAATACACTGCACATTCGCGACTGAGGTTGTCTAGCGGATTCGGGATTGGAATAGGTCATTCACTGAGTGACTGGAACCACTATATCACGTTTGTAGTGCTCAGACTCGTGACTGGGAGCACTGAGTTTGGCTTACGTTATCCGGTATTGGTTGCAACCACCGCCTTCTCACGGAAGCCTTTTGCCAGAACTGATGAACTGGACTAATGAACCTGAAAGTGGAACAAATTTATACCACAGTTTTGCAGGTTTGATATTAATAGTCAGCCTGTCTTTAAGCAAAATCAAATTGCTTCAACTGAAGAACTGTGGTATTTAGTAAACCATATTAGTGCATGAAATCAACTCGTGAATGCAGTATATCGTACAACAGTTGGTGATGAAAAGCAAAGCTCGAAATGCACAAATGAACGTGTTTTGGAGCATCGTGCAATGCTGTAAAGCAGGTAGGGTGAAAGTCGCACATTGTGCAGCTCTACGGTGCAACATGAGTAGAAGCATTTGCACGTTCAGATTCCAGAACTCGTGCCACGGCCCCGGATCGCGCACCTGGAAACCAACAAAATAGGTGTAGGTTGCATGAGATTACGTAAAGTACAGAGGACAATAAGCATGTGAACCCAGTACAAGTTCTAATTGGTTGGGGGAATTATTAGGTACCGGTAAGAGAACCTCAGTGGTTTACGCTCGTGTGCTTGAGATTTCATGCAAAAAGGCTGACTGGTAGTTAAAGGCGCATCTAGTCAATAGTCCAGTGAAATTTTTTCGATTGATTTAAATCTGGTGCTAACTTCGCCCTTTCTTATGATTCAAAGTTTTCTAGTTGGAAACCCTTCGGTGGTTTAGCTTCCCAGCTTGCTGAAGCCAGGTTCTCATGGAGTTTGGAATAGTTCGCCTCTTCATAAGCAACCAAACGGCTTTTCCAACGCCATCAGAAGATATGCTATCCGCTTTTCAGCGTCGAATGAGTTATGACTTGCACACCAGGTCTTAGATCGCCAAGTTTAATTCTCAGCTTCAGTTGGAGTTATTTGATTACTAAGGGGTTTCAAATTGAAATCAAAAGGATTCCGCGAAGCGGCTTACAGTGACCGGGACTAATGACGAGTAATATGTGAACTGAATGCCAGGAACGTGGTCACGGAAGTTCTGGAACACAACACTAAAGCGCAAATCGAACTTATATTCTACGGATTCAGACACGTAGTTAATTATTGCAATGTAACAAATTGAGTGATATCTCTCACTAGGATCTCATTTGAATCGGTAAGAGCGTGAATGGATGATAAGCCCATCTAAGAATCACATGGTGGTTTGTCGGAGGATTTTCGTCGGTCGGGTAAGACTAATTAGTATAAGGATGGTTGGACAGAAGAATACCGGGTACGCATGCCTGAAGAGCGGCAGTAACCGCGAACTCAGTCATGTGCTTCCGGAGAAGTTCTGTTCATGCATCCATATGCGAAACATACTACTGAGTCATATCTCATTTGTTATCATCATGAGTGCGCATCGTCGGAATGGATCCTTGCTGGTTTAGCGTTGAACGGACGTACAAACAGTTGGTGGTCGACCAGCATAGATTTGTTCGCTGCATTGGGTGTTCCTCTTAAACGAGAAATTATCCAATATGACGTGGTTTGTTTTCGTCACCAGATTGTGACCAGAAAAGCCCTAACGAGCAAGGTTTTGGAAGAATGTGCTCCACGCCTCTGTTTCTTTTTCACCGTGACCTCTACTCTCAGTTCTGCTTGGCTGAGCGGCGAAGCGTCGCGCTTACCGACGACGGTTAGATGGATTAGGATTCCACCAGTTCATGGGTCGCAAGTGTCAGCCACAAGGCTTCCGGTCACTTTGGTGATACACACCAATCCTTTCTTGGCAGGTCCATTGCCCTGTCCGACCTGTCGAGATTCTTTCTGCGTCATATCATTTTAGGATCATTGTAAATGTGGGTCACGCCTCTCACACTGCTCCTATTCTTGAAGGTAGTCACTATTCGGACCAGTTACATTCAAGGGAGCGACTCTCGCTTTGTGCGCATCAGTTGGATCTTGTGAAGCAGTATCACTAGGGCCATGCAACTTTTTTATGACATGCTTGTAGCTGTTAGTACACGGGGAACTGACAACCATGACTTTCAAACTTGGATTGGTATAGGTTTACATGAGGTCTCCTTAAGTCAGATGGTTACAACTTGGCGTCTACCGCCAGTGTGACCTGAGGATCTGGAGTTCCCAGCCCTAATTCTTTAATAGTAACGGACACTTCCAGTTCATTTGTTCAACCTGGGTTGCTATCCGCAGCAACCTACTGATTTTATGAACTTGTTCTACTGTTAGTACTAAAACAAAAACCAACGCAGCTTTCTGTTGCATGCGTATTAATGGTGGGCGGAAACCATCTGTCCGCCGACTCGTTATCACACATGTAGTGGGACTTTTTGTGGTCCTGTGCTATTCCAAGTTTCCGAGTCATGATTGCCGTTCTCCCCCATGTATTGGACATGTTTTTTCTACTATAATCATGCTTCAAGCATGTCATAGAAAAAAATCAGTATCACGGAACAAGTGCTAGTCCATATATCTTGAGACCCATTGTATCACTGTTGACCACAAAATTTCTAATGGTGTCGAGTCCCATGCATTTCGCTAGAGCAAACGCGGTAACCAATCAGTCAATTGGGGATCTTCGCCCACCATCGAAGTGACTGCCAATGGTAATCTATATATAAATACGCATTTTGAGTTTATCTCCTTGTTCCATGTTCCGCGTAGGTATGCCGCACTTCAAAGCTAGCAGTTCTGAATTCAAATCTCGGCACCACCGGATCCTTCCCCATGCACCCTCTTTTGAGTGGCTGCTTCTCGGATTAATTAGACTAAGTGTCTGTCACCTCCGTATCCCGTATCTTCCGATCACTGTGGTCGTAGACGGCGGTGACTGCTGCCCTGGTTATTGCACGCCTAATCTATGGAGACCTTACTTGCCTCCATGAGACAAATTTTCGTAGTCGTGATTTCCAGTCCCCTTCCCATATCGCAGTTGGTCCTAGCGGATTGGCAGCGTGCCTCTTCCTCTGCATATTTTGCGTCAAACATGTAACTAAAGCGTGAGTGTGATACTATCTTTCATAATGACATTTGGGATATGGTAAGGCTTTTTGATTGTTTCCCTTGTCCGCTGCTGTGGTAGCATAACGGAGTAACAGATTGGCTTCCAGTGTTTTGCATGAGGAAGCCGTTTTGTAACGTTCCTCTCATCGTGTTGCGCTCTACTTCCTCTGTCTCTTTCTGTACACCGAAGTAACTAGCATGACTCTGACTCACACATTTCAGCAAATTCGCTGTGCGTTTTATACTCCCAAGGATGAATATCCGGCGATCGTGGAAGGGGACATATATTTTTGGTTTGTTTTGCTTGACGTTCGGATTCTTAATCAATCATCACTGGGGCGAGTCCGGCTAGTTTCAGTACAGGGATATTTGCTCCCAGGGGGAATGACTGAGAACAAAATGTCAGTCTTTTCCTGAGAGCTAATCCACAACGATTTATTTCACCTCAGTTATATTAGGCCACTAGAGCACCACGCTAACTCTTATCGTTAATGGTGCTCTAATCGAATTGGCTACTTGTACTTTGTTGATGACGTACCTTCAACTCTCTAAGATATATATATATATATATATATATATATATATATATATATATATATATATATATAGCTTTCCAAAGCAGCCATGTAATGGATTAAATACTCTGAACGGTAAGGATTGCCCTTAGAATATAGGTAATGGATAATAACTTGTATTTCACATATGCAAAGGTGAGCGCCTAGAGCATTTGCTTAACTTATTTCTTTTGCTTTATTGCACATCACACTTTTGTATTATTTAGGCAATTCAATTGTGTATCCCTAGAGGTACATATTAACGTCAATACGGCCGTAAATTGTGAATGACACCGTAACGTTTGTTTTCCGGTTCTTTTTCTTATTTTTCTCATGGTTCTCGTTGTCCCTTTTCAGCTATCCGAATCCGAAAGCTTAACTTTCTGACTTATACGAGCCAGACCTTTGAAACATTTCCTGCATTTTGGCATTATTATTATGCCACTTTCTCACAAGTTTCCCGGGACATTCGTATGGTCGTTTCCGTGGGTACAATTGCTATTAACTTTCATCCACTCTTGTCCTGCCTCAGACTTGTCATCACTGTTCGTTTCAAAACGCCATACGACTCCTTGATAATAATCGTCATGTTGTGAATTTGATTCAGAAAGTGCTTCTACTATCTCTTCCCCGCTGTCTATCCTATGCAGTAAAGTTATGATTTAAGAAACTATCATAGTTCCTTGCTTTCAATTGTTTCTTTGTATTCACCGTTTCGTGTCCATAGCTCAATTTCTGTACTATCCTCAAGTGACTGTGCAACTTTGTAACTTCTTTTACACGCTACCACTTCCTATCTCAGATTGTTCCACTTCATGCATACGTGCACGAGCACTGTCATGTTCATTGTTTGTTGTCTATCGTATAAAACGAAGATTTTACTTGCTATCTCAGCTCGTCTCAAATTCTTCTGTACTTACGGAGTGCTCATATCCGAGTTTGTCAGACTATACAAACGATGTTAAAAACTGGCGGCTTCCACGGCCTCGCCAGCCTATGCACTCGAGTTGTCATGGCCCGCGAAGGCCGGTATGAGGTTGTGTAGTTCATGTATCTGAACGACGGGACGGCTGTTGTTGAATTAGTTGGAATCATCATATGCGCAACTATCTTGAAGCGATCCGCTTTTCAAAGATGTTCCCTATTTTATCTGGGACATTGAAGTCCCAAACATTAGTCAATCTGCACAGGTGGTTGCCAGACCTGTAAGACCGATTGTCTTAACGCGGATCTCGCAATATGTTTTCTTAACAACGTTTGCGTCACCCTTACTCGGCTCCGTACGATTGCAATACTGACAACCCTGACACTTGACCAGTACAAGAAAAAGACAGTCGGAAGCGATAGCAGGTTGAGTATACTTTGACAGGAGCGTGCGAGCGGGGCGTGCGTGAGCAACGTACAAGGGGCGACCGCGCAAGGCGGTCAAGGTTTGGTTAAACAAGCGATCCGGAGGAACGAATCCGTGTCCCATTACAGACTCACAAATTAACCCACATAGTATGATATTGCGTTACAAGTGATCGAATCGCGTGATCCAGTGAACGTTACTCATTGTCACCAGTATGAATGAGTTATGCTCGCAAGTACGATTTGTACAACCATCTCTTATCGTGAGTGCGGCTTGTAGGGGGATTCTAAATGCCCCGAGGCCAGTTCAAATATATGATAAAGATCACAGTTGGGGTAATGACATCCTTCATGCACGTTCAGGAAGACAAAATACTTTGGTCTACTATTAAAGTGCTCTACAAGATCCAATTTCTTCCATTGGGTAACAATGGTCTTCTTAATCTGTTTCTTCTCTGTGAAATCTTGTCTTGTTTCCAAAGACATTTTCTTTCAGTCTGCGGAACGCTAGATAAGGTGGTACACTGCGAAACTTCACAGTTTCCTGTGCACATACAGACCATATCAATCAACTCGAAAGTCTACGACAGTTTTTTGAAGATTCGTAGCCCCGTGGGCCAATCAGTGACATGGAGAAAGCACTTTGCAAGTCTAGCACGGAGTTTCTCGAGAGAGCTAATAAGGTAGGTCAGGATGAAGGACCGAATACCAGTCAACAGGCATGTGCAAAAACGGAAGCGTCCAATATAATGTAACTGCTCATGTACACGATCTACCCATAAAGTTCGAGACACGCAGATCGTCGAGAAAACAACCTGTCTAGTCTGCATTATCGAGCATAGCACTCATACACCGTAATTAGCAGGCCTATATGGTGAGTTCGGCGTGCCTCCGCCTCCGGGTCGCTGTCCTAGTGGACCCTCACTTCCTAGCCCCCCTGTCGCCCAATCTCAGTAATTGTCACACTTTCAGCCGGGTTTTCTTGGTCACAGGAGCTCAAGATGTTGCACCGGCTGCTGATTTCCTGCCCTACGTTTTCCTATGCACGACCTAAGTAACTTTTATGTCATCCGATCACCTTACCAGCATTAACAAGCGCATTAGATCATCATTCTCGGACGGAAACCCAGCCCGCTTTTGCCAAGGCACGTCAGCTTGCACCCGGTAAGTTTGAATTGGAAAAACGAAAGTTGAGCAAATCCGAGTTAGATATTATCCAGGTATTAACTGGCTCCTAGGCATGTGTATTCATATGGTCCGTAATAAACCAGTCGGCCAACCATCATTTAGTACTTATACATTTGGTAGCAACCTTGCCATTTCGGGGATATCGCATTTCTCATGTTGAGGCAATCACGACCAACTTCGCTGGTGCTCTGGTGTTCTGCAAGGTAGTGCATAACCAAGAATAGTTTGAAAAAATTCCCTCATTCTTTATTTGCCAGCAGTTACCTGAACCCAACGTGCACATTCCTTTTCTTATCGAGCATCACAATGTATATATCTTTCGCAAACTGAATTCCATAACGCCGTAATTTTCGTGGGAAGATGCATGCAGCGAAGTCAAAGTAACTGCTTTAAGATTCATACATACCAGCGGCTAACCCTGACTTCAAGATTTTGGTTGAATTAGGAATACAATTAATGCTTAGATGATGTGTTATGCTGTTTCGGGGTTCTGTCTGGTAATTCGAGCCTATTGAGAATTCTGCAGTCCTTGGACCTAAGCACCAGAGACATTTGGATGCCGCCGTTTCTGTTTCGTTTCACGTTCCTTATGAGTATTAGCTATAAAGATTGAGCATCATCACGAGTAGAAAAACTCATAGGTGTAATTTTAGCTTCGCCAACTTTTTAGCCTAACTTTTCTTTCTGTGAAACAAATTTTACTGTGTGCAGAGATGAAGACAACGGAATGGCACACGCAACTTCTGCAAACCGCAGTTTTTTTATAACTCATCTGCAGTTGGTGTTTTGAAGGATTTGTTCACTGCGTGTTTGTTCTTCTTACAGGCTGTTGCCGCCAAATCCGAGAATCCGAGACTATGCGGCATCGCCTCGGTGGTTTGCGTTGTCTCTGGTTTGGCGGCTTCTGGCTTGGTTGTGCCAGGGGAGCTGGCTTAAAACGGTCTATGGTGATGGTATCTCTTTTACCTTTTCTCTACCACAAATGTTTTCTCATAGGAGCTTGCCACCTTGTGTAGACCGTATCATGCGGGTATCTCCGGGTTGTGCTTCTGCAGTGAGAATCACGTGCGTGCAATCTTAAAGTTTGGATGCGAATACACGGTCATCTGTTCACGGATGGCATGTAGGTGGAACTTATGCATATGATGAGTTTACCTGGCGGCATGATCTGCGTAATCGTGGGAAACTAGCCAATTTTGGGCTAGCATGTTGCCGGGAGAGCGCAGATGAATCTGAGTTCGGCTACCGTGGTCTGGGCGTCCGCTTCCAGGTCATAACGACCATCCAATAAGATTGGCGGTAGTGTTTCATGTCATCGGGGTTATTACGAGTCGATAGAACTTATTTTGGCTGTCGGTGGAAGTGTTCTGCAATTTCGTTGCAGCATGTGCCTGCTCCGTGTCCATACGCTGAACAGAGCTACCGGAATTATCCTCAAAATGTGAACTGCGGTCGACAGCAACTACGGCTGTAGCCACGGGATCGGAATAGGATTGTACCGACTGTTCATTACATGTGTATAGGGAAAATAAGCATTTTGAAAATATTCCAAGGCTCCGTAGTATGAGTGAGACTTTAATGTCACTGTAGGCAAAGCCGATACACCGAGGAAGAGACAAAGCTGGGAGGGGGGCCACGTGTGAGAGAATTGGGGAGCGGCCACTTAGCCTGTAGGCAAAGGCAGTCAACTTTGCGTCCATCATGCTCAAAGTCAACAAACCAACTCCTGCTATGGTGCAGTTAACCCTACGGATTAATGTTGAAGGCCTTTTTCCTAAGTGTTAGGTTTTCAATGGACAGTGTTTCGGGCGGAAGCTTGTTCCACATCAGTGTCCATTTGACAACAAAGAGGCTGCAGTATAATGTTTTCTCGAAAAGTGAGACAGAACACATGAATGCTATACCTTAGTTAATGGGTGGTACTAGTGTAATATCCTAATTGTTGAGAGAAACCGCATTACTTGCTTCATTAGCAAGTAAAAAGTGGCAAGTTTAATCTTAGTTTCCGAAACCAAAATAATGCTCTGCTTGTTTCTGAATTCCACAATGTTTTCCAGTGGTCGCTTATTGAAGGAGCCTTGCATTTTTTTTTCAATAGTTGTTCAGTTGCACCGGAGCATACTGGAGTACGCAGTACTATCTGATTCTAGCTTTTTTCTGAAGCGGGTCATGTAGACGCCTAGCTTAATCTTTCATAAACTGAAAATTCCAAGTATCAATCTGATAGACTCACGAGATCTGGAGACTTGTGTGCCAGTATACTCTGAAAAGTTGAAACTGGGAGAATAATGTAACCTGGAGTTGTGCATGTCATATCTAATGGAGATAGGCTGCTTGTCGAGGCTGCGAGAATATGCGATAAGAGACATCTGCAGATGGGGGCGCGACTTCTTTCGGCTACAAACCCCCCTTAATCAGTTTGGTCCAGAAGAACTGAGCTAGTGTTTTAGATTTTGCGCCATTTTCTGCTTCCCAGGGTTTGAAGCACTAGGGTTGAAAATATTAGGAAATTTTGAAAGAGGAAGAGATGCCATGTCGGATTATAGGAGACAGATCATTTGCCAACATGGAAACCACCATCGGGTCCAGTTGAATTCCTGGAATCACCCCACTAGCACCGTTGTGGTTAACACATCACCAGTCTCGTTGTTGGCGTGCACCGTTCGGTGTCGGGACCACACTGCTCTCGCTCTTCACCACACGTATTACTTTAGTGTATCATAACTCGTTCAAACACATCTATAAGTAAAGGTCGATCGCTATGAGCTAGTGCACAGTAACCGTGCAAATCAGTGACGGATATGTGCAAGATGATGTGGTGAATTTGAACAAACCGTTCACAGCCTGCCCGGTAGCGTAATGGCTAAGGCGTTCGACTCAGAATCGTTCGTCCCGGGTTCGCGTGCCAGCTCGGGCGCGCTGGATATGCACTGCTCATCATTCCTAACAAGGATCAAACAGCTCGACAATGGTGCTTCCATGGTTTCTTTATCGTCAGTTGAGCGATCAATCATATCACATGGTCAATTATTTGATCAAATCATTCAATCTCGTACTAGTAAAATGTATCAAGTAATCAAGCTGTGTGTAGGTCATCTAGAAAAGCCTTGGTCGTACTCAGGCTACCTGGACAGAAGTGATCTATGAGTAGGGGTCGATTGGTGTGAGCTGGGGGACAGTAACCGTGCAAATCAGTGACGGATAGGTGCCAGCACGAATTATTTATTGCAAGATTAGACGGAAAGCAAAAATCTGCAGTAATGCATCGCTGGGCAGATCGTCTTCTTTGATGGGTTATTCAGAAAACACTGACGACATTTTGGTGGTCACATTAGCTGCAACTACAACTACTGCTAATAATATTATTACTGCTACTTTTACTACTACTACTACTACCACTACTGCTACCAAAACTACTAGTATTACTACTACAATAATTCTACTACTGGTACTACTAACACTGCTACTTCTATTACTATTGCTACTACTACCATTACTGCTACTAATAAAAATTATGCTGGTATTTCTACCATTACTACTGCTACTACTACTACTATCGCTAGTGCTGCTAATAATAATAGTACTGCCACTGCTACTACTAATAATACTACTACTACAAATATTGCGACGACTACTACTACTAATACCACTACTACTGCTACTAATACTACTATTACTACTACCACTCCTATTACCACCACTGCTGCCACTACTGCTACTACTTCTGGCAATAATACTAATTCTACTACTACTGCTAATAAGTATTATTAATTCTGGTACTTTTACCACCAATAATTCTAATACGACTACTACTGCTACGATAACTAATGCCACTAATACTGCTACTACTTCTACTAATAATAATAATAACAATAATAACTACTACTATCACTGCTAATACTACTATTACTACTTTTATTACTGATACTACTACCACTACTACTACTACCACTAACACTACTATTAGTACTCTTACTACTACTTATTCTACTACTAATAATAAACAATACTACAACCACTACTACTACTAAAATTACTACTACTATTACTATTACCACTGCTACTACTACTACTACTACCACCACCACCACCAAGACTTCTGCTACTTCTACTGCTAATACTAACTACTAGTAATACTGCAACTGGTACTACTACTACCACTACTAATGTTACTAATACTACAACTACTAATACTACTAATATTGCTGCTGCCACTACTACTCTACTACTACTACCACCAGGGCCGCTACTATTACTACTGCTTCTACTACCAATATTTCTGCTTCTACTACTACTGCTACCACTGCTACTCATACTAATACTACAACTACGACTACTACTACTACTAATACTACTACTACTGTTATTAATACTACTGCTTATACCGCAAATAATACTCTCAATCCTACGACTCTTACTACTGCTAATACTACTATTACTAATGCTAATACTACTAATGCTGCTACTACTACTGCCACGGATACTACTAATACTACTATTAATAATACTGCTTCTAATACTACTAACAATACTACCACTGCTACTACTAAGACTGCTGCTGCTACTGTTACTAATAATAGTACTAATACCACTATTAATAATACTACTACTGCTACCACTAATACTACAACTAATGATACTACTACTACTAACAACACTGATACTACTACTACCGCTAATACTACTCCTATTACAAATACTATTACTACTACTAGTAATAATAACTGTATTGATGCTAATTCTATTATTAATACTACTACTCCTGCTATTAGTACCACTACTAACACTACTACTACTGCTAACACTACAAAAACAACTACTAATAATACTGCTACCACTACTATTACTACTACTTTTACTAATACCCCTAATACTGCTACTCCTACTAATGATATTACTACCACTGCTGCTACTATAATTACTAACTACCATTAATGCTACTACTTCCAACTCTAATAACAATTCTACTACTTCTACTGACCATTACTAATGGCATTACTACCACTACTACTAGTACTACTACTACTACTACTACTACACTATTGCTACTGCTACCACTACTGCTACTACTACTACTAACACTACTACTGTTACCACTACTACTACTACCACTTATAATACTGCCACCAATACTTTTAATAATACTGCTACTACTACTGCTACTACTGCTACTACTGTTACTAGTACTACTGATACTACCACTGCTACTATTATCACCGTTACTACTACTCCCATCAATAATACTACCACTACTACTAATACTAATAATGATACTAATTCCGTTTCTACTGCTCCTACTATTACTATGGCTGCTACTACTAATGTGACTACTACTTCTACCACGGCTCTTAATTCTACTGCTTATACTGACTATTATTACTGCTACTACTAATACTGTTACTACCACTATTAATACTACTAATGATAATATTACTACTACTAGAACTACTTCTACGACTAACTACTATTCTTGCTACTGCTTCAACCACTACTAAAACTGCCACTATTATTACTGCGACTATTGATATTACTACTCCTTCTACTACTACTACTACTGCTAATATTACTACTAATACTAACTATTATTATTGCTGCAACTACAGCTACTATTACTAGTACCACCCGTATTACTACTAAAACTACTGCTACTATTACTACTATTACTATGACTATTTCTACTACTAAGACTTACTAATTCTACTGCTACTACTACTGCAACACTGTTACCAATACTAATATTACTACTATTACTACCGCTACAACTACTACTACTGCTACTGCTAGTACGTCTACCACTAATACTAACCAGTAATATTGCTGCTGCTTTTACCACTAATAATGATATTGCTACTACTACTACCATAACTATTTATTCTACTGCTCTTGCTCATACTAATGCTACTCGTACTATTAAAATTACTACTACAACTACCACTAACACTGCCACCATTACTAATGCTACAACTGCTGCTATTACTACTACTACTACTACTACTACTACTACTACTACTACTACTACTACTGATACTAACACTGCTACTGCTGTTACTGCTACAACTATTCCTATTACTGCTACTAATATTATTATTACTAATAATGATACTAATTCTATTTCTACTATGCCTACTACTACTGTGACAACTACTACCACAATGACTACTACTACTTCCACTGATACTACTACTATTACTACTACTACTACTACTACTACTATTATAATAATACTGCTAATAATAATACTACTCTTACCAATACTACTTCTAATACTACTACTACTACTAATTCTACTACTACTACTGATTCTACTACTACTACTACTACTACTACTACTACTACTACTACTACTACTACTACCACTACTACTACTACTACTACTGCTACTAATACCACTACTAATACTACCACTGACTACCGATGCTTCTACTACTTCCACCAATATTAATAATTCTACTACTACTTCTGACTAATATTACTGCTGCTACAACTGCTGCTGCTCATATTACCACTGCTACTAATGCTACTACTCCTACGAGAACTACTACTAATACTAACTAATGCTATTGCTACTGCTTCAACCACTACTAAAATTTCTATTAATGATACTGCTTCTATTAATATTACTATTCCTTCTACTACTACTATTAATACTGCTAATATAACTACTGATATTACTAAGTACTATTATTCCTGTAACTACAGCTACCATTACAACTACTACCAGTATTATTACTAAAACTACTGCTACTATTACTACTATTACTACTACTAATACCAACATTTTGTATTGCTATTACTAATACTACTGCTTGTACTACTACTGTTACTACTTCTGCTGCTACTACTATTAATACTACTACTACTAAAACTACCACTAATACTACTAATACTACTATTTCTAATACTCCTAATACTAATACTATTAATTCTACAAATACCGCTACTACCAGTACTAGTAATAATAATAATAATGCTACTGCTACTACCACCATTGCTACTCCTATTATTTCCACTGATACTAATACTACTACTGCTACCACTGGCAATGCTACTACTACTAATAACTACTACTAATTCATTTAATTCTGACAACGCTAAAATTAATATTACTACTAATACAACGAATAATAATACTACTATTACTGCTGCCAATACTAATACTGCTACAACTAATACTCACCAATAATATTACTGCTACAACAACTACCACAACTGATACAACTATAACCACTACAACCATTATTACTACTAACGCTACCATTACTACTATTAATATCAATACTTCTACTACTACTCATACATATTACTATGGCTACTAATTAAAATAGTATTTCTACTACTCTTGCTACTACCACTGCTACTACTACTATTACATGTACTACCAAAATTACTAATAATTACACTGCTAATACTAACTATTATTAATACTACTACTAATAATAATACTACTAGTATTACTACTAATACTGCTATCACTAATAATATTAATATTGCTCCTACCACTACTACTAATACTATTACTGATACTAGTGCTACTACTATAACTACTGATACTACTACCAATAGTTCTGCTACTACTATTAATACTACCAGTATTACTAGTCCTGAAACTACTAGTTCTGCGACTACTACTACTACTAATTCTACATATAAGGCTAATACTACTACTACTAATACTATTACTACTACTACTACTACTACTACTACTACTACTACTACTACTACTACAACGATTACTACTACTTCTACCACTACTTCTGACTAGTAAGATTGCTGCTACTATCATTATTGCCACTATTAATGCATATACTAATACTGATACTTCTACTACCACAAATACTACTACTATGACTACTACTACTAATATCACACCTAATACTCCTACTGCTACTACACCTACTGCTGCTAATACTACTATTACTAATGCTACTACTACCAATGCTGCTACTACTAATAATACTGCTGCTACTACTTCTAATAATACTACTTCCACTACTACTACTACTACTACCACTACTACTGATAATGTTACTCCATAAACTCTTACTCCTATTATACTACTACTACCAATACTACTACTACTAATGCTACTACTAATACTACTAATACTACTATGGCTACTGCTACTCCTATTGCTGCTACTGAAACTACTGCTACTGCTGCTACTAATACTACTGCCAATTCTATCACTAATACTAATACTAACTACTACTCTTTCTAATACTAGTATTACTAATAGTACTAAGATTATTGATACCACTTTTACTGTTACTTGTACTACTACTAATAAGAGCTATTACTATTACTGCTACTACTGCTGTTACTACATCTGCTACTACTACTACTACTACCACTACCACAACAACTACTACTAATAATAATGCCATTTATAATTATTATTACTGATATTTCCACTTCTAAAAATAAGTACTACTACAGCTGCTACCACTACTACTATTACTACTACCATTACTACTATCGATCCTACTGCAACTACTAATTCTACTACCAATACTACTACTACTTCTTCTGCTAATATTGACTATTAGTATTACTACTACTACTACTACTACTACTACTACTACTACTACTACTACTACTACTAATACTACTACTACTATTACTACTATAATGCTACTACTACTACTGCTACTAATCCTACTGCTAATACTGCTAATGCTGCTAGTACTACTGCTACTAGTACTACTCCTATTACTATTGATTACCAATACCACTACGACTATTGCTGACACCACCACAAACCACTACTACTACTACTAGAAATACTACTGGTGCTATTACAACTACGACTACTAATGATACTACCACTTCCACTATTACTACTAGTTCTACTAAAATTCCTGCTACTCCTGCTGATGCTACCACTACTCCTATTACTCCTACCACTGCTACCACAACTGCTACTAATTCTACTCCTACGGCTCCTACCACTGGTACAACCACCAAAACAACTACTGCTTCTACTACGACGACAACTACTACTAATCATACTATCATTACAATTACTGGTACTATCAATGCTACTACTACAAATGCTAATACTAACATTAATAATGCTACTATTACCACTACTACTAATGCTACCAACAAGACGGTTGCTACTAATAATGATAGCAATAATAATACTAGTGATATTATTATAAATAATAATATATAAAAAACTACTAAAAATGCCACAAATATAAATACCATTATTTGTGTTGCAGCTGCTAATAGTGCTATAAAAAATAAAAGAATTACGGCTAATAAACACAAAAAAAATATTATTACTGTAAAAATAATAACAAGAATAATATTATTGATACACCTAGTGCTAAAACAACCAATGTAGCTACAAAAAAATTATCAAATACACTATTATTAACATTATTAGTAAATATAATGAGTTGCCATTACGCTACCGGGCAGGCTGTGAACGGTTTGTTCAAATTCACCACATCATCTTGCACATATCCGTCACTGATTTGCACGGTTACTGTCCCCCAGCTCACACCAATCGACCCCTACTCATAGATCACTTCTCTGCACAAAGCCTAACTACGACGAACGCTTCGGATACGACCTACA
>LUCM01000658.1:154122-171805 GCA_008360955.1 Fasciolopsis buskii | reverse complement strand
AGTACGACCAAGGCTTTTCTAGATGACCTACACACAGCTTGATTACTTGATACATTTTACTAGTACGAGATTGAATGATTTGATCAAATAATTGACCATGTGATATGATTGATCGCTCAACTGACGATAAAGAATCCACGGAATCTCCACTGTACAACTTTTTTTTATGGCATTCGAATTTATCTACCTCGATTTATTTAAGGCTTTTACCGTGTCCCTCCTTCTATCCAACTTACGCTCTTTTGGCATCACTGATCCTCTTCTATCGTGGCTCTCGTTTTACCTAACCCAAAGATCACATGTTGTCCCCATTGACGGCATTACCTCCTATCCCAAACTAGTTACTATTGGCGCCTACTTGGTCCCCTGCTATTCCTTATGTACACTAATGATGCACTAGATTCAGTATATCACGGCGTCCATTTCCTGCTTGCTGATGAAAAAAATGGCTTACCCTCTCAAACCAAATAAAGTTAGTACTGCGGTTAGAGACACTTGTGCCGATTTGTCTGCCTAGACGACTGGTGTACCTCCTGGATGATGAGCTTCTCTGCCGATAAGAGCGAAATACTCACATATAGGTGTACAATACCTAAAGATTCAATTTCGCTACGTGGATCTCCTATTGCATGTAAACCCACAATCCGTGACCTTGGTCTCAACTACTCAGCCCCTCTAAATTTCACAGAGCATGTAGTTATTCAGTCGGCTAAAGCTAGGGGAAATGTAAGTCTAATTTTTCGCACAATGAAACTATCCGACAGAATCCTCAGCATTTATAAACCACACTTTCGACCACTTCTTGAGTATTGCACTTTGATATACGCCAGCCTGTCAAAGTCGGATAGGATCTCCATTGAAAATATTCAGAGACGCTTCACTAAGCAAGTGATAGGTTGTCGACGAATCTTAATTACAAGGAACGCTCTCTAGCCCCCAAACTCGAGCCACTTTGGCTGCGGCGACTGAAAATTAACCCGGCTTTTCTGCAAAACCTGGTGAATAGGCCCTCCTTGTCCACCGACCCACCTATATTCTCTCCTGCCGGCCCCCACCCTCTCCGTCATAGGTTCCTAACCATTCATACGGAAATCGCCAAGTCGCATTTCTTTCTTGTTGTTTATGCCAAACTTTGGAACGAACTTCCAATTAGCATACGGTACATACAGAACCAACCCAGTTTTAAGGCTGCCCTAAATACTTACCTAAGTGTCACCTAGGTTCTTCGATTGACCAACACCCCTATCTCGGAAGAGCGTGCTTTTGAGTCAGCCATCGATCTCTAAATGCACATCCCACCCCCCCTGCTTTCCATAACACTCAATCTGAGGGCGCAAGAGAACCTAGTATACTAGCCGAATACGGCCAACACCGAAGATTAAGCCTCGCTGATCGCTGGGTAAATGGAATAGTCGCAACCATTTTAAGGGGAGACCTACACCTGGCCCACCATTAGGCTCAACGCTTCCTCTCTGGCAGACGCGCAAATACCATGGATATGTCTTCCCCGCCTTCCCATTCACTCTCATACTTCTTGGTACTACCCTGGTCAACCCACCTCATAAGTTTTTAATATTAGCCAACCCTAGGTCGGACGTTTTTATTGTGAAATATTATTCCTTGTGGAAATCATTGCCCCATAAGTCTAACATCGCCTTCAAAACGACGTCCGGAAACTACTGACTGTTCAGACCATTATTCGCATATACGACCCTTATCTCTCAGGAACTCGGGCGAAGGAAGTTTGGTTAGGATTGTAACAGTTACTACAGTAAAGTCTCCAAAACCTGGATCTCAGCCAACAACACTAATTAACATTAAGGTCCGTGATAGCAGAAGGATGCTGGATTCTATGACAGCTATAACCGCGATTAATCCTACTTATATCGGTCTTCTCACCCCGGATTCCTTTTCCCATAGATTTCCCTGCTCCTGATTTACTCTGCTAACATAAAGGATCCTGTCTTTATGCCGGGTATTGCTGGATCTAGTTTCTCTCTTCGTAGACATTTCACCAGAGAACACATTCCAGGTTCCTTTTACTCTTCCTACCGACTCATCTTGCTCCCCAGTAACCTGCTAACGCGCACCAGGTAGACTCTTTTCCCTTAAGTACCCAGCCTAGTTTCATTTATAAAAAAGGAAAATCTGTCCACGTCACACAGACGATCTGATTCGCTTATGCAACACACAAGTCCACATTAGTAAGTTTCAAGCAGCACTCGTTAATGAAAGCAAGACAAGGCGTTGACGATGACGGAGCCCTACGTACAGGTCTGTGTTTTACGGCATAAGCCACCATCCTCCGTGTGCTTGCTTATCCCCACTTTTGTTTCTTTAGTGCTTGCGAAAACCCAAATGACTGCGACAGGTTTGCTTCAGCATCTCCGAACGCGAGGAAAACAGACCAACCCCAGCAGCTGCGAAAAAAACAACGCGGAAAATTGAGGTCAGGCGGAGGAACTATGGAAAGTGCCTACGTAGGATTAACCATTCCTCTGTTAGAAAGAAAAATTCTCTGCTGGATCAGGCTGACCCCAGCAACCAAAGCACACTCGGGCTGCGAAGGAATGGGCCACCTTCTACAACGGATATGTATGCCATCAGCCCAGATCTGACCCTACGAAAGAGGAAACCCCACACCGCCCTTGTTCGGTAGATAAACGTCTGGCTACTTTGTTGGACGGTCTGGGGAAGCAGCTCATCCGACTATCCACTCAAGCGTCACCACCCACCCCTCTATTTTTCAACATGCCCCCTGTCCCCCCAACCGCACACCTGGTACGTATGCTGACGTCTATAACAACTGCCGTCGTTCTTCTTTCTGAAGTATTATTGCAAGTTTACTGAAACTACCATGTGGCACAAGTTTCTGTCGTTCTGTTCAAACACAAATTACTGATCCCAATATTCTTATGCTTCGCCCTTCTCTTCTTTTTGACTTCTGGTGACAATTCCCGTTCTAGCATCCAGCCCACACTGCCATCCGCGACCCACCCAGTTATGCCTTTTCTTGGCAATTAGAAGTAGTAAACATCGGCGGCAGATCACATGATCAGTTATAATTGACTCCCTGTAGCATGTACACCGGGCCCGTAGACCAGAAGAGTTCCACAAACAGAACAAATAGTGACTTTATTCCCTAACCGTTGCGCTGGCCGTCCTATCAGGCCACTGTAATCTGCATCTGCGAAGATGTCGGAAGATAAACAGGTTTCAAATAAGGACCATAAAGCACAGGACTGACTGAGCCACATGCTCTATAGGAAGAAAGCAGCCGGTGTTTGGCGCACACGTCCCGTCATTGGAAACTACCCCCTGCGTGTTTCATGACAGTTGTTTGGTCCCTGTAATCTTCGTAAGAAACTGACTGCTATCACTGTTCCCATGTTTTGTTTGCTCACTTTAAAACCAACTGGAACAAATTCCAGACTGTCCCCTCTCTCCGGCTCTTCTCCAGGCTCGCCAATGACCACAGATGCAACAAAAACTACCGTCGGAAGCTACACTCCATCCTTTGCGCTGGTTGTCTATCCCCGTTGGGACGCTGCTATCCTGATCGGATGTTCCAGTTCCTGGCCGCGCGACCCTGAGACAAGCCAAGCCACGCTAATGACCGCCCCGGGTGCCTTATTTCAGATGGACCATCACGATTGTCCAAACAGTTGCTAACACTATTGAAATGCCGGGCAACCCCCCAACCCCAAAACCGTACCGCCACAGAACACCATAATCTCCAATATTAAACAAGGACAACACAGGTCATTCATGGCAAGTGTATTTAGGGATTGCTTGTAAATCATACACGTACTGTTTTTTTCCCGCCACATATCACAGCCCGCCCCGATCCGCTTGAGTCCAATGACCATTTTTGTTTGTTCTACTGTCTCTCCGTCCACAATTCTTCATATTTTTTCGTCCCGCAAATTGTTTGATGCAACCTTGAATGTTTCCAGCTGTTTCATTTTAAGCATTATTTCGACTATTGAATGTTGTTATTTACCATTCTCCATCCACCTCATTTGATATCCAGTGTGATTTTGACTCTTCTCCATCACGTTATTACACCCATATTAATCTTCAAGTATACCATATAACCCTTCTGATTTCTGATGAAACCGGCCATTTGACAACGCCCACCATTGCCTCCAGGCCAAGCTTCGCATCTGCGATACGCACCTTTGATGCGTTTAAACATGGATTGACCCGCTGTGCGCGACTCATAGTCAGCCCCAGAAAGTTTCGGCGATGGATTATCTAGCTCTGATTTAAAGCCCAAAAACTGGTGATTAGCCCTCCTTGTTACAGTTTATGTTCATGAGGGCACAGACGCTGCATCTTCACGCCTAAATTTTGTTTTCTGATTTTGCACTGCGCCATCTTTGTGTAACTTTGATCTTGCCTTGCGCATGACTGTCGAATGTCAAGAAACATACCCATTATTAGTATTACTGCCATTGTTATTATCAATATTATTAATTCTACTACTGCTACTACTCTGACTAGTATTTCTATTACAACTCCGAATCCTACCACTGCTACTAATTCTGCTGCTAATGCTACTACTGCTTCTACTTCTAATACTACTCCTACTACGGCTATGACTACGACTGCGGCTACTACTAGGACTACGTCAGCGACTACGATTAATGATGCTGCTACTACTATTAATAATAATACTATTATTACTTTCACTCGTATTAGCACTTCTACTTATACTAATACTATACCAGTATTAATAATACTCTTACTACCACTACTAATACTAATAATACCACTGCTACTATTACTACAGCTACTACTAATATTACTACTCGTACCATTACCACTAATACTACTGTTACGACTATGACTACGACTAGGACTGCGACAAAGCATACGACTACGGCTAAGACTACGACTACGACTGCGACTACTACTATTTCGAATAATACTATTACCACTAACATTACTGTATCTTTCAATAATAATACTATTAATATTAACACTACTATCCCTAATACTACGGCTAGTTCTGCTGCTACTACTCCTACCGTTACTGCTAGTGCTATTATTACTATTACCACTAATAATAATACTACCACGTCTGCGACTACGAATATAACCAAGACTACGACTACGACTATGACTATTACGGATAAGAATACGCCTACGGCTAGGATTGCGACTGCGAATACGACTGTCACTATTCCTAATTCTATTATTACTACTACCACTACTGCTAATATTATTAGTACTACTAATTTAACTACCAATACTACTAATAACAAAACTTCTACTACCACTGGTACTAATTTTACGACTACTACTAACACCACTACTACTACTTCTAATATTACTACTACTTCTACCACCACTGTTAATACTACTACTGATACTGCTAACACTACTGCTAATAATACAACTACTAATGCCAATACTACCACTAAAAATATTACCACCACTACCACTACGTCTGCCACCACTACTACTACTACCACCACCACCACTACTACTACTACTACTATTGAGACTACGACTCCGACTGTTACTACTACTGTTAATACTGCAACTAATGCTACTGCAACTGCGACTACTACTGCGGCTAACTATGCAACTGCGAGTAGGTCTGCGACTACAGCTTCCACTACGACTACGACTAAGACTGCGATCAAGCATACGACTTCGGCTGTAACTACAACTACGACTGCGGCTAATAACATTTCCAATGCAATTACTACTACTAATACTGCTATTCCTTTCAGCAATATTACTGATACTATTACTAACACCACTAATACTAATAATACCACTGCTACTATTACCAATACTTTTCATACTAATACTAATTTTACTGCCAAAACCGGTAATAATACTACTGGTACTACTATTACGACTACGCCCACGGCTGCGTCGTCGAACACAAATACGAATACAACTACGATTTCGACTACCACTACTACTACGGCTACTCCTGCTACTGCTACTACCGCCACGGTTACTACTAATTCTATTATTACTATTACTACTCCCATTAGTACAATTGCGTTTTCGACTACGACTACGAAATTTACTATTACTGTTAATACTACCACTACTGCTGCTACGATTATGACCACGACTATAACCACGAATACGGCTACGACTACGTCCACGTCTAAGACTACGACTGAGAATGCGCATACGAACATGACTGCGATTGCGATTACCACTGCTATTACATCTACGATCACGACTTCGAATACGAATGCCTCTACGACTACGAACACTTCTACGACTAAGACTACGATTACGTCCACGACTGCGACTACCACTTCGACTACAACTACTACGACCACGACTACGCCTGTGACGTCGAATGCAGCTACGAATACGACTGCGACTACGTCTAGGACTAAGACTACTAATGAAACTACGACGACGAATACGACTGCGACTATGACTACGACTGCGCCTACGTCCACATCTGCGACTACGACTTCCGCTACTTCTACCATCACTTCCACTACTACTACTGCTGCTGCTGCGTTTAATTCTCTGTTCTCCCTTCTCCTGTCCTGTAGAAGCTCTTCATTCTGCACATTGAACGCCCATACTCTCCCAAAACTGTCCGCCTGTGACCCGTTTTCACATTCTCATTATGTGACGGGTTTTTTTGGTTTTTTTCTATAAAAGTCAAATGTGTATCAGTTCCGGTTTTTGTTTTTCTCCAAAGGCTCAAACACAAAGTACAGTATTGACTTCATAGCCTGGGTGCCGCGATGAGTAATTTTCGTGAATGCAGATAAAGAACTGCGTAAATAGACTGTATTTGATGATTATCATAAACAAAAGCTCTAAACGTTTATAGAATATATGAAGAATGGTCTTTGAGTCCTTTAATGTTCTTGCCATTCTTTCTTGAGGTCTAATTGCGAAGGTCATTCGGTTCCGTGACCCGATTGTGCTTGCGTTTTGCACGTGAGTTGCACCGTTGTGGTCATGGTTTTTTGTCATTTTCATATTGAAAGGGTAATTGTTTTTCCCTACTGATTGCGTAAAAACGTATGACTTGTGTTAGAGGGTAACTTGTGGATTATCATTGAAACCAAAACATTTATTTGAACACAAATGTAAGATTCGGGCTTACTGGATGGTTACAAATTATTCTTGCCTTTGAGTGCTTAATTAAGCTCTCGCAATCGTGAAACTCACTTTTTATCTGATATACATTACAGCGAATCATCTGGATGATATTCCTTGAGAATGACGTCGGCTGGTTTACGGAACTTACTTAGATGAGAGAACAATATCTATTGGATTCAGTTAGGTTTGTGTTTAAGGTAGTTTTCTAAACATCATAGCATAGCCTATTTTCCTCTGTCATCTCATTTTTGGGTTTCCGTTTTTCCATTTTGTCCATGTGGCCTTTTGTTATTAATAATACGGCAGGAAATGAATCCGCGAATAGCTCCCGGTCGTGCCTATGTAAGTGGGCACTCCAGAACCACGATGTGATGACAAACAAAGGAAGCGCTGAGAGTCGCTTGAGCTCATGTGGAAAGAATACAGCCTTCCGAATATGAATAATGAATCAGCAACCCATGCGGTGGGTCCTTAAGCTTTTCGTTTTCAACAATAAGTGGGCGATAGTAGAGCGTCTTCTGACTCAGAAGTTGTGGAGACTTAGTGGGAACAAGCGCGGCATGTACAACTGAGGCGCCGCATATCTAAGGCAGTTCGAGGGTAAAAGTGCTTTATGCGTTGCTGATTGGTTTCTGCGACAAGGAAAAGGAGGATTAAACTGCGTATGTTGCCGCATCAACTAGCGGCGCAGTTGGATCTGGGTCTATATTGATCCAGCACAGATCTTTTCTATAGTGAAAATATGCAATTTTAACTTTCAACGCAGAAACCCAGGTGCGGACACGAGACAATGACTTGAACATTAATGGTCAGTTATACTTGGGAATTAAACTTTTACTGTAAACAGACCTGGTTTCTGCGACATCCGTAATTTCTGTCACGCATCAAGCGGCGTTGCAAATGCATTTATAAGTGGAGGCAACCAGAACCCATATTATGACTGTTTGGTAAGTTGCACTTAAAAATCTGTTAACCTTGTAAGGTCAAATTTCTCATGAACTTACGAATATCTACATTCGATGCTGAACCTCAGGATGTCATGCGTCATTTGATGACGACATCCGTCTTGCGTCAGCTGCCAACGGGAAGAGGGCTTTGTCAGGCACGGGAGTTTGTGGGTTATTAATATTTCAGTTCAAGATTGTATTGCTTCCAAAATGTAGATCTTGTGCTTTATAGGCTAACCAGGAGCCACATTGCAAGAAAAGTTGAGGCGGTGCGTCTGTTGCTGCAGGTACTCCGCTCAAGACGACATCAGCAACTGAGGGTGCATTGGTGTCCAAATTGCCGTGACAACGGTGAGTCACAGGCTAGCTGCTTTAAAAGTAATCTGCATTAAGAACTGAGATATATTTATCCAAAGTGATAATGATGAACAGGTACATACCTGTCGATTTGACATTTAAATTCCGCGGGGTTTCATTTCTCTAGTCACAAGGTTTGCCAACATCAGCTTTTATTGCCACCATAAATATTTTCCGTCACTTATGTTAAAAGAGTCATGCCATTTCTCATTTTCTTTTTCAGATTGAACATTATTTTCAGGAGAAGTTTTCGCCAGCAACCGAGTAAACAATTAGTTACAATCGAATGAATCCGCATTCATTTCACATTTAGTTTTCAAAATTTCTTAATGAAAATATATCTATATGCCGATGATTTTCATTTGTTTCTGGCGATTCCAGTTAAGCGCGTGATGCACCGAGACAGGTAAAAGTAAAGTCGGAACTTTACAATATGTATTAAGTCTCGGAATTCAAGTTCATTTCGGGCGTTCCGCGCAAGCAAATAGACTAGTTGCAAATTGGGATTGAGAGATTAAAATTTTTAATTACCTGGGACTACGAAGACCGATTTTGGGTGAATTCCAAAAAAGACCCAAAAGGGTCACATTTTTGTTTCAAGGGGTTATATTTGGGGTCGTTCTTGGGACAATTTCGGGTCGTTTTGAGGTGTGTTTGAGGACCGCGTTGGGGCGTTTGTGCTGACTGGGATCGAAGGCTTTATGACCTGTTGTTGGTGGTTGAATGTCTCATGTTTCTGGTTTCTGACCTTGGCCTCGTGTATTTTTGGATGGTCCTTAATAAGTGATGTACCCTAATCAGAAAGGATTGGTCATTTAGACCGTGATAGGATGTTTGTGCGCTTGAGTATTTGAAAGAGAGTTTCTGTCTGACGGAAATATTACGAAGCTGGCCGAGAATATGGAGAAGTTTTCTAGAAATTCTCCTACAATTAGAATGGAAATTACCAGTAGTTTACTGAGGGCTATTCTTGAGGAAAATTCCCACTCCATTCTTGTTGACGTATGAGTGGTAGAAATAATTTCCGGTCTAATAGAGGACGGGCCTTCTTGTCAGGCTCATAGCAGAGGGATTAGGGAGGAAATAATAGTGGCGGATCAAAAATTGTGATGACTGCCTGCATAGACTCCCTTTAATTGGAGCGCGACAAGCGGAGCTGTACGCGTAAAGGTTATATCAAGTATGCTGCTTGTAATCCTCGATGTGCGCATAAGCAACGAATTCTAAAAGTTGGCGGATGATAATGTAAATCCGCCCATTTTGACGCATTAAAGTTTCCAGAAATCATTTTGGTACTCGAAGATAGTGGGGAAACCCACATACCCTGCTAGGCAATGATAGAAAATTAACACTGCGTGGTTTAAGAAAACAGCCAAAATAAAATTGTTTCTGGAAGGATTATCATTATCCAAAGCGCTTCGGGCAAGGTGCCCAATTTTGGATGGCTTAGTGAGCCTTCGGCGATGACGTGTTTTACATAGGCCTCACAGCCCCAGCCAACTCGATCAGCCTTGTGTGACCTGAAGTGATTGTCATCTACAAACATTACTTGATTTGGAGGAAAGGGTTCAGGTAGCCAGGTTTCTGTAATGCGAATGAAGTCTAGTTGTGATGTTAAATCTAGGTCTTCCAGCCGTTCGGATTTGTGCGTTGAAACAAACTACGGATAAACCGCATGGTGAAGGCTGTTTTGGAAGGCTATGGGCGGATATAAGTCGGTGTTGGTTTGAGTAATGGAAAATTCTTGGTTAACTGGAAGGAGCCGGGGCATTGTTAATGGCAGTGGCACTGCTTGATGGGAACCTGGAGGAGTGTTTTTGGTGCTCATTAGGCTGTATATAAAATAACCCCGAAGAAAAAAACCCCCAAAACGATCGAAAGATGAATAAACGGAAAATGTTGGCTGTGTCGCCCAGTAAAACCTACCTGAGTAAAAATTTGGGGAAAAAGTAAACGTCCTGCTAATCAAAACGTTTGCCATCGGTGCAAGCCAAACGCCTTCAGCGACCCTTAAATATTCTTAGCACTTCAGGTATTACTGATCAGACCGTTGCCGAAGAAGCGTCACCGAAGGAAAACATGTCGTGAATACTTCGATCAATCCTTAGGCACCTACTCATAAGGGTCATACCTGGGAACCGCCATGTAAAGCAAACAAAAATGTACCCAACTGGAAGAAGTAGATGTGCAGGACGTAAACAATCTTTGGCATGAGTTGAGCTGGATGTCAAATCTGGTTTCACAAGAATACTTTCGACTGTCTACCACTTCGCGAGATGTCTACCCAAGTTTCACTGGTTTTCAGGCTTTTGCCATGACGGCGTTTTTATAAATCGATCACAGCGATCACCAAATTTAAGCCAGAAAGAGGAGAGTATAAAAGAGAAAGGTAAAGATAGAGACTCCCTGTCGGGATTGACCATCTAAATATGAACCTGAAGTTAAAGACTGTGAACGAAACTGAGGAAACCATGTGCAAAGTCTGTCTGACCTAGGACCAAAGCAAAAGGATTTCAACAACCAGCCCGCAATGGGTTTCAAAACACGACAATCCTTTAACCAAGATTATAAATTACTCTCAAAGGCTGTTTTGCAACAGCTGCATTGGATCAAAAATATAAAGTTTTCGATGTGTAACACTGGTGATCTGATTGACGCTTTAGACATGAACACCGAAAGTAAGCTAGGGCGGTGGAATTTTGTGGTCATTATCGGCATACCTAAAGCCTTCCTTCGGCAGAGCTTGAAAAGATGAAGAAAGCTCCAATGTAGGAGGGCCTCAGGTGCGTAAGTGTCCCACGTGATACGCCAGGCAACGGCGGTTGGAGACCATGCAGTTGCAAGTCGACCTTGAGAGCAGCATGACTACCTAACTTCGGCACCCAAGGTAAGCAGCAGCTCAACCTAGTAGTTAATCTGCAGAGTTAATTTAGATCCATACAATTACCACAGGTACGAAAAAACAGAACCGGGCAATCCAGATTTTAATATACTAAGGCTCTAGAAGGGACACAGAATTCCCGACCAGTGTGTTATTCAACTACCCACTGCCGTCTAAAGAAACGGTGCATGAATGAAGGCGAGCCCCAAATAAGCCCAACTGGCTCTATTTCGTCTCCCAGCCCCATAAGAGCATATCTTTGCGTCTGGGTCCAAATCCACTCATGCAAGGGTCCAAAATCATTCACGCGCGCAAATCTTTTTGTACTTGACACTAGCAATAACGCCCCAAAAAACAAGCGGACCAACTTGGAAGACGCTGTGAATTAATCAGTGTGCAGTGGGCTCGCTCGTTCCACGAACATTATTACTATTATGCTTGGGATAAATACGCCGAATGTTCACGACGTACTTGCATCGGTGTAGCCCACAAACTACCTGATTGTTTGCGCACATCGAAGCCCTTCGTCTTTAGCAGCTGAATGATCTGTGCATTAAGTCAGTACTTGACGGTATCCACCAACCATCTGCTGTTAGTAAGGGGCATAAATTCCTCGGAGGTGAGCTGAATTTCTAGGTGGGGTGCTGTGCCCCATTTTAACATAAGACTCCGGATATGGCATATGACAAGGATCCATTTCAGAACTTTATTCAGTTGTAGCGGAGGGGACTCTCCCAAAGTCCATCGTGGTCTGACGGGGTCATGTCAGTTTTTTGTTTTCATGCCTCCTCTGCACTGTTTTTATGCAAATTCGGTCTCGTCTTGCGCATGCTTCCAGAAAATAAATATGCACATCGTTATTATTATTACTGCACGAAACCAAACAAAGGCCACATTTTTCAACGGGTTCATCTTCGCCAAACGGCCACGGAGGTGCGAAATTTTCTCGCTCTGTAAAATAAATAAAACTAACAGATGGCGGTAATCATGCAAAATCTGCTAAACAATGCGGGCCCGTCATGCAGGAAGTTAAACAGACATCAACGTTAAACAGGAGCTTGCGATGTATGGTTCATAAATGTAGTAGAATCTTTACCATAAAATGGCCGCAGCGTAGAACTGACCGTGGTGGTGCGACAATGCAGCCACTAAGACCAGAGATCCCTCACAAACAGCAGGCATCGAAATAACCTTTAGTTCACGGGGTCGCGCGAGGCGGCTACTAACATTTGCAAGTCGGGTAGAATGCATCTTGAACTGTCCATATAACGACGGCCAAAAGATGGCCAAAAAAGTTATTATGGTATGCAGCCTACAAGCAATTCAAGATAGCATTTGGCGGTATGTGGTTAGAGCGGGTCCCTGCTCAACTCAAAAGCAGAGGTTCTCCTGGGTTACTTCGGAAGTGTCTACGTACAAGACAAGAGTGTACGTTGACAGCTACAAAGGTGTTCCAGCCACTGGATAGAAGGGATATCAACGCCAACGCTAAGGAATTTTAGGAGGTACTCTGACCAAATTAGATATGTTTCCGGGTCCTGACGAAAAGCGGCAATCCGCAATCAAGTAACAGTCGACGTTCTGGCGTATACATAGGCAATATTTCGCAACGTTATTGAGGGGCACAAAATACCGCAAAGGCGGCATCCGTTTGAAGTTGGCTTCATCAAGAGGGTTAGATGCAGTTGCTTTCCCGAAAACTACCGGATAAATAGTCGATTCTCGGGGTCCTGAAAGTGACGGGTAAAACAATGAACTTGGCGTTCTACAAGCTTTCATTGAACTCAGCTTCATTTCTTTAGGATTGTCTGTTCTGTGTTAAAGTGGATGACTGGCTGCCGAAGGCAGCAGAAAACCACGAGAGTGCTTCTCGTGACTGCTTCTTTTCATCATATTTTTAAATGACCTGTTTCATTCCCCTACGCAGATTGCCTCTCTCATTTGCTATCTCTAAGAGATCTTTCATGGGAAATTTTTATATAGGCAATCCGGATCTCTCATTTGAATTTGCTGGATTCGTAATACCAGGAAGCACCAGCGCACCAAATTGCCTTTAGTCAGCGGTGTTTGAAAAAGAAATAAACTACACATCCCAGTAAACTGCAGACTAAGGGATGATATGTCCGTAATCTTCTATCCGTTACTGTGTTTGCATCTGCTGTCCCGAGCAATCTAACTTCCGGGTTCAATGGTGTAGAAAAAATGAAATTTTCAATAAGACCACCATGATCGAACTAAAGGGCAATCTACTGCAGACATTCAAACGTCATAACTGGTGACCGCCGAAAATTCGCCGTCAGCCTTGTAGCTAGACTACCCGGTCTGTATTTGGCATAGCCTGACATCACTTTCATGCGGGTTACTGTGAACCTCGTTTCATATATAATACGTCCTAGAGGCAATAGACTAGCGTCGATAAACAAAGTTATTCAAGATTGGCGCACGTCAAAACAAGTGACTGGAGTTGTGGCACTTCGAAGTCATCTTCTATCAAGGTGGCAAACTGTTACCGTCAAAAAGAATCTGAATCAACTATCCAAAAGATCGCCAAGTTTTTCATATTAATGAAGCTTCGTTGCATCGCAGACACATCGACCAAATCTTCTGATTCCACGCTTGCTCTTCCAGTTGTCTTCGATAACCTTGGATTATCCGCGTTCCCTTCGGGTTTCAATAGTCCGAATAAATTACTTGCACGGACACGATCAGTTCGAGGGCCCAAACGATCAGCAAAATTGGTTTCTTTAAAAAAATCGCGAAGGTTGCTTAAGGAGTTTGAGTAAGCTGGAGCAGCGGCTCCAAAATGCGGCAGAATTTGCAATGAGCAACGTCTCCTTGGTCATAACACTTCACTTGTGCGAGAAGCTTGGACCTCTTCGCGTCAGGCTCCAAGTCTTCTGGCCTCAGTTGACCTAGAAGGAATTTTTATCCGAGATCCTTTACACCTATAGGCGAACTTCTGGCTGTGACACACAAAACCTCTCACACTTTTGCTAGATATTTTACGGACGATGCACTGTATTGAGGGCCAGTAGCAATTATGAGATATTTTTGAACCGGCTGCAGGCGTTGCTAGGAAGTGCTACCCTATTTGTTTGTAAGCTACAGACACCCAGAAAAGGCATCAAGCGATGGTAACCCAGCAATGACCAATGTTACCCATAAGTTGTAAGTGGGTCCTCCACCGCTTTCTATGGGTCAGAACACTGAAAGAGCTGGACCAGTCAAAGAACCTTAGAGCTGCAGGAATTTCTACCCATCCAGTTGACATATAAGAAAAAGACGTTGTAGTCTTTGGGTAGCGCTGAAGAGGGCGTTTCGCAAAAATGGAGGTTACATGCAAACATCTTATGGTTATCAGCAGGAAGGGTCTTGATACCAAGGCCCTGACATGGAGGATATATTTAATGTGAAACCCTGCTGACGCGTTTACTTGTTGTGTGCACCACTCGGCATGTGTTTTGAGGACAGGGTAAGTTTGGGTTGGTTGCAGTCGAAGAACAAAACATCGTAGTATTATGAAGTTGACTGTTTCACTGTAGAGCCGGGAGGGGACCGGAGAAATTAAGGAGTGCTTTGGCAAGACGCAGAATTCAAAAAAAATATTTGAATTTGATGGTAGGTATCCTACACGCCTCCAGAGTTCGGAAAATTTACCGAGAAGCAAGAAGTTGTCAGGAATAGAATTAGGCAGCAATCGAGGGAGATTTCATGGAGCTGCTTTACGTAAGCCAGACGAAAGCCTCCCCGTAGGTTCGTTCCATTGGTTGGGTAGGAGTTGCGAAGCACCGTAGAATTCGTTATCAGTTAACCAAGTTTTTCATTACCTAGACGGCTTCGTGGGAATTGTTGACTGCCAAGGTTCCCAGTTCCACTATTTTACTTTAGGAGCCAATAAATCAGGAGAGGCTGAGATGAGGTGCAGTTATTTTTTAGTTAGTACTGCAGTCACCAGTTGAGTTTTTCGTGGGGGTTTGGTTGAATAGTTACCAGGTGCGTCAGGAATACAGCTAGTTCATTGCTGCTGTGTGGAGTAAACCTAGCCGAGTAAAGCTTACTGGGCGGAGTGAGACCATCCAATTTAAAAGGTTTCTGAATGGAGACGTCAGCTGATGGAAAAGGTTTGGGAGATTGAAAGGATTTCGATTAAGGGGAGTTGGCACCGATAATAGTGGAATGTTGCAAAATGATCCCTCAGTTAGCGCCAAAGTGGAGCGGCTCCTTGATGGTAAATGTGAAAGGGTGTCATGTAGTCTAGAAGAGAAATTTGGTTGTTGGGTTGTTGCAGGAACTCACTGAGGTAGATGCTGTTTTCAGAACCTCGGTTGGTGATGAGATTGGCACTTGGAATCGCGGCATTTGGCCAAGCATCTGGAATCTGTGTTGGCCGGTTGGGGGCTAGGATGGGAGGCTAATGGTTAGTGTGGGTTTAGGTTACATACTGCATGAATAAGAAATTGCCAGGTAATTTGAGGGAAGGATGAGCTAAATGCTGGAAAATGGTTTTTGCAAAGGTACTTTGGATGAACACGTGGGGTACCGTCGAAGACAAAAAGCATGGGAATAGCAAACATACGTCTAGATAAAGTAGTCTTTTGTTCGGACGAAGTAAGTGGCTATGGTGGCAGGCAATGAATTTGGGATGGTGTAAGCTCCATAATGTAAACTAACGAGTGGGTTACCCGATGGAGGCAGTAGATGGGGGACATTAGGCCAAGAACTTGATGGTTATTGCAAGTATCGGTAGTAATTAGGCTAGGATAGCCTTCCCGCATCTGAAACGGTGAGGGTGTCAGTCACTCATGGTGCATAGGCAAGCTGGATTGCTAATCTAGCTGAGTGGATATGATGTGTAGTTATGTGACTGGATGGGTGACAATAGTGCGCACCATGTGGGCTTTGATTGCCTTGGGTAGGTTGTCTATCTGATGATATATATAACGTTTATCTTGGTTTATTCCCAGAACACATTGACAGGCATGCTCGAATGCATAATCAAATGTTACATGGGTGAAAACAGAACAAATAAGCACAAATTTAGGAGCGAAACGGTGATACAACTGAGTGCCTGTCTGGAATATTGACAATTTCATTAAACCAAAGAAAACCTGCATTTCCAAGGGCACTTTACAAAACCAAACCAATAGCAACTGACAGAGTATTTGCGGGCGAATAAAGATTGATTGTTTTGAAATTTGGATTCCTAAATAAGCATGCCGAATTAGACATGCAAACTGCGCATGTGAGAGTTAGGCCGTGCTTTCTGTGAGTGCTTGTAGGAGCTTTATATTTGAGGCAGGATTTATTGTCTCCTAGCTGATTTTAATGGCAAATTGCTGTGTGGAATATTAGTAATTTGGTATTTGTTCGGATCATGCGCACACGGAAGCTGGTCTTTTGCACTGACACCGTGTGGTATGGACTTAATGTGGGCACTGTCTTTGCATAAATATATAAACCGTCCTCGAAGAATTGCGCAGAGTAGATTCTGTGGATCGCATACGATATCCATTAGATTGCAACTGTAGCAGGGCGCAATAGGCTGAGCGGCTAGTCCAGGGAATGAAGTCAGGATGGCGTTATGATTTCAGTAGACCCGGGCGAATAGTGCAAAACAGTCTTGCCAAAGTTCATGTGGCTGAATTGCTTTTATTACAGCCAAACGGAATGTGAATTTGCAAATGGGGAGTGCTGAAAATCAAAGGTGACAAACAAATGGCCACCTGAAAGGGAACGAGAGATAGACAGCCTGGAATATATCCAGCTGGCAATTGCGGCCAACAGATGAGACACGTGCGAGTGTTTGGACTTATAAAGAGGAGTAGGCAGCTTGGCGATGACGGATGGGGAGCGCGATTTGAAGGGAGTTTGTGGAAGATTGGATGAATGTTAGGCGAATGAACTGGGTGGTGCCGAGGGTAATCGCCTGTGAAAACTAGGTTGTACCATATTTTGACATACCAAATGAGATTTCAGGGTCGCAGATGAACCCCGGCAACCATTGACAAAGAAAATGAAGAGATTTATGGAGCCGGATCTCACGATGATGGCTGTCACGACAATGTCAATTGAAGATGGGAGATGAAGGAGTTACAATGACGGGTTAGTTAGGCCAGTTTTGGTGAGCTAGTGGAAACAGATATAAAGGTGAGAAGTGAGGACTTGGCAGTACGATGTCCCACACAGCTATAGTAGCTTGTAATATTTTCATCCCCTTAAGCAACAAGCGTCTAAATCTGTTGAACCAATAAAAGAAGCAAAATCGAATGAGAAATAAAGAAATAAAGAAGTCTGAGATCTCAAGTCGCCCAGGTTATTAAGTATTCTGTAGGCACCGTAAAGATGGTTTGCGCACCCAAACAGCAGCTGCGAAGAATTCTTCTGAAAGGAGTAA
>LUCM01000658.1:93651-154112 GCA_008360955.1 Fasciolopsis buskii | reverse complement strand
CGCACCCAAACAGCAGCTGCGAAGAATTCTTCTGAAAGGAGTAATCTGATAATCGTCACTTGAATGCAACTTCAGGAACAGTGAGTAGTGAAAATCGAGATGAGTTTGGAGGAGGTTGGTGGCGGGGGTTGGAAGCTATCGACTGGATGCTCAGTGCATCATAATCGAAGTTAGTCAGGACATCCAAACAAATTTCAATGGGAATAATATTAATAATAATGTATATTTCTCGATTTGCGAGTCATGCTCAAGGCAAGATCACGTTTTTGCAAGGATGATGCAAAGTAAATGCAAATAATAGAAATCGACAGGGATAAGGGAGGAATGTGCGAGTATACCAGTGGAAAGCAAAAAGTAGAAGACTGATTTTTCAAGACCAAAATGATTTTCCCGGGACCGTTTGCAGGAAGCGGACTACGAGTCATTTCGTATTTAAGTGCACTAAATTTGCTCATTGCTGGCGCACAACATGGATGGAGCTCAACGGCGGATGTCGAGATATGTCCGGAATTCCCAAACGTCAGGAGCCTTACATAATGGGCGGAAACTTTAAGCTAAAGAGATGACAAGCAGTTGTAATGCGGTGATTGGATGGAAGTGGTGAAAACCAGGCGGAACGTTAGGTAAATTGGATAGGACACGTATCTGACAACAAATGGCCAAAAATATGCTGAGAGCGGAGGAAGACTGTCAAGATTGTCTCAAACTATCTGGAGGAAATTTGTAAAGCTTCCCATGTGGAACTCTCAGAAATAGTGATTATACTTACATACAGATGGCGGTAAGCTGTACTGGGAGGTGCGTCAAATAGGAGTAATTTTGTATAAGAACACTCCTTAAATACACTATCTAACAATGTCCTCTATGCTGTCATTTTTGTCGTCGTAACTTTCGATCTTATTCAGCAGTATGAGTGGGGAATGTGAGGTGCGCAAGCCGTTCTGGAGGCAGTGGTAACCGCGCTGTCATCCAATTGCGAAGATGCGAATTGAGATATCCAATGCGGTAATCGTCTTATTTTTGGTTGACCGAGACAGAACTCGAGCGGCAGTTCCAGCTTGCAGGTTCTTAGCAGAAATGATAGGATAGCAGATTTAGAATCGCCAGCACGGGGACGGAAGCGTTAGCAGCGCGTCTACTCCGGGTGCGAGATCTGAAACGGAAGAAGGAAGTAGTTTGGCTTGGGTGCCAGCTCGGAGTTATGGTGATTATTGGATCGCGACAACACACCTGCAACATAGTGCATCTATTCCGTAAAATGCAACTGGAATTGAGCTGAGGTAGCAGTTTTAGGGGTTTTTGAAGGCTTGGGGCTACCAAGAACGAGCTATTCAGCCTTGCCAAGCGAGTAAAGAGGATAAGATTACATGAAGAGCGAGCGGTACACAGACTGAATGTATTTAAAATCATGGGATGCGATGAGAGCATGGATCCGTGAAGGAATACGTTGACATTTTCGTCAGCTCACATTGGGAGAAGCTCAGGAGTTCGTTGCTTAAACCACTGGTAAAGAGGGTACATCACTACAAGGGAGGTCAAAGAGTGCATTAGCGGGGACGTGCGATAAAGTGAGGAAGTAAGAGGTGAAGCCGAATCCCAAATGACAACACCAGTAAAGATTCGATCATGAACCAGAATTCTAAACCACGTTCGTTGGCCTCGTCCAGTCCAATGTTAGCTCGTGTTAGGTTAGTTAGGAGCGGGACATCCAGTAACTTTGCCAGCTGGGCTTTGAATTGGGCTAAATTTTGGCACGACCGCAGGGAACTTGGGAGTTTGTCCCACCGTTTAGGGTTAGCAACTGTGAAGAATTTTGCCCTGATAGATAGTCGAGTCAGGGGTATTCTTAGCGAGTAGTATCTACTACGAAGTGGATGCAGGGGAGTACCAGCGTTGTGTGTGACGCTTGTAGTAGAGTGGACACTATTAGTGGATGTCAGGATGTGGTCGGAGGCCGTTAACGTGAAGAGCGTTACGTGATAGACAGAAAGGCTAGACTAAGGAGATGAAGATCGATGGGTATATGATAACTAGGTAGAAATTATTCATAACCAAGCAGAGAGTCGTATTTAACAACAATAAAGGGCCGATAAAATGCTGAAGAAGGCGGAGGAATACTGCCAAGTCTGGTGAACTGTTTTGAGGATGAGGTTTTACGATTCGTTTTGCACAGCGAATATGGGACTCCCAAGACTGCTGATTGCATCCATATGCGGCTGGCGGTTAAATGGACTGAGAAGTGCGATTGAGGAAAAAGTTTGTGTAAGAAGAAAGAACACTTCATAAATCCACTAGTTGTGGCTTTTCTCTATGCCGGCACTTTGTTGTCGCAGTTTTGATCTTAAACTGGCGTACGGGTGGACGGTTGGAGTGGGTATGCAAGCCATCTTAGCGGCGTTTGTAACTGCTTTTGTCCAATTATGAAGGTACATTGATGTAGATGTATCCAAGGCGATCAGCGACGTGGTTGGGATTGAACGAAATAGTACTTGGGAACCAGATCTGGCTAGCGGCTTTCTAGTATGAGTGAAAAGTTAATAAATTTGGGAATTGTGGCCGAACACGAATTTGCTCCTCCGGATCGCCCGTTTCACCGAAGCCTGGAGACCCAGCGCGGTCGCCATTTGCGCATTGCTCATGCACGCTGCGTTTGCGGGCTCGTATTAAAGTATACTAAACCTACTACTGCTTCCGGCTGCCTTTTGGTTGTACCAGTCCAGTGTCATGGTTCCCATGGTATCGATATTACAGAGCCGAGTTTTTGTGACGCACAAATGGTCACACCGTTTAATGGCCGGCAAATTTAATGGAAGATCGGCGTTAAGACATGCCGCCTTAAAAAATTCCTTTCTAATCTATCCCATCCCAAGCAGACAGCTGGAGATTTCAATGCACCTGGTATATGCTGGCCCACGTTTTTCCGCTCCAAATTACTTGCTTTCTTTCCTTGAACGTATTTACAATGGCGGTTGAACCCAACAAGTAATTGACCAAACACGGAATTGCAGTGTTCTCGAGGTAACATTTGCGAGGCTATTTTTCTATATGTTATCATCTGCTTGTTAGCTGTTCATTTGAATTGCTCCCTTTGATTAGATGCCCCACCCAGCTCATAGCCATATTTCAGAGCTGATCGGAATCGTTCACTTAATTTAGTTCGTAAAACCAAATTGGGACTTATTTGTTCTAACACCGGAATTGCAGGCGGCCTTCGACCCAGTTATACTCCAACCTCCACAGATTCATTGATGTCAGTACTTCATCGCACACTCTAAACTTGCCTCTCAAGAGAACTTATTGCACTCGAATGAACTATAAGCTTTTTGCCTTTTTCAAAACCATAGATAATTCGTTGTTTCTGTGAATACATCGTCAAACAAAAATGCTAGAAAAGTTGTTCGACCAGCGAAGCTCAATGTCATGAAGACGGATTACATTACCCCGGCCTATAAGTTAACCAGCCACTAGATTGCTTGCTCAACTAGCCTGATGGATCATCTACTGTCTACTGCCGGTCACACTGCTCTGGGTTGAAGCTTCCGCACACAAGTGATGCGACATCCTCTCAACTAAAGCAGGTCGCTAATGGGATGCAGAAATATAATAAAAACTGGTTGAAGGGGTAAATTAGGATTCCCCCCAAGGTTCTCAACGAACATGAGGCCGAGCTCAACCCATCATGTTATCAATCTGTAGCAGAAGCTCCTCCGGAGAATGGTCACTACTTTTAATCAATGTATGCTCCATGCTAAGGTAAATTCAATGCACCCGTCCTTTTACATTCTCGTCAAATTTTGGGTTCATAATAATTGCTCAGTCGTGCATTAATAACCACAATCCGGACAAAGCCACAACAATTCCCGCCCTTAATCCTTTACATCAAGCCGCCAAACCCAGCTTCATGGTGGCTGCTTTTCTATGTCAGAGAATCTATACTAGCTACATTTTGTTGGGAAGCCACGCTAAACACCATCACAAATGCCGTTTGGGTCGGAGCTGAGGTAAACCACGAAGGTCCTCTTACATGGACGATTCCTTCATTGTACCCCTTAGTAAAGTTTGCCGTCAGCCGCATAGGAATGCAATGAGCAGTTCTGAGAGTTCCATATTCTCCCACAAAAGTTTCATAAAATCCCATTCTCCACATATTTCGGTAGACTTGATAGTACTCCGCCTTCCTGAGCACTTTGTTTGCCCTATGCTGTTGTTAAATGTACCTTCCTTCTTCACCTTGCATGACGTTTCTCTTTGTTTTGACTAAATTCCATCCTACTATCATACCCATGCCGATCTTTATCTTCTCAGCCTCGCTTTTCTGTTCATTACGGAACGTTCTTGACGTTTGCGCCTCCGGCCATGTTTCGGCATCCGCCATCGAGCTCCTGTCAAGTGTTGCGCCAAAACATGCAAACTTAGTTCACTGAAACTCGAAATGATTCGCAGTCTGTGGAACATGAACAGTCCCAGAAAACCCTGTATAATCTTGGAGAACACTATTCTAGTTCAGACTTTTGTCTAGCATAATTCTGCACTTCGCATTACTTTGCAGATTCTGGTCACGCATTCCGAGTAATCAAACGCAGTATATATCCCCGTACCCATTTTGACTTCCGTTATTTAAGTTTTGTCTGCATCATCCTTGTGCACGCCTCTCGAAAACTGAGAAATATACATTATTCTGCAACCATTCTGGTAAGGGACGTTTTAGTTTCTTCGCCTGGGCACAACGTGTCGAAAGTGGCGGTTGTGATTTGGACTGCCTTACTGAAGATCAGTGCATTCGACAGTTGCACCAAGGGGTTGAGCTCTGGTATCAGAATTCCTCAGAGCTGCTGCGAGAAATGCGGTTTCTCCGAAACTCACCGTTCGGTAACGACTCGATGATAAGGGAGCTGGGGCTTTAACGGCTCACGCGACATCCACCTTTCTTTGCTTATTGCTTTCCGTAAGTATTCAATTGGGAGACCACCCAAATCGCTAACGACATCAAGTTGCGCTATAGTCCAGGCTTATCAGCATTAAAGACTTTCTAGTCCCCCGGAGCTGCATCCTCACCTTCACAGGGCGAATTAGCCACTCTTTTGGCAAAGATCGACACATCGCTACAACGGTTAACAGCCGATAGAAATCGGCAACGAGCATGGTTCAGCCCGCCTCGAGGCAGGCGCAATGACCCCTCTCCAAAGCGACCATTCCTGCTATCCGCGGTAGGTTACTCTAAGCGGTGGTTTGGCAAATTACGTGACCCCGGGTGCACACTCCCAAGTAAGAAACAGGGAATCCAGGTACCTGTTTCGCGGTCTCGGCACAAGACACAGGGCTATCCACCAACTGTCGCCTCATTAACGTTAGGTACTTGACGAATAACAGACCGCCCCTGCTGGATAGAGATGCCGAGGTTAGTTTGACCCCTCGTGACACGAATAATTTTACCACCGCACAAGCGGAGACGATACGGGCAGTGAACGGCACCGATATCCGCAAATAAGGACACCGTTCTCTCACTTGTGATCTAGGCCTGGATAGTACATTTCGTCAGGTTATCCGCGTCTTCGACGTTCCGTATCTTATTATCGACTTCCTCCAGCATTTCAGCGTGCTAGTCGACGCTCGGCACGGGAAAATAGCAGACCGCCAAACGTCGCTGACCGTGACTAGCTCGCACGTCGTCATCAAACATGTCGCGCCTCAGCATCCTAAACCGTTAACCCAGCATCTATGCGACGAGCTACTTCGCGACTATCGGGGTCTACTGCGACGCACCGATCCACTTCCTGCCGTCATTACTAAGGTGGCCCACCACATAGAGACCACAAGATCCCCAACCTTCATTTGGCCTCGTCGCCTAGCTCCTGGCAAATTCTGCCTAGCTAAGGCCGAAATCTACCGCATGTTGTGACTGGGCAACATCCCGGATCCTAGCAGTCCTTGGGCCTCTCCGCTTCATATAACACTTGGGTCCAACGGCAACTGGTGACCATGTGGGGACTACAAAGCACTAGAGTGGGTCACCATTCCCCATAGGTAACCGATTCCTTTTACAGAGTATTGCACTTTGTCGCTGTCCAATTGCAAGGTCCTCCGCTGCACGTATTTAGTACGAGCATGCAATAAAATTCTCGTATAGGAAACAGATATGTCACAAACGGCGGCGAACAACTTTTAGACCGTTCGAGTTCGTGAGGATGCCTTTCGGGCTCAGCAGTGCAGCTAAAACTTTCCAAAGGATTATGCTCCAGGTTACATGCGGTTTAGAGAATATGTATGTGTTCCTTGACGATATCCTATTTGCAAACCATTTGCAGCAGCAAGACTCGGCTCGACAACACGCTCTTTTCGACCGCCACTGCAAAACATGGTGTAACGATTACAGCCTCAAAATGTGAGCTTCGAAATCCCAGTGTCACAATCTTACAGCATAAGGCATCGTCTTCAGACAGGGCTCAGTTACCGGATAACGTCACTGCTATTCGGGGCTACCATGAACCTAGTTCTTATCGACAGTCACGGCAATTTGTCGGCCCGGATTAATTCACTTGGCGTTTATTCACAATAGCGCAAAAATATTTACTCCCTTTACAGGTCTGATACGGGAGCTGATTGTAACTTTGCGTTCCCCGAGACTGCAAAACGGGCGTTCATTTCCATTAAGGACACAGTCACCAGAATATCGCTGCTTACACATCCCGACCATTCAGCACCCATATTTCTGATGGCTGACGCCTCAGACACCGCAGTCGAAGCTGTGCTTCAACTGTACACCAACGGTTCTTGGAAGCCTTTAGCATTCTTTTCCAGGCGGATGCAGCCAGTTTAGTCTAGATGCAGCAGCTTTGGCATGACATTGCTCGCCGTCCACCTATTTGTTGGGCACTTAAAGTATGCGTTATAAGGCAGCCCATTCAAGGCGTTCATAGGTCGCAAACCGCTGGTATACGCGCTGCGTTCATTCGTTGACTGGTACTCGCCACATGAGATCCGCCACTTAAATATTGCCTTACAGTACACTGTGGATCATCGACGTCTCTAGTGTAGATAACTCCGCCTCTGCTGTACCTGCCCGTATACACCAGATTCGTTTGTCCCCACCACCGAGCACCGATCTCGCATTCGACAAAAACCTCATCATCATCTTATCTAACATTCCCAGTTGCCCAAATTCATTGATATAGGGGTTGATCGTCCCATCCAGACTCTATAACAAGTAGGGTCACTTAGGTGTGGCTCCTAAGTCTCCCTCTACTCCAGCTTTTATCAGTGATACCCTCAAGGCAATTCTTTACGGCAAAACACTTTTATTCTCCAAGGAAAATTAAATGATCTGCATTTTTCACGTTGGTACAATTGAGCACACCTTGGAGTCTGTGCCTCGAGATCCAAAGTCTTTATTTAACGGGTGTGGCATATGGCCTAATAAATTCTTTGTCAAAAACGTTCTTCAATGAAGCAACCAATGTTTCCTTGACTCCCGTAACATAGCTGACTTATGCATTTCTCTGAGACATGTAACGAAGGATTTGCTGATTTATTATTCCAAATATTTAAATATTCAAAAGGACCAACGGCACTGACAACCATGACACTGGACTGGTACAACCAAAAGGCAGCCGGAAGCAGTAGTAGGTTTAGTATACTTTAATACGAGCCCGCAAACGCAGCGTGCATGAGCAATGCGCAAATGGCGACCGCGCTGGGTCTCCAGGCTTCGGTGAAACGGGCGATCCGGAGGAGCAAATTCGTGTTCGGCCACAATTCCCAAATTTATTAACTTTTCACTCATACTAGAAAGCCGCTAGCCAGATCTGGTTCCCAAGTACTATTTCGTTCAATCCCAACCACGTCGCTGATCGCCTTGGATACATCTACATCAATGTACCTTCATAATTGGACAAAAGCAGTTACAAACGCCGCTAAGATGGCTTGCATACCCACTCCAACCGTCCACCCGTACGCCAGTTTAAGATCAAAACTGCGACAACAAAGTGCCGGCATAGAGAAAAGCCACAACTAGTGGATTTATGAAGTGTTCTTTCTTCTTACACAAACTTTTTCCTCAATCGCACTTCTCAGTCCATTTAACCGCCAGCCGCATATGGATGCAATCAGCAGTCTTGGGAGTCCCATATTCGCTGTGCAAAACGAATCGTAAAACCTCATCCTCAAAACAGTTCACCAGACTTGGCAGTATTCCTCCGCCTTCTTCAGCATTTTATCGGCCCTTTATTGTTGTTAAATACGACTCTCTGCTTGGTTATGAATAATTTCTACCTAGTTATCATATACCCATCGATCTTCATCTCCTTAGTCTAGCCTTTCTGTCTATCACGTAACGCTCTTCACGTTAACGGCCTCCGACCACATCCTGACATCCACTAATAGTGTCCACTCTACTACAAGCGTCACACACAACGCTGGTACTCCCCTGCATCCACTTCGTAGTAGATACTACTCGCTAAGAATACCCCTGACTCGACTATCTATCAGGGCAAAATTCTTCACAGTTGCTAACCCTAAACGGTGGGACAAACTCCCAAGTTCCCTGCGGTCGTGCCAAAATTTAGCCCAATTCAAAGCCCAGCTGGCAAAGTTACTGGATGTCCCGCTCCTAACTAACCTAACACGAGCTAACATTGGACTGGACGAGGCCAACGAACGTGGTTTAGAATTCTGGTTCATGATCGAATCTTTACTGGTGTTGTCATTTGGGATTCGGCTTCACCTCTTACTTCCTCACTTTATCGCACGTCCCCGCTAATGCACTCTTTGACCTCCCTTGTAGTGATGTACCCTCTTTACCAGTGGTTTAAGCAACGAACTCCTGAGCTTCTCCCAATGTGAGCTGACGAAAATGTCAACGTATTCCTTCACGGATCCATGCTCTCATCGCATCCCATGATTTTAAATACATTCAGTCTGTGTACCGCTCGCTCTTCATGTAATCTTATCCTCTTTACTCGCTTGGCAAGGCTGAATAGCTCGTTCTTGGTAGCCCCAAGCCTTCAAAAACCCCTAAAACTGCTACCTCAGCTCAATTCCAGTTGCATTTTACGGAATAGATGCACTATGTTGCAGGTGTGTTGTCGCGATCCAATAATCACCATAACTCCGAGCTGGCACCCAAGCCAAACTACTTCCTTCTTCCGTTTCAGATCTCGCACCCGGAGTAGACGCGCTGCTAACGCTTCCGTCCCCGTGCTGGCGATTCTAAATCTGCTATCCTATCATTTCTGCTAAGAACCTGCAAGCTGGAACTGCCGCTCGAGTTCTGTCTCGGTCAACCAAAAATAAGACGATTACCGCATTGGATATCTCAATTCGCATCTTCGCAATTGGATGACAGCGCGGTTACCACTGCCTCCAGAACGGCTTGCGCACCTCACATTCCCCACTCATACTGCTGAATAAGATCGAAAGTTACGACGACAAAAATGACAGCATAGAGGACATTGTTAGATAGTGTATTTAAGGAGTGTTCTTATACAAAATTACTCCTATTTGACGCACCTCCCAGTACAGCTTACCGCCATCTGTATGTAAGTATAATCACTATTTCTGAGAGTTCCACATGGGAAGCTTTACAAATTTCCTCCAGATAGTTTGAGACAATCTTGACAGTCTTCCTCCGCTCTCAGCATATTTTTGGCCATTTGTTGTCAGATACGTGTCCTATCCAATTTACCTAACGTTCCGCCTGGTTTTCACCACTTCCATCCAATCACCGCATTACAACTGCTTGTCATCTCTTTAGCTTAAAGTTTCCGCCCATTATGTAAGGCTCCTGACGTTTGGGAATTCCGGACATATCTCGACATCCGCCGTTGAGCTCCATCCATGTTGTGCGCCAGCAATGAGCAAATTTAGTGCACTTAAATACGAAATGACTCGTAGTCCGCTTCCTGCAAACGGTCCCGGGAAAATCATTTTGGTCTTGAAAAATCAGTCTTCTACTTTTTGCTTTCCACTGGTATACTCGCACATTCCTCCCTTATCCCTGTCGATTTCTATTATTTGCATTTACTTTGCATCATCCTTGCAAAAACGTGATCTTGCCTTGAGCATGACTCGCAAATCGAGAAATATACATTATTATTAATATTATTCCCATTGAAATTTGTTTGGATGTCCTGACTAACTTCGATTATGATGCACTGAGCATCCAGTCGATAGCTTCCAACCCCCGCCACCAACCTCCTCCAAACTCATCTCGATTTTCACTACTCACTGTTCCTGAAGTTGCATTCAAGTGACGATTATCAGGTTACTCCTTTCAGAAGAATTCTTCGCAGCTGCTGTTTGGGTGCGCAAACCATCTTTACGGTGCCTACAGAATACTTAATAACCTGGGCGACTTGAGATCTCAGACTTCTTTATTTCTTTATTTCTCATTCGATTTTGCTTCTTTTATTGGTTCAACAGATTTAGACGCTTGTTGCTTAAGGGGATGAAAATATTACAAGCTACTATAGCTGTGTGGGACATCGTACTGCCAAGTCCTCACTTCTCACCTTTATATCTGTTTCCACTAGCTCACCAAAACTGGCCTAACTAACCCGTCATTGTAACTCCTTCATCTCCCATCTTCAATTGACATTGTCGTGACAGCCATCATCGTGAGATCCGGCTCCATAAATCTCTTCATTTTCTTTGTCAATGGTTGCCGGGGTTCATCTGCGACCCTGAAATCTCATTTGGTATGTCAAAATATGGTACAACCTAGTTTTCACAGGCGATTACCCTCGGCACCACCCAGTTCATTCGCCTAACATTCATCCAATCTTCCACAAACTCCCTTCAAATCGCGCTCCCCATCCGTCATCGCCAAGCTGCCTACTCCTCTTTATAAGTCCAAACACTCGCACGTGTCTCATCTGTTGGCCGCAATTGCCAGCTGGATATATTCCAGGCTGTCTATCTCTCGTTCCCTTTCAGGTGGCCATTTGTTTGTCACCTTTGATTTTCAGCACTCCCCATTTGCAAATTCACATTCCGTTTGGCTGTAATAAAAGCAATTCAGCCACATGAACTTTGGCAAGACTGTTTTGCACTATTCACCCGGGTCTACTGAAATCATAACGCCATCCTGACTTCATTCCCTGGACTAGCCGCTCAGCCTATTGCGCCCTGCTACAGTTGCAATCTAATGGATATCGTATGCGATCCACAGAATCTACTCTGCGCAATTCTTCGAGGACGGTTTATATATTTATGCAAAGACAGTGCCCACATTAAGTCCATACCACACGGTGTCAGTGCAAAAGACCAGCTTCCGTGTGCGCATGATCCGAACAAATACCAAATTACTAATATTCCACACAGCAATTTGCCATTAAAATCAGCTAGGAGACAATAAATCCTGCCTCAAATATAAAGCTCCTACAAGCACTCACAGAAAGCACGGCCTAACTCTCACATGCGCAGTTTGCATGTCTAATTCGGCATGCTTATTTAGGAATCCAAATTTCAAAACAATCAATCTTTATTCGCCCGCAAATACTCTGTCAGTTGCTATTGGTTTGGTTTTGTAAAGTGCCCTTCGAAATGCATTTATTTTTTGATGTATTAAAATCGCCGTATGCGCTCAACATTTGGGACCCAATCCAGCATCCAATTTCATAGGCCTTATAATCTGATAATGCTTCCTCCGCCCCCTGTTTTTAAGCTCTCTATTGTTGACTTGATTGATATCATTTCCACTGGGATTGCTTGCAACTATGCTTTTTTCAGAGCCTGTTTCACCTGCTTTTGTGTTTTCCCATAACATATCACAGTAACTATTTTTCCCTGACACTATATACGGCGATTTGAATGCACTGTTGCTAAGTTGAACATGTTTACAAAAGGAATAGTGGTGGCACTCACGGCGAAATATAGGACAACAACAAATCTGCCCTGTTTTGTCGAAGAATTACGAGTTCCACACTTAGTCCAGATTAGCGAGCATAGAATAAAATCTTGGACTCCGATGTCCAGGTTGATGTTATCAATCAGTGTCCGTATTATCCCATACTTTTCATGTGCATTATAAGATCTAAAAGATACGCTTAGTGTTCGTGCTTGACATTTCTTATTCCATCCCTAGGTTTACCGCCACCAAGCACGCCCGAGGTTGTCACTAACCGAAGTATACTTGGTCAGTCGACTGCATTGTTGAACCAGATTATTGATGAAGAACCCTGTCTTCATTCGGAGCCTGATGTGATTGAATTGCATCCTGGTACCCCTGTCTAATGAAAGAATGCAAATTTTCTCAAGTTTCATACCTGAAACATCATTCACTGTTTTCACCGTCCCAATTGGATCGCCGCGCGTGCGTCGGCCTTCCCAAGGGAAAATCCCAAAGTTGCGGATACATTCATCAAGACACTTTTCACTTTGTCTACCAACGTTTCGATGGCAGGTTTTGTGCCTATTCCCAGCATACTGTACTCACTTGTTTGTATGGAGCCTAGGAATGAACGCGATATCACGAGTACAGTCTCTTGATTTTCAATTGCATTTATCGAAACATATCAGTTTCTTGCAGGATATTGCTGACCTAGGTCTAAGAAGCCAGTTTGACCGTAATTGTAGTGCATAAACAGTGTTCAGAGGGTCTGAAGTTTGCCATTATAGTTACAACCAGATTCTGGGTTCGGGAGTCCTCCACATCTTAAGCTTTTTACCTTTACGAGGTATTCTAGCAATCGGCCAGGCTTAGTGAAAGGTACCATTGAGTTGACTGTGTCTGCATCAACCCACAGGCCTATATATATATATGATGTGGTACCATGGATTCCGCTTGCTTGTTGCCCGGGATTAGATGGATATTAGGAAGGATAGGGTTTGGATTCCAAAGCCTGAAGAACGTCACCTGACATATCTGCAGGGGCAACTTGTACATCCTAATTTCAAAGATGAACGCCCTTCTGCTGAAACGGCTGTTTATACTAGCACTCTCTAGCTCTATTAATGCTTCCCCTGTGATCCCAACGATTGAGGTTATCTGGGTCAAAAGCTCTTCCAGTGTCCGCGCGGCAAACGTCGACCCGGTGGCCCTCGCCTGGGGGCTCCGTCTACCAATGCAGCGACAACAATAGGTTTGTAGGTCACGACCTCCCAGCTATTAATCCATGCTGCTGCAATAGCAACGGAGTTTATTTTGAGCTCGCATATCTTGTTTCTGATGATACTCTTAGGGCAAACATGCGAGAAAAAAAATTAGTTTAAACTAATTCTAGGTTTCTGGCACACATTTAATTGTGTTGTATAGAATAAATAAACAATTAAATAAATAAGTAACTGGGAACAACACAAAGTGACGAACAAGCTTGTTTTCAGTTATTCGTATTCAAGCCAATACATAACATTAAATATGGTCTGGAGATGGTTCAAGGAAAATTGCCGGTTTGCGGCCACATCAGTTCGCAACTCTAATAATGCGTCTGTGCGTATGTTTATTTGATCAATATGTCACACGATCAAGTTGTAGACCACCTGTCGGAAAATGACAAGCGGACCAGGGAAGTTTAAGAGTCTGGACAAATTGTTTCTGAGCGCATAGAGGTGGATTGCATGAACGAATAGATACGGCTTCGGCTGTGTTCAAGATGCGACACTTGAAAGTTCCTGATTGTCCGCTCCTTACTTTGTAGATGGTGCAAAAAGCACTTGTCACATTCACTGAGTGGTTTGACTCGACACGCTGCGCTAGTGATTGCCTTAATTGTTTCTGTGCTTAACCAAGCCGAGTGATGTTCACGAATGCGATCGGACAAACGCCTGGTCGTGCGGCTAATGTACCTGGTCCCACAGGAGCAGGTGAATGAATACACACAGAATTAGGCCGCAGAATTTGGCAGTCTGTCCTTTAGTTGCAAGCATGATCGATTTGGATGTGGATAAAATTTTAACTGTGCAGCAAAGAATGTTACACTGATTGAAGTTGACAGTCTCCGTTGGATAATTTTCGCTTCCTTGTCACCCGCGACAGACAAACGAACTTTTACGGGTTTCTTTATTGGTCTTATTACTTTTAGTCTTACTTCGTGTTTTTCCGTAGTTTTATTTATGAATCTTTCGGGGTATCCATTTTATACGAAAACGCTCCGCAGGAAACGAAGTTCATTTTCAATTGTGTCGTCCGTACACATTCTTCTTGCTCTATCAACTAAACAGCATATTAGGTTCCTCTTCGCTTGTAACGGCACAAAGCTTTGAAAATGAATGTACTGTCCGTTCCATGTTGCCTTTCTATAGACTGATAGTTGTGCAGATCCGTCCTGCCGTCGCCTTATGTACGCATCTAAGTATGCTAAACTATGGTCTGCTTCTTTTTCTAGCGTTAAACGTTCGTTTGGATGGTCACCGTTAAACGTGTGCAACATGTCGTTTACGTCTACATGTTCCTCTACAACACAGCATATCACCACCATGACGTTTGTAAACGGTACATTGCCTGATTGGTGAGCGTAGTTTCTTATTCTCCAGTTTATACATAAAGATATCAGCAAACAATGGTCCCAGAGAAGACCCCATTGCCACTCCATCCTTTCGCCGGTATATTTCACCAATGAGTTGAAATTGAACATTTTTGGTACACACAAAGAGTAGCTGCTCCAGTTCATCCAATGGGATCCCTATGGAGATGTTGTTATCTTGAACGCACTCGCAACGGTGATTTTCAGGTTGGGTGGACAGCACTCGGTCAACCCAAGCGCTAGAATTGTCGTAGTAAATAGCCATCTAGTGCCTCTGTTCACGTACACCTTTTCGTACTGGCTTCCTCTTGCTCCTTCCCAAAGTTCTTTTGCCCAAACGCTAAAAACGGACTTACGGAGGAAGTATTTTTGCTGGCATCTGATATGAATTGACGTTCAAAATAAATACTGCCATTGCAAAATATCGGAGGGCATTTACTTCTCATGAAATTCTATTCTGGTCTGCGGAATTTGGCAATAGACCGATGCTCCCGGGAACAGTTCTTCACAGGAGTCCACGAGATGTCGCCTGATTTGATTCCGGTTCTCCTTCTTCCTTTCCAACATCATCTTCATCTCTAGATCAAGCTGAAATTTATGAACTCAAATTGGCTTGAAACAAACCTCATGTATTAGTATTACGATCGCACAATTATCATCCATTGTCGCCGCTTTCCTTGCTTAACGGACTGTGCTTTCAGATTATTTTGAGTTTTATACTGCCTTTTTTGATATCCAGTCTGGTTTTCGCTCATCTCCATTCCGTTATCACATCCATATTGATGCCCATCTCCACCATATAACTCTCTTGATTATCGAGTATCCTGGCCAACAGGCGGCGACAGCCATTGCCCTCCAGCCATATTTTGCGCCCGCGATACGCGACTTTGCTGCATTCAAATATGGTATTACTCGCAGTGCAGGACTGGTAATCAGTCACAGAAAAATCTCCGCCAACCATTATCTGGCTCTGATTTACAACCCGTGCTCGGGAAATCACATTGCCTGTTATGATCTTGCGAGCAAAACCACATTGCATTGTATGTTTGGTTTCCGTTTTTCGTGTCTGCCATGTGCCTTCTTGGCCCAAATTTGATCCGGTCTTGCGCATGACTCTCGTATGTCGAGAAATATACAAAAACAAACGAACCTCTCAAATTACTTAAGGTCGCTCTCACTTCCTCTCCCTTCGATTTATATTGTTCGTATTTCCTGTGTATTATCTATGTAAACACTTGATCTTGCCTTGCGCACGCATCTCGCAAATCGAGAATTATACATTATAATAAAAAAATGTAATTAATAGTTTTGCTGATCGGAACATTCGTAAACAGAGAAACTACATCCAGTGATAACATCTGCTTCCCTTCGAGACGTAGGCTCCTAATAGTTTCTGTGAGATGAAATGTATCTCGCACACTATGTCTAGAAATGATTGCCCTGACTGGTTCCAGTAGGCTGGCTAAACACTTAGATAAAGCGTGATACGGGGAATTACACATGTCCAAAATAGGCCTCATCGGAGCTCCGTCTTTGTGCACCTTCGGTAGGCCGTACAATCTGGGAATTATTGTACCTATGGATCGTATCCGCTCAAAAGCTAAGGCGTCAATCATTCCATTCTGTTTTAAGGCTCGTAATCTCATAGAAATTGCCTTTTCTCTTTGAGTTGTCCTATCCCTTTCAGTTGGAGTCTTTGTGAATTTTGACTCGTCACCCAGTATTCTATTCATTTTCTCAATGTAGTCCAACTTATTGATGATAACATTACCAGCTCTTTTATCTGATTTGGTCAACGTTATTTCGTTGTTTGTTTGTAGATCTTTTAGACGTTTCAAGTGCTCAAGCGTTACCAATCCTCGCTTTTCTCCTCTGTTGTCACGATATTGGTAACATGAGTTGACGAGACCGAATTTACGTTTCTCTAAACTCTCCGGAGAAGACGCATCAGATCCGACAGCTGACTGAACAGATCTTTCAAGTTCAGTGACGCGTAACCCCAAGTTTAAGAAACAATGCGGCTTTCAGCAACAATTAATCCGGCTGACTGTGGTGGCTAACGGCGATTAAATTTGTTCCAAATATCCGACATGAGTTCGTCAAAATGACGGCGACAGCATTTTAGGGCAACCAGCCAGAGGGCTCGTGCTCTTCTGTATTCCAACTAATGCACCAGCTTGTTAGCCTTCGTGCATTGCCCATTCCGGACTGAGGCTTTTATCGCTGAGTGACAGAAACTGCAAATGATTTAGCCAAAAGCCAAAAGATCGCCTGGAGTTTCCCTTCGACTCCAGCAGCTTTAAACTTATTTATCATGTTTAACTCTGTCCCAACTTTCTGTCTTGCTGTAAGGAGCCCCAGAATGTCCGGAATCTAGGGAGATTTTGGGGTTCTTAGGTTGATGGGGGCTTCTTCCTGCAAGCGCAAAAATCCCATGAACGTTTTCAGCAAGACAGTTACTTTTCCGGATTCGGACACCGCCAGGTTGCCGTCCGAAACAGCCCTTGGCCTTTCCTCAGACTGCGCATGCTCGTCGTAGGCTTTAGGGTTTTCTTTGATATCTCTTGTTCAGTTACACTCAAACAAGTAGTTTTCCTTTTGTTGCAGCGCTTGCATTTTATTGTGAGCTTGTTTGGCTTTCCGATGTCTGATGGGCACAATGCACTTCGCACTTTTCCGATCTCTTTTGAGTTCTCACGGTTCGCCTTAGCTTTAGACACGATTGAGCCTTCGCCCTCTGATGACCAGACAGTTAATGCCGCGGTCCATCTTATTCCTTTAATTCTCAACCTACTATAACACCTTACATAGTTACTAACCGGCGGTTCATTCGGCACGGAAGACTCAAATGTGATTACAACACCGTCGCCTTTGCTTAGAGGGTCCTTGGTTGTTGACTTTCTTATATTCCCTTGACACATGATGCTCACTAAGTTTAACAGCAAAGGGTAACTGCATACTCCATGCGCAGTATCTTATCTTGCATATTACATCAGGCCATATAAGAGCAGCAACTGTAAGAACACCTCCCCTAGACTGCCGCGCTGCACTTCCGTTCTCCCAGTTGATATCTGGAAATTTCAAGCTCCTTCATACTATAGATTTCTTAGTTCAGGCTAACATTACCGGCATCAGAGCCAGCGGTTTGGTGTCATCCCCAGTACTTGCAGTTTGAGAGGATTTTGCTCTGACTGTGCTGCCACAGAATTTGATAAGCAAGCCACCACGGTTACCTGTTTTGAGAAAAGTTAGCTCTCCTGAGACCAGCGTAGTCGAAAACAATGCATCTGAAATGATGATGAGTTCTTGGTATGGCTCTACATTCGTGGATTGACTTAGCCCGTTAAACAGAAGGCTAAACCTAGAGAACAGCAGCAACCGTCGACGTCTGATCTTATTAGAATCCGATAAAGAAGGGATATCTGCTTTACAGAAGTGGGAAAGCTGCTGGGCGAAACTGATCACGGGGTACTGCAATTGTTATCCACTGCAAGGCAAGAGGAAACCAAGTGGTAAACTTATTTGGACTGTTGCCAAAATCAAAGGAGATCAGTGTGATGCATCAATAAGAATGCAATAGACTCCACATTTTTCAGAGCCATCAGTCAATGAAAAGCGATCGGTAGTACGAAGAGGGGTTCTGCAGCTCACTGGCGACGGTGCTTCTTTAGCTGTGCGGAGGAATAAGTGCCATCCAACCTGGCAAAAGCCTGAGATAGAAGGAGAGAATAACTCCCAAAGAGGCTCATGGGTTCGTTACCAGGGTCATCAGTTCCGGGAACCCTGGAAACATAAAGTTTGAGTGCGGAAACAAATTATCCCAGCAGGCGAAAACAAATCCTAAAAAATTCTGCATATACACACTCTCTGAAATGACCACGCGTGAGCGAGTGCGAACCCTCGTGAAGCTGACGGTATCCTATGTCTAACGGTCGAAAATATAGCCGAAATTCCTTTCTCAGTGTTTAACAGTGTACACCCAGGTGCAACTCAACGATTTCCACACCTCCCGATGGACCGGAATAATATCTACATTAGATGGGTTAAATGAAGACGAATTACCTCTTGTTTTAAATCATTAAACAACCAAAAATCTGTAGGGTCACAGGGCATTCATCCATCCAGCAGTCGCCCAACCTGCGGCAGATTTCTTATGCAAGCCTTTAACGTAGCTGTACAAGGCGCGGCTTTGGGATGGGAGATCTTCCGGGGGAAAGGATAATGAAGATCTTGGTTCCAAAAAGCAATTCACATTCTAGGCAAAAGGATAAAATTGCAGCCAGGTACGTCCGAGATCGGTATCATGCAAACGCTTGGAACCAGTATTTATGTATTAATTGTCTGTTCCTTATAAGCAGAAGGCCCTTGACCTCGATGCGGCATACGACTGTCAATAATGTTATGCCTGCTGAATCTTTTGATGTCTTAGTTGAAACAAATCGCTGTATGGGTGGGAGGAACACAGGTGAGGTCCGTCACCTGGACAACACTAAAACCTTTGACTCTAAGTCAGTTTTTAATAAATCCTAAGCCGCCGACGTTTGGTACAACTGGTTCCCTCAGGTTTTTGAGGCAGTGTCTAAGGACATACGTCCTAACATTTTCGGAGGATGACTACGAATCCGAATCGCAACACCAACTAAGTGGCGTAAGGCTCTGTGTCTTGGCCTCTTTCTTTCCCCTTCTTTATAAACGAATCAAAGCGAGACCTCGAAAACACGTCATTTTTGCAGGGGATATAGCTGTATCAATATAGGTTATATCTCAGGAGTTGGAGACTATTAACGGATGGTGGACTGAACGGCTGAATTTCGATGAATGATTCACGCTAACTAAATCAGCAACAGACTGCTTCATTGCAGTTCAAAAATCCAGGACTCCGATTCAGAAACCGTTTGCCGGTGTTAAAGAGTTACGTGTCATCTTACTGCAAGTTCCGATGTGAAAGAACAAACGAGGACTGGCCATAAGGGGTCGGTTTGAGCGAATGTGGAAGGAGAGACAATCCCCGCGAAGAAATGACAGTCGACTTGGCTTTTGTACCTGAGTCTGGTGGACCAATTTTATTAGTTTGCGGTGGTTGTGCGAGGCTGAGCCGCGCCAGACTAATCATGAGCATCGCAAGAGCTTAGATATTGCCTAATCCCGACAGACTGCAAACAAGTGCAGAATGTGAGGCTAGAAAAGGACAGTGTCATCTTATTAACCAATGAAGGACAGCCGACAAAGTGGTATCATCAGAAAGCATGACTGCAAACATGAAAAAGAAATCCATATCGTGAACTGGACCAACCAGTCAAAATGAGCGGCCCAGATCGGACGAAATCGCCATGAACTGAATCACATGAAGTGTATCAACAAGATGGACCAATCAAAGTGCAATCCTGACAACCGATGGAATGATGGCAGTCCCATGGGCGCAGTAATGCGAGCAAAGCAACCCACAAATGTGCTACGTTTAATTTTTGCCGGCGGACTTTGGCTGTTTTCACTTGAGATGGCGGGAACGGATAATGCCGATCAAGAAGTAAGGTCAGCCCGCTAAAGATCAGCAATATGAACAGAATAACCCTGATACTCGACAGATACGGCGTTGGAAGGAAATGAGTAAATGCACAGACTAAAATAACGGTCAGCGAATGCTCAGTGCTGCTTGTGGATACAAACGTAAGCAATCTAATAGGTTTTAATAGAAAACAAGGCTCAGTCCATTTTGAAGAGGAACACGTATGAAAGAAAACGTGCTCCAGGTAAAGTCAAATCTGATGGTGTCTAGCCATCCCAAAGGGAAATGATAAAAGGAAAGAAAATGAGGCGGACAATTCCAAATTAGGGATTTTAACAAAAGTATATGGAAATAAAGCTTCTGACAAAGAACAGCTACAGCCTCATGCGCGAGCGGCAGCAAGCGGAGGCCTCAAATGGGGAGATGACAGAGGAAAAAAAAATAAAGCTGGAGCGGCAAAATTGCTGCTTGGTTACTATTCTGCTAACTTGACGTTTATTATGATGCGTAGGAAGTAGAAATATTTCATTTGTGCGCATTCTCGGCACAGTCTGACAGACAGGAAGAATATTAAACTGGTCAATATCGGCGTGGTTCAGATCCGAATCACGGAGGCAACATATAATGATATAACCTCCTTATTTGAGGAGATTTGAAGCATTCATGCCTCACGTCCACAAGCCTCAACGGACGACGTTGCGACCTGAATCGAGTTAGTTCCTCAGTGTTAGTGTTGGAAAGATGACAACTGATATACTCGTTAAAGAACCAGGAAGGAAATGGACGAAAGAACGGTATTTTAAACTCCTCTGAATTCCGGGGTAAGGCCAATCTGAATGCGACCTACGGAGTGGACGACTAACAAAAACTCAAATCAACAAAAATAAAAGATAAACAAATAAGCACTCACGTACAAACGTTGTGGGCTTGTACAATAGCTAATAACGCGTACCTTCAGTCATATGCTTAGTATGAGCATAAATGGTAACCAATTACCACGAGGGGTATCTGAGTCTAACGGGGGCTTCTTTTCCATATCGCTCAATGTCATTGTAGCGCATCTCGCAGGACGCCATATACATGCAGCAAACCGAAGTGGACCGACATTGTCGCTGGAAAATTCATTAAGGCAGTAAGTTTTCTAAATGCTGAGAGTGAACACGAATTTGATTTGGTAGAATGGATGCCGCGCGGTGAGAAAAAAACAACAAAACCGAGAACGGAAAATTTGAAAGCAGTTTGTCATGGAATGCACAGTCTGGTGACTAGTATACTGAACGAGCACTGGCTGTATAAAAAGCAAAAAATTTAAAAGCATGGTCTGTTGGGCAAGGAAGACGGCGACATGGAATAAAAACTGTGTAATTGGATGACAAACCGATGAGCTGTGTTTTGGGCAACTTTGATTTCATGAATCTCTGCTAGGTCTAGTGGTGAAGGTGGGATTAGAAAAGAGGAAGGTTAATTGGAATCAAATCAGGTAATGTCTGGTTGAATAGTTCGAAAAACAGTTGACAGGAGCACCGATCTGTCGCCATATTTCGCAGAGCGAAATAGAAGTTCATGAGAAATGACGGTCCTCATATATTTTCGAATGTCAGAATGAATTATGAACGTAAGTTTGTATCGGATGCCAATAAAAATACCTTACCCTTGAGTCCGCCTTTTATAGTTCCGGCAAACGAACTTCGACAAGGGGCAAAGGAAAACCAAAACAGTATGGTGCATGTGAACACAGACTAGATGGCTGTTTACCACAACAGTGCTAGTGGGTGGGGCTGACCGAGTGCTGGCCTTCCAAACTGAAATACACCGTTAAGTGAAAACAACAGGTTTAATCCGCCAACCTATCTGCACACACACCGCCGCAGCCGGGCTGCCCACCCGATGTGTGCCGGCTGAAGCGGTGGATATGACCGCGCCCCACACGATTTTGCTAACGCCGGTATACTCGGGAGGTGAAGGAAGGAATGCAAATATGGTGCAAGTAGGAGAAACGTGGCGTCATTTCACCAGGAGCGGATAATCTCGGACGGGCCGAAAAGGCAGTGGCCAGAAAATGAAGTCAGTGTTTTCATCCGAGCAAAAATGTACGGTCTTGAAAGGAGAACAAACGGGCGGCGGTCTGGCGTAACTACCAACTGCGGATTAAGAGGTCAGCACCTTTACGATTGATTCAGGAAAGGAAGTAATTATAACGTATAATGAAACCCAAAATACAGGGATGGTGGTTAATTATGTGAGCACTCTGGGGTTTTGTTTTGTGTCGCGTATAAACAGATTGACAGAATAATCTCGTGTGTGGACCAAAAACGATAGGAGTAAAGAAAAATGAACCCTTATTCGGACGGACAGTGAACAGCTGCTGTAGATAAAATCAGTGAAAGCTAAAAAACATGCTCTTGGGACTGCCTGATTTCACAGCTCAGAAATCATGTATTGAGTTCCACTCTAGGAAACCACGCCTTTCAAACACAAGAAACGTTCGGAGCCAGCAGGTAGGGTAAGTTGAAACGGTCACTAAAGAAATAAAAACTACGCATGACCTTATGCTCATGGAGATATCATGGGGTCCAAAGTGTCTAAAATGAACAGAGATATCAAAGAGGAGTGAGAAAGAAAGGATCAGAGACTTTGACCTATTTTTGTTCGGAGGAAACCGTTTCGGTTAGTCAGAAACAAAGTTGACTCCTAAGAGCCAGGGGGCGATGATGAAAGATAAAAAGTGAGGATGATAGTGAATGTTTAATTTTGAAGATGGTAGTCAAATAGGTTTGCCAAACTGTTTTGGCGACGGTGCAGGGATTAGGCCGGTCGGTGGATGGGGGAGAGTTGCGAGTGCGCAAACCCATACTCAGTCAGAACGATAAGGTTTATGGATAAGTAGCCAGATTATTGAAGAATAGCTAGCGATTTTGCAGGCAGAATAAAGAGTGAGGTGCATCTATCGTAGAACTGCATGTAAAAAGGTGACATGCACTAGTGTCGGAGCTCAGCTTGAAGTTGGAAGTGGGAGACACGAGATGGTTTGCAATGTCATTCTCTTTTTTCAAGGAAATGAAAATATTATGTGAAAAGGAAACAAATGCGATGGGAAAAAACTAAGAAGCAGAACTTAGAACTATGCTGGTGGAGGAGATGGGAATTCCAAATTATCTGAAATGTACAGGGAGATATCGATGAGGAATGGGAAACAAAGAAATCAAGATTTCATTGTAATTTCGATCTTTCATGTGGTGATATGAGTAGGGGGATTTACTTCTTTTTCCGCAATCAACGAGACGGTGACAACAAAGCCTTTTTTAAAAACCCAATCTAGTTTCATACATTCGATCCTCGGGTGAGTACGGGTGGTATAGATTAATTAGAAAGGGCATAGTAACTACTCTACGTACTTCGCTTTTAAATGCGGTGGATGATGGTGATAAAATGGGCAATGACGAATATTTAGTAATAGAGCAGTTGGCTCCAGCGGATGTCTTTGAAAGTGAGAGCTTAACAACGGAGTCCTTATTTCGGGGAAATTATGGGAGTGGGTTTCTGACACTAGGTATGAAGATGCACCTGTCCATTGTAATAATATTGTCAATGAGTGCCAGGTTTGTTCTTATGCGTCGGAGCCACAAGGGATCTAATTTCAACGACTCACAGCTTCCCATGTAATTTAGGCTTGCACAGTAGCCGATCAACTGCATTCCAAAGCGCTACTTAGGGATTTTGAATAAAAGACAGCATCGGATGACTGACTCGAAAAAACTTTATTTTGTGGTGTGGGTTGGATATGATAAAGCAAACAAAAATCTGACGCATATAGCAGGATATTGACAAGGAACAACATAACGAGAACCAGATCGGACTGCTAATTGGGGCAAAACCCATAGAAATAAAACATTGGATCTAACTAGGTCGACAAACAAGTCACCAGCGCGAGTACAGAAGAAAATCGGTGGGCGCTTTTGGTATGGTGACGAGGATAACACTCACAATGTTGATTATAAGACTATTGGGCCAGCGCAGGGACCTAGGTAAACAGGTCGACTCTCAGAACGCACAGTGCGGGCAAGCAGGTGACCTCCCGGGAGAGCCACTTATTTCAATACGTTCGTCCAACTTGCTTCCCACATGGACCCTTGCTTGGCAATCATGAAAACTTCATTAGACGTCCTGAGGCAGCTTACTACATATGGTACTAAGGGTGCGTCTTATAAATAGTCCTTGATTATGAGATGCGACCGAAGGCCATCGGTTAGCCCCATGAAAGTTCGCAGCCAGCGGTGAGCTTGGGCTGACTTTGTAACTTGAAGGGTACATTGGAAAGAGACTGAGGCACCTGATTGCCGCAGTGCATGCGATTCTAATCCCTACATTGATTTGACGTTTTCAACATTAAGTTCTCGGCAAGGTACACCGGGCCCACATGGAATAGCGTTCTACGATAAGAAGGCACCAGCAGAATAGCAACAACCAATGCAAGATCATTGTGATCGGTTTGCAAGCCCCATCGCATAAATCTGCGGGAATTTAGCATCACGCACGCCAGGGTGGGGGTAGGTCGGGTTTGGAATTTCCGATGCCCTAATGCATTCGTTCTCATTGCCATGGAAGGATTCGGCGAGGCACTTTGCCCGGCGTCCGAACTCAGCGCTTAAGCTGCACGCGAGGTTCTGGCATCCGACTATCCTGTACGGAGGCGGCAAGTCTGATCGTTTTTGTCTATCTGTTTGAATCCGATATTCAATTTGGTAAAAGCAACCAGTTGGGCAATAGTTGGCTAAATGAGCACAGAAATTGCTAGTTACGATGGTGGTTAGAACCAGAATACTGTCCCTGCATAATTACCATATTTATGAGTCATGCCCTTCACACAGGGTACCAGCAATCTTCGGTAAATCTAATGAACCTAATCAAACACCTCATTGTTCATTGCTAGCTCAGCCTCTTAATTTAGAGTAGTCCTAGACATAGTATTTTCAGTCGGATTTTGGTGACTTACTTTATCTTCAAGAGGTTCACTAGGCGCTATTGCCCGTCCAGTCAGTTGTAACCAATCAACCGGTCCCTGAAAAGCTGACGTTACCATTGGTCGGTTTGATGACCCCAATGCAGTTCGTATCGCATTTGCTACTTCCGCGGAGACGGCACATTGTTGGCTATCGGGCTGAAGCAAACCCCCTAGAGATCCACACGAGGAGTGATTAGAAGAACAGTCGGATCTTTCTTCACAGTTGTGGATTCAAAACTGGAAGCCACGTACGGTTAAGAAAACGGTTGATAGGATGGTAGGGTTCTAACTGGTGTTGGACTGGTTGCTGCAGCAAATTCCGTCTGTTGTGCCTGCTCTACTGGATGCGGAGCTACCATGCATGACCAGTGTGTGGTGCTTGTGTCCTCGAACGTCGATTGCGTGGACGAGTGCTGAGATTGTTCTTTGCATACAGAAATCGTTCGATGGTTTCAAACACCGGCGACACCGATGTGTCTTAATGATGAGGATCTACCGGCGTCATTTGAAATCCCACCACCTGCTGCGCCACAAAACACGGACTCACAAAATTCATCGTTGTACCGGCTACTGGGGGGTTAATATTATTCTTGGACGGGGTGAAACTGATGGCCTGGGCGTTTGAACGATTGCGAGTTCGGTTGGCTTTAATATGGTGGCATTTCGCTAACCTCCTACCCCGATCCATCACCAGATCGTTTGCCGCGCCATTACATATGCATCTATCAATTCAATAACTTTGACAGCTACCCCGATTTCGTTTTTCCGGCACTGAACATCGGTCCTGAAATATGCAAGTTCACGGTAATTTCTATCGTGTGAAGCACTGAAAGAATCCTTTGCACCGTTTACTTACTGTTTCACCACATTGAGATCGGAGTGCACCGCCCTCCCAAGCCTGTACCGTTGGCAATATCTATGTAACCTGGTATTTGCAATTATTTTTAGGACGCTGACTGACTGGTATATCTTTGATAATTTTTGGTGCATTTGAAGAGCATAGTGAAGTTCCCTGAACATCGGAGATAGAAAAGGGGTGTCTGTTTAATGACAGCTCTCTGTGGGATAAAACGGTTAGAGATATGATCAGTGAACTGGGTCCCGAAAATCGTCGTTCAAATGGTCTGAGGTTTGAAAGAGCCGGAATTTTGAAATCTTGATCAGTAGATGGCACTGCACTTTGTGAAGGCTAAACCAACGCAAGTGGAAGCGGGCATAACGATATAGAAAGTAGGATTCCATGGAGCATCATTATGGTTAATTCCGTCGTCTCCAGTCTGCTCAGCTCCACGAAGTACCGCTTGCTCTTACCACTGCTAAAACTTCGTTGTTCCCATAAACCTTTAGTAATGAGTTACGTTACAATAAGGTCCAACAATAACCACTAGGGGCGCAGACATTATAGTTGTGCATAACACCCAGCTGCCCGAGCAATGTCAGGCGGCAACCAGCCAGGCGAGAGTAGCACTGACCAGACTTCACAAAACAATATCATATAAACAAATGGCAGTGTTCCTCCCTTTAAACAAGATAATAGGGCATCCTGTCCTCGGAAAGTTCGTACAATCTTGGGCCCTGCGCAGCAAACCGATGTGGATTGTAAAGAGGATCAAAGCTTAGCGAAGAGAACGGTGGATAAGTAACAAAAAAAGCATTAGGTACAAAGATTTTAGAGTCTCTGTTGGATGAAACCGAAATGAAAGAGAGGAGACCCTATGAAATCCCTTAACATTGTTAAAGGCATAATATGCATAGGATCTAAAAACGTCTTGATTTTCGCCCCACAAATGGCGCTATGGGACATAGTCTAAAGTTATAAAAGAGTGATTATTTGCTGTGACTGACGGATGGGCTTTTGCGAACCGGGACGTTCCGCGCTGAAACGGAGTTCCCGAGAACGGTGTTCGCTGCGTATCATTTAAAGCTGTGGTACATTGATTACAGAAACGAAAAAGTAAAGGAATTAGAGCAACTGGCCTCTTTTTGGTTTTCCGTCCGGTGTATCTGCGTGCAATAAGTAACCATGCCCCTATGATTAGGCGAGATACCGCTCCAAAAAATCCGCTTCCCAGAAAACAAGGAACTTCAAATCCCCCAGTGTTGGGGGCCGACAAAACTCGCCGACAGCACACCAATCTTGAGGCTTGCTTGACCGTTGCGATCACTTCTGTTCTGGGCAGGCTGAACTCAACTCAACTCAATACAATGCTCAATTTCTTCTGTTCACTCCTTCAGATTACCTGAAAACTAGCTGCTGCCCTTTTTACCGACTCGACGGTTTACGTTCTAAATATATAATTATGATATTCAGCCATCATTCACATATTCAAGACAGATGTTTATTGCTTTAACAATGACGTTTATGAAATCCAAATGAGTTGATTTCCCGCCATCAGTGTTCATTTTTTGATATACGCACTCCGTTATTTTCAACTTCCCGAACTTGGCCCTTCGGTCCAGTACACCTGCTTCTGGTGACGCATGATAAGCCATAGTCGGTTCTTTATTTTCACTTTGGTAATTTATTCGTTTACACCTGTTTTTAATTTCTTGGTGTTCTAAGTCGTTCAGATGATGTTCTGGAGCACCTCATTCTCGACGACGGCTTTTTCATCAGACATTTCTTCTGAACGTTCCTGTTACGTCGCTGCCACATGCAAACGCGAACCTAGTTTTCTGGCCACATGTCTTCTCTTGCCTTGGGAATAGAAACAGGCACTTCAAAAATTAAGTTGATCACGTTTACATAAAAGTATTATTGAATATTTCTCGTTTTTCGAGAGGCACGCGCAAAGCAAGATCACATTCATACATGAATGGTGCAGAGGAAACATGAATAACGGAAATCCGAGTGTGTATGGAGATATATGCTGCTTTGAATTACTCGGTGGGCGCGATCGGAATCTGCAAAGCAATACGCGGTGCAGAAGCATGCGAGACGAAATTTGAAATCGCGCAAACACTTTTGCAGGATTGTACGGGATTTTCTGGAACTGTTCTTGGGAAACGTAGCGCAGGTCATTTCGTGTTTAAGTGCAGCACATATGCATGTTACTGGCGCAACACTTCAGAGAAGCTCGATGGCGAACATCGATATATGGCCGGAGGCGTAAACTACAAGATCGTTGCGTGATGGACAAAACAGTTAAGCTGGGTGGATAAAGATCAGTGAGGAAATAATAACTGGATAGAAATTGGTCAAAACCAATAGGAACATCATGCAAAGTGAATGCGAGGAAAGCATTTAACAACAATTAAGGGTAAATAAAATGCTAAACAAGGCTGAGGGGTACTACCAATTCTGACGAACTATATGCAGAATGCGGTTTCACAAGCTCCCAGGACTGGTCATTACATTCACACATAAAGGCTCCTGACACAAAAAGAACAGAAAGGTCAAGCTAATTTTATGTCCTGTTTTCCGAAAAACATTCGCGAAATTCTTTTGCATATATTAATTTTATTTTCGAACATTCCATATATTAGGTCTTTTTTGGATTGGTCGAGTGCTGTGCACGCTGAGCGTGCTACGCCTTCAGGGTTTCTTTCCATGAGGGTACTAAAACTGCTTTGAAGGATTAAGAGGTATAGGTGCCTTAAGTCAAGTTACCTTACGTTTCTTTTTCCTTGAATGAACATTACTGAACATTCCAGGAAAAGTCTTTAAATGCTTCTGACATTTTTGATAGTCGAATCGCGGAACAAAGAGGTCGTGGCCGTCAGGATTTATTTATATCGTCCCTTTATCTTGCGGTTGCGTTTCTGCTCACAAGCTTCTGCCCATTGTTGTCGCAAAAAGATACACAACTTTTATCGTTCACTACCGATTGATTCATTTCAGTTATTTAAGCATGAAACATGCGGCATTCGTAGTCGTTCGTGCGGCTGTCAAGAAATACCGAATCGTTGGCAACTACTTTCAGTAAAACTACCGTTTCCATCTGCTACACTATGAAGGCTATACTCGCGGTAGATAATTGATGTTTGAATATGAATCAATGGAGCTTCATTTGCTGGACACTTACCATAACGTGTTTTAAGTCCGTGAGCATACTCTGGAGGGACTCAACGACTATTTGAATGTTAATGGCCGTGCGTTCATCCCGACGAATCGGAAGAAGGAAATCAGAAGGGTCTGCAACTGTGTTAAGTTGTTTCGTGGTGGCATTTAAGTCCGTTTCAACGGTTCAGGTTCGTGTTTTCATTGCCTTCCAACGTGTCGCCTTCGTTGTGTGAATGCAGCCGCTCACTGAATAAACTGTGGTGGTTATGCATTGTGACACGTTATGAACGCCGAAGAGTGCCGGTTCGGGTAGTTCACTCTTTTATGCCGTTCTTCTCAACCAGAACGGTTGGAGTTAAAATACAGCCATCACAGAAACCCCAAAAAGAGTTAGGGTAATTGTTGTCGCAAATGACCAAAGTTTAGCCAAGTATGGGGCACCTTGCGGTTATTTCACACAGGTTACTCTGTTCTTCTCTCAATTTCATGTTTCTCGAAACATGTCTCCCAACTACTTACACTGAGCAGGCTATAGGAAGAGGTAACCAAACCTGTGGTGCGCTTCGTAAGCAAAAATACTTATGTATGATCCGCCGAATGCAACTTTGCTTGCCGAACCTCCCCGCGCACTTGGTTTACACCCCACAATTATGTGCACTTTTTCTAGCACTGGAAGCCACCGTGTAGTCGCATACTCCAGATATCCTTGAATAGTAGAGTGAATACGAGCCTTTTGTTCCTGGGTAGATGGTTGTTTAACAACTATGCATACTTACAACAAAACGTTCACTCCAAACATCAGGGTGATGTAGTTGTAAACTACATAATTTCGCTGCCTGTATGCCTTGATAAAGTACTGCACCGCTTTGCGGATACCTGTAACTTTTGAAAGCGCCGCCTAACGGTCTCGAAACCGATGAAGATGGAACGATTGCTTTGCAGAATATTTGGTTAGGTACCATGAAGCACTGCAGCATGATCCTCCAAGTAATTTGTCAGAATAACTGTTTAGGAAGCCTTCACTAGAAAAGTAATTTAAATCAGCCAGATTCTACGATTATTCAAAGAATGCGCTGAGACAAATGCCAGTATTATAGCGCGGCCGCATGCCACATATCATCAGACGTTAAGTCGCCAATGTTCTACAAAGTCACTCAGGATGCCAATATTTGTGTCACAGACAAGCTACAACTAATTCCGCACGGTGCCAAGTAGGAAATTATAGATGAGCTTCACAGAAAACATTGCCATCGATCAACCCTAGAACTTTGGTGAATGCCAACATGAAGATGAAGCTCCCAACCAACTGGGCCGACGCAGTAGGTTCAATGCCGAGCTTGCCAAGGAGGGAGATATTTTGTGTGACTATCCCAACAATGAAAAGGCCTACATCCGCGTTCACTGGCTTTACGTGTCATTCAACCGATTCCCTTATTTGATTCGGGTACTACTGCAATATTCACGTTATAAGACTGCGTTTAAAGTGATCATTAGATGCTTTCATTCAACTGCTGCGGATAAACAGCAAGAAAGATAGTGCATTATTCTCGACAACCGAAAAGCATGCAAAACGTTGGATCAAATGTGTACAAAGATTGCACAGTGAAAAATGGGGGACAAAAACCAGACATGGATATGCAGAGTGTCTGTTCTCCCACGATCGGAACCTGTAATGTAATAGGCTAGGTGAGAGTTTCCGTGTTTTAACTGAATGCTTCAATAACCTCCGCAAACTCTCTCTGCGAGTCATCCCACGTTTAAATGCATCAATGGTTCGCACAGCAGGCGTAAAATTTATCTCGAAAGCGACGGCAGGCCTCGCCATGTATCGAGCTTCCTCAAAAATTGAAAGGGTTGCATTTTGAGGACAAAGATCAACATGGATTTGATGACGAGATTAAGATGAGCACAAAACACACTGAATATCACATGAAGTGGATGGAAAGTGGCAGTTAACGACATTTAAGAGTCAATATAATGCTGAAGATGAAGCAGTAGGAAACTTTTAAGGTTGAATCAAACTATTTATTGGAGGAAATTATACAAGGAATTTTGGACGGAGAGACTATAGAACTCACAAGAATGAGCACTGGACTCATGCGGATGGGAGCAGGCTGTGATGTGTGCCGGGAAGAAAATGAGTTCGTGTGTGAACTACAATCAGTTCTAAAATACACTTGCCATGAATGACCTGTGCGTTGCCTTTGTTTGGTATCAGAGTTTCGCGTCCCGTGGTGGTAAAGGTCTGGAGGTTGGGGGATTGCGCGGCATTTAAGTTCTGTTGATTACAGCGCATTGGCCAGTCGAGTCGAGATAGCCAAGGTGGTCTTTGGCGTGGCTTGATTTTTCTTGTGGTTATGCGACGCGGGACTAGAGTGTCAGATTCGGAAAGCAGCTTACCGACAGGGATGGGCTACTAGCACATTGAATGGGGTGGAGCTTTCGGCGAGAGTTTTCTCCGCATCTGTTTTCATTGGCGAGCCTGGGTAAGAGCCGGGGAGAGAGCGAGGGCAGTCTGGACTTTGTTCCGGCTGGTGTTGTGGTGAGTAAACAAAAAGAGAAATGGCAGCTTCAGTCTGCCTCTTGCAAAGACTACAGAATCCAGACGACTGTCTTGAAATATGCGCGTGTGTAGCAAATCTTCTGTCTCCTTACTCCCCATAGGTTTTTCGGCTCAATCAGTCCTAGGCTGCATGGTCTTTATTTGCAGCCTGCTGCTATTTCATATTTTGACCTCTTTGCAGATGCAGATTGCAGCAGATCGAGAGAACGGCTAGCAAAAAGGTTAGGAAATAGAGTCACTGTTCGTTCTGTTTGTCGAACCCCTCTGGCCAACTGGCCTAGTGAACATACAACAGGGAATCAGTTATAACTGTTCATGTGATCTGCCGCCGAATGGTACTACCTTCAATTGCCAGGAAAGGACAAAACTGAATGGGTTGCGGCTGGCGGCGTGGGCTGAATGCTAGGACAAGATATGCCACAATAAGTCATAGAGAGGAGGAAAGACGGAAACATGAGAATACTGGGATCTGTAATTTGTATTCGAACAGGATGATAGAAACGTGTACCTCATAGTACTTTCAGTAAGCGTGCCTGATTAATTAAGAAAGAAGAACGACTATTGTCCTAGACCTCAGCACACATACCAGGTGCACGGTTGGGAGGGGTGTGTTGAAAAATAGAGGGATGTGGTGGAGCATAATTAGACAGTCCGATGCGCTACTTCCCAGACCGTCCGAGAAGGCAGTCGGATGCTTGTCTATCGGTCAAGGGAAAGCTGAAAGCCGTGGGCAGACATTTACAACCTCCTCAGTTGTGAAGCGAAGCCACCTTCTGTTGCAACTAAGTAACTGCTTTTTGTTCAAATCACACAGGTCTAGCTTCCTGAGGCTTTCGGTGGATGTGAAAAAATTTATCACTACAAATGTTCTAAATACGTCAAGTCCAGAAGACCCGTTTTGCAACTGCCATATTGAAATTTCGGGGAGCAATAACAGGAATTCCATGCTGTCTAACTAATGGAAATATTCCAAAGGTGGACAAACCTTTGTGAGTTATAGACCCAATGGGTTTGACGATCCTCGGCGCCTTTGTGTTGACTAGGCTGAGGAAAACAGTTCCGTCATTTTATGGTTCTTTATAGATAACTTAAAATAATTTTGAAGTATGCCGCTTTCACGTCGACTTCTTTACCTCTGCGCTGTAACAGAGCAGTTTGCCTTTTGTCCGTTTCTGCCTTATTAATTGCTGGCCGCTTGGTATGTACAGCAATGCAGTAACGCAGTGAAATACTTGATATGTTGTTTGCCTCATAATACTCCGTCGTAGCATTATTTTCTGGCCTGTACTCTCCAGTTATATAGAGCCCAAAGTAGGTGCACCATAAACTGCTGTGAATGCAGCGGCTATCGCGCCACTTAGGAGCATCAAGTCTATCTACACCATACAGGCCAGTAGACACAATGGCTAAATGCGGTATAGCATTGACGTACTACTACCTATGACGTCAAAACAAATACGGGAAAGAAACAAGAATATATGTTACGTCAAACGTTTTGGTACGCAAGGACAACTTTATATCCATTGGAAGATGAAAGCCAACAACCGTCAGGCATCCTCATAGTGGCCACTGGGAGATTAAAATTATTTTTGGAATCAACCACCAATTGACTTTATGGTGTATGCAAATAAAATATTGAGAATTTCGTCAACCGGGTGCGACGTCATTCGCGAAAAAGAAGTGGTTCCATTTGACTGAAGCTGTATTTCTTTTATCGACAGGCATCTGTTTTGTACAGGCGTAAGAAAATAGAAGGGAAATCAACACCACAGAACCCTTCAAAAACGGGACGTCCAAGAGCTGATGCATTATCTGTAAACATGATAGGAGGCTAGTTTTACAAATCAAAAAACATTCAGAAGCAATAAATGGCCAGAAGAATAAGCAATAAGTATCCGTGTTTGCTCTGCACATGAAGCACTTTGTGGGGGCAGACTCTGCTCAAAAAGACTAAATGGTGAATGAACGTTAAAAAGCCGTCCATTAACGATAAATGTCAAATGCGTATAAGGTGATAAGACTCGCAAAATTGCACCTCGGCCTGGTGCCTTTAGTGTCATCGGCAGAGAAGTTAGTCAGAATTTGACTTTTAAAATTTGTTACCAAGCCAGTGAGGTTTCAAGAGATATTGCCCAGGTTAAACAATCACGAAATTATAGTATTTCGCGCTATCCGCTAAGCTGAACAAATTTTACACATTATGCTTTATATTAGCTTGTGTTTATCCTCTAAAAAGTTTGTGCTCTTGGATTCCCAGTCGCTTTTATCCCCTGCAGTCACCCTCGACCCTTCTTGAACAACTAATTAATTTTAGTAAAATTATACATTGTGCGACTAAGTTCTTATTTCCCATCCTTCCCGCCCGATGCATCTATATCCCATAATAATATGTTATTTGGATATTTGTAGTTGCTGCATACCGCACCTTTCGAAATTTATCCTTCCTAAATACGTGGATGCCGCGAAACGAGGACCGCACACATAATTATTATTATCACTGCCCACGGTCTTTCCAATTTAGTTAGGTCACAAGGGTGTAAGCCTCGAGCACGCCACCCGGGCCACATTTAATAGAGCAGTACTCAGAAAAAAAATGTGGTATATATGCAGAAACCGCAAAGTTTCCAAGATTTGGGGCTTTGGCAGAACCAAATGAGTTTAGATGCAACCCCTCCTTTTGTAACCTTAAAGAATGGGTTTAGATGAATGTGGATTTATTGCTTGCAGAAGCAGTATAAGATAAAAAATGTCTAATCTTCCTCATTCGTTGTTTTATCAAGGATTGGGCGATTGCTACTCTGACTCCTATAACTTAGTGGTCACGGAAGATGCCATCTTATGTCGTTAAATCTCCCGGCATAAGTGAGGTTTGAATATCCTCGAGCATCGGCTTTGCACGCTATCTAACAGAGAAAAATTATGCATCGGAGTATATCACATCTGTAGCAGGGTCCTGATGAAATAAGCTGATAGGACAACCATAAATTTCCTCGACGCTTTCATTATGCTAATGAAAACAACAGGTATATCTCCCCACTTTCACGAGTGATGTGCAAGCAACATTGAATTTGTACGGAGGAATCAAACGAGACATAGAAACACCTGGGTATACACTTTAGTTATTAGTAAAGCAAAATTTGAGGCATAGTTGAAAACTTCGTTTTAATGCCCATGACAATTGGGTGCAGGGCAAAAACCAAAGCTATGTAAAGCGTTTAGCAGGATGACACAGCAAATTCCAGAGCTAATTGTTAACAGAGGAATGCAAGACATTTCTTACTTGAGTGAGTTCCGTACCGCAGCGCAAATTTTAGACGAAAGACGGTGACAATTATCGGGATCTGGCAAGAATCCTAAGAGTTCAGAAAGGTTATGTGAGGAACAAGAAAGCCACGCCAAGGATAAAATTGGTGAAACTACGGTAATTAGTCGAAGATTTGTCAAAATAAACTAAAGCATCATATGCATTAGATAAAGCAGCCGCATAAGATAAGATTGTTTTATATGACGAAGAAGATGGAAGAGAATGGGAACGTTGAACACTGGGCCAGACCAAGTAACATTTTAGCATATTTAAGTTTTTTGCTCGTGCAGACGAGATGACCCGCTGGCGGCGTACTTGACTGCGAAGTGCAACGCATGAGAAGGCAGGTTTGCTAAAACTTTAAATCGCTATTAAACGCCCATGCCATGGAATTACACTTTGGTGTTTCTGATATTTCATTCTGGTGCTTTTAGGAGTGAGAGAATGAAATCTGAATGATAAAGTCCTTCCTTCGGCAGCAGTTATCTTGATTTTAACCACGCGTCAGTGGTTGGGTACCCAAAGCAATCAAAGGGGAATTTTGAGCCGTCTGTGCGTCGAATGGATTAAATACTCAATCGCCGGACTACCGCACGGCGCCTCACACAAACCGAATAGCCAGAGCAAGGCCAAGGTAGCAGCTGATAGCTACAGGATATGTGTTACATCTGCATATTCCGTTTTCTGGTGAGCAGGAGCTGTGGTTATTACTAGGCCAGGGATAAATCCAGCGAAGGAGGTGAAGGCTAGGTGAAATTCGTTTCAGCTGGAGTTAAAGTTCAAAAAATTGGGGTGGAAATATTGAATCGGGGATATGGGCATGGGCGAGAAGTAATGCGGAATGGAGAAGCTATAACGATAAATTACTTCCAGCATTCCGGGTCTTCAGAAAACCATTTGAATTGGACAGAAGGATGGCGTATTTCGATGACGGGGACATGATACGAACACCCCATCAACCTACCGCAAACACTGCATGGTTAAGTTAGTCCCAATCTGCACGGTCCTTATTAGTAACGTGCTCCTCAGCCAACCTTTGACGTCTCCGCAGGTAGCCGCTGGATTGGTCTAGTAGAATTTTCGGCAGGGAGATTAAAGCATAAAAGTCCCTGTTTACCATGCTTGCGGAATTATCATTGTTTACGGGCCCACTTCCCATGTGGCAGCTGAGGCGTTCAGTTATAAGCTGCCACCGGTTCTACCAACTCCGATTGTTGGTAGGAGGAACCAAAACACATTAAACTGAGTCGCAAACGTAACAGTAGGCCAAATGCTCTGACAGGAGTTTCCGCTGAAAGTCATAAACAAGTAGGGATGGAGAACGATATGAACGCCAGGATCGTTCTTGTGTATCTGAATAAGACGACAGCAACTTGTGTCACCTTGTAGTTTCTATGGCCGTACATGCTTAGTTATGAAAAACCTCAGCATACATGCCAGTTGTGCGTTGGGAGGGTAGGGAAGGGTCAAAAGTTGGAATAATACAGTAGTGAAGCATACATGGAGAATCCAATCCTCCCAGATTGTCTCAAAAATCAGACACAAGCATATCTGCCAAACGAGGGCACTCTGAGGTTCCCCGCTCCGAAGTGCAGGTCTGAGCTGACTGTCTGCATATCCACTGTTGAAGATGGTCCATGCCTTCGTGGCTAGGGTCAGCTTTGTTGACGAGTTCAACGTGATTCCGGCTAAACCTATTTCCTTTGATTTTAACGGGTGAATGGTTGAGCCCATGTATGTATGTTCCATGGTTCCCCCGCCTGACCGTGATTTTCTCCGTGGTATATTTTTTCGAAACCTTTGGAAGTGGCTTGCTTTAGTCCGCATCTTGGATGCTTCGGTAAGCATGCCGCACCTATTAGGGGTTTGGAGAGGGGATGAAACTGGGAATAAGTAAACACGCGAATAGCAGCTCATGCGTTAGGACAAAGACCTCTATCCATAAAATCGCAAACTATACATTTCAAGGAAGCCAGATGAAGCTTTCTAGTTTTAACGGGCTAGTTGCATGCAAAATTCAGTCTGCCTGCATCGTATGGGAACGTTTTTAAGAACGTATGTAGATATTTAAATAACAAATTGACTAAACTCGGGTAAGAAAGTGAATGGGATTCAAGGTAGTTTGATGGAGGAGAGTAAAAATACCTCAAGTTTGCCCCGAGGTAAAAATTCCTCGAAAATAGAGGAACTGGCCCTGGTAATACGCGACACGAAGTCTGGATGCCTTATGTTATTTGAGTAAGTGGTTTAGGACTCTACGATAGAAGGATCCAGTAGTAAGAATACCAGTAAAATGAAACATTGGTCACGGTTAAGCCTGCCGTAGAATTCGGCATCCTTCTTTTATCACACGCCACAGTAGTAGGTGGTGTTGCTGACTGACAGCAAAGCCCCGGAGAGCCTAAAGTATTGATTAGTACAATAATAAACCACAGTTGTACGCTCGATTCTTGAAGAGACAGTGGTCGAACATAAAGATAGTGGTTGATAAGGTCAACGGCCACCGGAATTCGCCTTTGAGGGCAATGGTGGACAGAAGTAATCGTCAGCGCCATAAATTCCTCAAGGAAAAATGTTTAATAATGGAAGCATTTGGTCTGACAACCGGTAATGTTATACCATTTGTGGCCACAAAGCCAGTCTTTTAAAATGGGTAGATAGTTTTACCGTTGAACTGTTGGGCTGAAATGCGGCCGTTATTGGTGATAAAACTACATGCAAATATCAAGTCTGCTTTCAGACGAAGATTTGATATTCAACAATGTATATCGATTCCTATTATTTTAGTTTGATGAGGTGCCTATTAGCCGCTTTCTTAATTCATACCGAAATTTTAAATGTCAAGCTGTCGCTCCGTCTCAAGATGGAGCAAATTAATGGATAAGAATGTGTAACTGACTTGATGTGTGGTTTGAAGCGATTCAGTTTACTCCGGTTCCACTTGAAGGCTTTTATGGCGACTCAACTAATTTTCTGATGTCCTCAAATTCAAATACTGCACGTTCTGGAAGGTTGAGGCTGCAGACATACTTAAGGTCCAAATCACGGACCACATTGCTAACGGCGATGGATTCACTTCCAATTTCAAGCTTCCTTGTGAGTAAAGTGCACTTGAATAAAACGACTCTCTTTTCCTTCGGGTGAGAACTTCCTCGATTTTGTTTGCCACAGTTCTAAGGGTTCCTTCGGCAGTATTTGAACTTGAAACATCAGGCGGCGATGCGCAACGGACAAACATATCATCGGTCAACAGGAAAAGAACGAAGCTTCTTATTATGCGAAAGACATCAACATTGCACACAAGTAACAACAGCGTGTCTAGTACAGCTCCTTGTATTGCGCCACCAGTTACTGATCTGGGATGGGAGGTGTAACAATTCACTTGAGCTCCCTCCTTTTCGCACGAAAGATACGACGTAAGCAGTGATAGTATAGGGTCAATTATTGCAAAGGGCTTGATCTTGTTTATCGTCTTGTGATGGAATACTCTATTGAAGGCCTGCGTAGTGACCAAATAAACTACCGTCAATGAATTTCCGGCGTTCGTAGCAGGGGGATTTTATTAAGACAATGGTTTACGCACCTAGCGCAACGTTCCTTTTAGAGAATAACATTGCCCAGTGTTGACGGGCCTGATTTTTGTGAGGCTTGGTATGAGCTTCTTAATTCTTGAGACAATTTGTCGTTGAGCGGTCGGCATTTGGCTGGGCCAATCCTTGTTTCTTTCCTGCTCATGAGATTTATGATAAACAATTTTCACTGAGGGGAATTAGAGTACCGTAGTGGATAAAGAAGTTAAATACGTTGTCCGACATAGCCAAAATATCCCCTTAGCTAGCAAGACGATACCTGGAGGTAGTGAGTCCGAACCAGGGTGGTAGCCGAAGCTTATTTATTCCGTCAACAGAAGCATCAACGCCAGTCAAATGAAAACGCTGAGAATTCCTCTAGGCTCAGACACGTTGGACACGAAGTGGGAAGGATGCTCTCATTTGTTAGAGATGTCACAAAGAATCGTCCAAACGCTTCAGCGATTTCCTGGGGGTTGTGCAACGAGTATTGTCCTAGGTGATATATTGGATGAAAGTAGCGGATTGCCAGATAGAGATAGCTCTTGATTTAATTAATTTTACTGTAGCTACCAGGGAGTTGGGCCGGCTGACAGAAAGCAGTTCTTGTTTTTTTACCACGGAAGTGTATAATGTTTTTCTCTTTTGAGGGGCAACTGATTGGTACAAACAAAGTGGCGGTGGTCAAACGGATAAGGTCGTGACGTTTGGACGTCAAGGTAGCAAGTCCGAATCCTCCCACCGTCGGTCAACTTACCCACTTGGAAGCCCTCTTCTGGCCGCTGACCTCTTCTTGAAAATTAATGTATATTGTTTCATTAATAAAGAAGGCAAAAAAATGTTTATTGTCTTACGGAAGTCTTTCCAAAGTTTGGCAGGTTTAGCCCAATCAGTCAAATCAAAGGGATTGTTGTGGCTTTCATCAGACCTTGTTTCTGCTTCTATTTTGATCCTCGCTGTGTTCTTCGACGAAACAAGCGCTGCTTTTTTGGACGGTACGGTGGGCACAAATTCGTCACCGGCATACAAATGCTGATCTCAATTAAACCTACCGTGTTTGACAATATCAACTCTCCTTTGGACTCGTCCAAAACATCAAAACATCAGTGAACACGGAGCTAACTCAAGGGGAAGAGGGAAACCGCTGCAAGCAGCGTTTCGGAAGTGAGTAGCTAAGGTTAATTCTCATCATCAAATTACAACTGTTTTTAATTTATACGATACTGGATTATGCAGACGTTCAATGTACAGCCACAAGAAAACATCAAATATGCTATTATAAAAGCCCAAAACGAGAGCCAAATCCGCACTTGAGTCACAAAGGTCCTAAAATCGCGTTCTGAATGCGAACAGTTGAACGCTTAGACAATCAAAAGCATGCATAATTTAAAGCACCAATTTTACTTGTGCTGCAGCGATCTTATAAATTATGATAAAAAGATGTTTTCGGGAGATTTTCCTCAGCCGTGCGCAACAAACAGCACGAATCACCCCCAAGCCCCTGAAAAGCCACAAAATAAATACTGCAGTGAAATGAACTTGATGCCTTGGCATACCTCCTGACTTAGCGCAACTTTGTATCCTAATGCCAACAAACAAAATGCGCCAAATTTGGACAAACCATGCCGCGCTGGCCAAATTTTCGCAAAGTCAGCCAGCGTTATCAGAAACACACTAGCGAACGGTGATCCATCGATATTGGCCAACTAAGATATTCCCAAATCGTTTGACAGCAAATCTCACTGAATTCAGTGCAGCTATGATTCGCATTACAACTCGGTAGAAGGATCTCCAGAAAACCATAGTTGCAGAACTAAGGAAAAGTCAACCAAGAAATGAAGAAAACAAATAAACGTAAATGGGAAAAAGAAGGCAAAAAATCCGTTGCTGTTAGCCATATGATTTAAATTATTCAGTCAGCGTTACCCTGGCAGAGCTTCGGTGTGGTATATGATCCCCTCTGTAGAAGTATGCCATCTACTGAGAAATTATTGTCATGGTAATTAAGTTCGTGCTGTCTGCATTCGTTCGAAATTCATCCATCGCGGAAAAGGTTGGTGGCAAAAGGACTGATCAAACCTTAGATAACAAAACTCGTCTGAGGAAGGGTAAATTATGCTAAAACATAATTGATCCATTAAGGCAAGATGGTGTCCCGCCTTACGACCAAATAAAGGTAGTGTTCAGGTTAACGAATTAGAAGTTTGAACCAGAGCTAACTCGGATTTATATTAGGCCATTTTGAGTGGAGTTTCAGAATCCAGGTCATTGGAAAGCTTTATTAACCGCAGCCGAGTGAATTCATCCCGCCAATAGCCAAGGATTCCATATGCCCAGAGAATGGCAACAAACCAAAAAGTCTCGCCTCGTCCCTCTCTTTGGCAGGACTTTCGGTTTACGCAAAAAATTTATCACCATGTCATGCATCCTACCTGCAGCATGAACCGATGCTCCTCCAAGGGCGAAAGTTGCATATAGTAGGCACCTGGAATCACGTAGAATTTTTTGTTTTATTTTTGAGGACAGCTAAAAGCTGTATGTTAATATAGGCCAAACGGGGTTTCAGTCGGGAAGTGAGTGCACTTGCGTAGGTTAAGCGATTCCAACAGTGTTTGGCAGGCAGCAATCAGGAATGAAGGTGTTCTACTGGAGTCTGCATTGTTAGAAAAAAACTAGACAACCAGTGAGAAGTCAGTTAACGCACGTTGCACCTTAATGATAGAAATTTGGCTTCGTGAAAATGTTAAGTGGAGACAGTATACCTGGGGGAACTCTGACACTCTCGGGAAGCTTAGGGATGACAGCAATATAAGCGGACCTATAATACTGCATGCTCACCACCAGCAAAAAACGGTTTTGCGCTGACTAGCCCAAAATTTGGACGGCCTCCGCTACGAGCACTCTAGAAAACTAAAACTTCTTTGAGACCGTTAGATCTAGGTAGCGACGGCAGAGGATCGTCAACCACCAGTTTATCCGAGAAGACCTATCTTGAAAGGCGAGGAAACACCATATGTGGAGGATTTTGCGCACTCTAAGTTGATTGAGAAACAAGGCGCCACGGACGAGCGAACCGATCAGCGGTGCTCCATGGGAGTTTCTTTTGAAGCACAGCCGCTAGGTAACCAGTTGGAGATGGTACACCTCGGCCTAGCTTTGGCAAAGCTTAAGAATGCTGCACATTTAATTTTAACGGCACCACTTGGCAACAGTCGCCCTGAAGTAGCTGGATTCTTGGTTGGTTGGGGTGTGAAGGTAAAAGGCGTTCAGAAGCTCACTATAGCGGTTCTGCTCATAAGCTGCTTTCGGAAAGCACTGGGATAAGCACAGAAGGTGATCACACCACCCATTTTTTGACGGTCCCAACAAAAGGGTTTCCGCGTTAAAGTGAATGTGGCAAAGGGAAGCGCACCCTGATCAAACTGAGCGGCCAGAAATGCATATAAGAAAAAGTGCTGTTAGATATACTGCGCCAGACATGGGGTCTAAGTGCACTCGAGTTGCTTAAGAACTGTTAACTTGCGCTCATGACTTAGATAACGTACTGAGGCAGTCCTGCTTTACGCTTAGCCCAAAACACCAAAGGCCTTTGCAGACGCCATTCAACCACTTCCAAACCAATATAGAACCTGGAACTGTAGCGGGAATGATGCAACCGGCAATTAGTCAGTAACCGCAGAGAAAGGAAAACAAGCCCTTCTCAGTTGCTTCAAGTATTCACGCCTGCAAAAGTGCAGCATCATTTCCGATGGACAAACGATCTGTTTCACCAGGGATAAACAATCCAATGGGAATAACGTCGTCCGGGGTCTGAACAAGGCACTGATCAAACACCAACGAGACTGAAAGGTTTAACAATGCAAACTGGGATATTCTCGGGCTAATTTCCAATATGGTTGCGCTGCTTCTAGCAAATCTATTTAATTTGTCACCGGCAGCACGAAAGCCACTCGGCGGCCAATTTTAGGTAACTTTCTCTTCAGCAGCTTCTGTTTGAGGGCAGATGGAAATCAGTCCTCTTGAGAAAGTCCTGTATTGGGGTGCAACAGGATTCTGTGCTGCAACCACCGCTAGTCATTATTCCCCAAACAAGCTATGTTCGCAAATCAAATCCACCGGTTATCCGCTCGCCAAAGGAGCAAAATATAGTAAGTTATCCCTGGACAACCCGGCGTTGGCTAATCCTGATGCCATGTCATCTAGGTGAGGGCAGCCATTGAGCCAAGGATGGATCAAGCACCTGCGCACACCACGAGAAACGACCTCAAGGCACCTCAACCCAGCGACCTCGCGGGACACTCTCATGGCAACAAGGTCGAAGAGTTTGGGATAGCTTACCCATCGATCTTTGAAACTGTCAAACTGGTGTGCAGCGAGGTCACCGAGGCCAACCGAGCAATGCATGGGTTTCATTGACCAAAACAATCCAAGACTCCAGGATACTCAGAACATCGCAAAATGCAATCCTGCTTCCCAACATATAGCATGGAGTGAGTCCTGAGTCACCATTTTGGCCTGAACTAGTTCCACCTCTAGAACCCTTAACGGTGCTTAACATGGATGACTCCAGGTTTGATGAGGAGGAACTGAAGTCTTCATAACCCTACCCGCTGTATCGCTGAGCGCACGCAATTTACTTTATTATTGATTGTTCCAGTAAGGCCGTCGTCAGGGCATTCTGTTCCGTTGTTCGCATCAGACAAAACCCAAGCACTGTGAATATGGCGCAAAGATGAAATGTCCAAAACCCTCCCAAACATCAGATTGACATTTCCCCACAGGAGGAAGTTCAACGTAAGATAGACCGTCGAAGAATGCATGCCCGTCCCAAGTGATTGGCGATTTAAGGCCTATTTTTTCAAGGCCTGACTATATAGATTTCTCAATCCCATGAAGGGCCATTTTGCATTCTCTATCACAGCCACCTTTACTCCTGAGACCAAAAACTGGTTAATCCACCCTTCCTTCATCAGATTGCATCGTTCTCTTTTCTATTTCGCGATTTGTTTTGGGCAGTAGGATGGTTCTTCCGCTTTCTCCCTCTGCGTAGCGTCCCCGAAATATTGTCTTTCATCCTTTGGGCAATTGAGCCTATGTCTATTCTGAAAGCCATTCCGAGTTACCGTTCAAACTGGGCAACCCGGGTTTTATGCAGAAATCCTGTGGTTGGTACGCGATGACAAAGTAAGGTTAATCCCTTCTGAAAGTTGAGCTCTCCTTTTCGGCCCAGACTTATTCTGACCTGAGAATAGTGCTACGGAAACGTTCCAAACTGAGACGGGACATACTGTGTTGGGATTTTACATTGAGCACCCAGGTTGGCAATATAAGCGAGTTTCTTACATCATCCTCCGCCGAATTTCATCCGGGAATTTTGTTTGCCGTAATATACCGAATTCGGGCTTGAGCGGGGTTATGCAGTGACAGGGCCAGGGGTAAGAACTAAGAGATTTCATTAGGTTGGCAAACAAAAGAAGCAATAGCGGGGTCTTAGTGATTGTACCGTTCAGTAAAATCAGACGTTTGGTTTACTGCAAGTGTAACAAAACTAGGTTAAAGGGCGTTATTTGGTGCTGGAAACCACATGCAATCCAATTTGGACCGCATTAGATAACAATGGGCTGGCTTTGGACAACATCACTGTTAAGCTTTTGACCACACCACTGTCAGCCGTTGGACCAGCCGTCAGACAACCATTTGGAACCGCATAATTACGATGGCATTTGCTCTAATGGAACCCAATTACGTTTTTCATTTCTTAATTATGTTGCAAACAGACACCGTCCAACCGTACAGTATAAGTATGCGGGTTTCTCATATCAGCGCGGCAATCTCAAAATGACTTTTTAAATTGGCTCATCATGCCAGCGTGGGCATGAGGTGAAAAAGAACGTCATCGCGGATCTCAAAATCAAAAGATGTTAAACAAGACCTGGGATTCCATGGCGGAAATGAAGCGTCGCTTGTACCAACAGCAAAGGCTAGCGTATTCACACGGCGCCAGCCTAGATAACTTAACCGTAACCCAGTGCATATTAATTTGTAAGTTGACAAACTATCTTGCTCACATATTGAAGTGGTTCTGTAACGTTTTCTAACAAGCAGAACCCCAAGTACGCCTTGCTCCTAGGGAAGGACCGAAAAATCCGGGGCGCTCACCCGAATAAATAAGCGTCATTTGTGGCAGCACTTAGCCGACTCGCTGCCGAATATGGCCGTAAAGCTGAACGCCTGACAACGAAGATTGTATAGTAATTAAACCTAAATAAATTGTTGCATATTTCTGGACTTCCAAGAGGAATGCAAAGGACAAGATCAAATTTATAAGAATATGGAGCATTGTAAAATGGGAGACAAAAACAAGACACGGAAATGCAGAGTGTCTGTTCTCCCACGATCGGAACCTGTAATGTAATAGGCTAGGTGAGAGTTTCCGTGTTTTAACTGAATGCTTCAATAACCTCCGCAAACTCTCTCTGCGAGTCATCCCACGTTTAAATGCATCAATGGTTCGCACAGCAGGCGTAAAATTTATCTCGAAAGCGACGGCAGGCCTCGCCATGTATCGAGCTTCCTCAAAAATTGAAAGGGTTGCATTTTGAGGACAAAGATCAACATGGATTTGATGACGAGATTAAGGTGAGCACAAAACACACTGAATATCACATGAAGTGGATGGAAAGTGGCAGTTAACGACATTTAAGAGTCAATATAATGCTGAAGATGAAGCAGTAGGAAACTTTTAAGGTTGAATCAAACTATTTATTGGAGGAAATTATACAAGGAATTTTGGACGGAGAGACTATAGAACTCACAAGAATGAGCACTGGACTCATGCGGATGGGAGCAGGCTGTGATGTGTGCCGGGAAGAAAATGAGTTCGTGTGTGAACTACAATCAGTTCTAAAATACACTTGCCATGAATGACCTGTGCGTTGCCTTTGTTTGGTATCAGAGTTTCGCGTCCCGTGGTGGTAAAGGTCTGGAGGTTGGGGGATTGCGCGGCATTTAAGTTCTGTTCATTACAGCGCTTTTGCCGGTCGTGACAAAAACGGATAAAAGCGCCCGTCCAAAAAGTGAGTAGCCTGCACAGTGGCCAGTAAAACAAATTTAGTTAATATATGTATAGTAATAGCACAACTGTTGAAATTTTAGGCGTGGGTTTAAGTCCACCGAGGTCTTGTTGTCCTTTCCGGTTGGTGTCTCTGTTGTGCGTCTCGCAGGCCAATATATTCACGCTGCAGACCGAGATGGATCGATAGCGCAAGCAGTAGGTTCTTTAAGATGTTGATATTCCTGATTGGCGCGAGTGAACATCAACTAGCCTGGCAGAGTGGATAAAGCGTGGCCAAAATTACGCATCAAATCTAGGAACGAAAAAGTTGGAGGCGGTTTCTAGTGGAATGCACAGTCAGGTAAACGGCACATTAAGCTGACACGAGGTGCATGAAACGCCGTACATTGGAAGCACAGCTCGTCATGCCGATGGGACGGTGAAAAGGGATAAAAGGTTTGTAATTGTATGCCTGAATCATTGGGTTTGTTTTGGGTAATTCGGATTTCGAGAATTTCAGCTGGATCCAATTTCGAAGGTGGAGTAGGACAAAAACGCAGAGGGACTGGACTCAAATGATGGTGTCTTGGTTGAGCATTCTGTGCAGAACATTTGCCAGAAGCGGCAGTCCTTCGCCAACGCTGGCATACCAGAATGAAGGTTTATGAGAAATGATGGTTCTTAGCCATTTTCATGAGGAATGTTGAGATGTGTACTGAACGTCACCTCACATAAGACGCCAATAGAACATTTTCCTTGAGGATTCCCGTTGCAAAATTGGGCAATAAGCACTTTTGGGGAGCGACGGGAAGCCAGTGCGGAAGGTACATGTAAATATTGGGACCACAGGGTTTCCTACTTTGGCAGCGCTAGTGGGTGAGGCTAAGGGAGTGCTGGTCACCAAACCTAAAATACGCCATTGATAATCTGCCAAAGTAGCTGCATCCGCATATTGCTACATCCGACCCGTCCGCCAGGTATGCGCCAACCAAAGCGGCGAACCGGGCCAAGGTGGTGTATTCGGAGAGTGAAGGCGGGAATGCAAGTATGGTGTAGGTACGAGAAGTGTGAAATCGGGTTTCCAGAAGTGTATAATCCCAGGTCGGAACGGCGGCAACCATATTACGAGATAATTGTTTCCGTTCGGGAAGAATTGAAAGGTCAAGAATAAAGGGAACGAACGGGAGCTTGGCAATGCTGCCAGCCTTGGGTTAGGAGGCGATCGATCATTCAAGCGGCTCAGAATAGGAAAGTATTAGAACACACAATGTAGTCCAAAGTATATGGGTGGTGGCAGGTGCCCTTAGCAGTCCGGCAATCGGGGTGTCATTAGATAGGCGAACAGGCTATTATGGTCAGTGGATAGTCTACGCATGAGTGAAACGAAGATGAGTCCGTAATTCGGGAGACGGGCAATGAACAAAGGACGTTGGTATAAATTCGAAACTAGCTACGCAAGACTGGGATGCAATGCGGACTGGCTAGATTTGCATTGTGGGAAGTATGGATTATTTTCGATCCTAGATGGTGCCGTTTAAGCAAAAGAAATGGTCGGGCTAATAAATGTGTGAAATGGAAACTGTTACGAAAAGAACAACGAACCACGTAGGACCCCGTCTGGGAGGCCCGAAGTGTTTGAAGTAGTAAAGGCACACCACTGAAGAGCGAGAACGAAAGAAATCAAGGCGTTGACCTGGTTTTGCCTGAAGAAAGTCGCTTAGACTTGTCACAAACAAAGATACTTCCAACGAGCAAGTCATTTGCTTAGGCAGAGACGATGAATAGGAACAAGGAACGATGATAGCGGAAGTAGATATTCGAAGACGATGGCCGAGTAGGGATACCACACAATCTTGGTGACGGTATTGGAACTGGTTGGGAGGCAGGAAGAAGAGTGGTCTACGTGGGCACCATCTGTATTCATAATTATAACAATCAGGTATGTGGATCCGAAGCTAGATTTTTGGGCATTAAGAATCGCTTGTGAAAGCAGTGGAAAAGTGAGGTTCATCCGATGCGGGACGGCATGCACGCAGGCGGAATTTCCTAATGTCGGAGCTCAGTCTAGAATTGGGAGTGAGTGGCGCGAGTGGTTTGCCGTATGATTTTTTAAGAAAGTGACGAAAAATAAAAAGAAATAAAATGCACAAGTTAGGCAGATCTATAAAACCAAACTCGGGACTATGGCGACGTAGGAGGTGAGAGCTTCGAAGTCCATGAATACCTGGCTATGTTGATGGGGAGTGAGAAAGAAAGACTTGAAGATACTTTTCATAATGCTGAAAAGGTTCGCTTGGCTTTTATTGATTACCATAATGTTGTTACGTTACGGGTATGTGAAGCGTGTCGATCTAGTTAGGAATGAACGGTTTGGGCAGCAAGCGCAGAATTGGCAGAAGTTAATCACCAAGGCTGATCGCAGCTTCACTTGATGGTCCTGCTACGGACTTTCGTACAAAAGGTAATGTTACTCACCATCTGGCTTAACTGGTTTTCAGGACTTCACTCTTCCCGAGACTTCAGTTTTTTCAATTTGTACTATTGCACAAAACTGGAAATTTTTCCCGGGTTCTATGGGTCTGTAGGTCATCAACTAAATGAGCAAGCCATGGGTATTTTAAACCATATTCCCGACACGTAAATGCCTACGCGCAAACTCGGCCTAGGAATAATGTAACCAGGGATGAAAACATAGAAATGAAATATTTTCCGTTAAAGCTGGTCGGCAGTGAACTGTATAAACAGTCTGCCGCAGGCACTGACAGGGTTCGGTGGCTCTCCAAAGCTCAACTTCACGACTGGGGCGCTAGAATTTTGCATGGTATTCCGGGATTTGTTTGAATAAAGTGATTTCCTATTTCATCGATCGCAATGCTTCCTACGGTACGCCACTGTCCATGCTGAGTCTTTGCAAATCTTTCGTATAGCTCAAACACACAAGGTGCCTAAGTCCAGCGGGCACATTCTTATTACATCAGCGAGTAAACACCTTAAGCCTCTGTCATCAATATGGCGGCGGTAACACTGGCCTGTTATACAATCAAAGTTTCTGCATTCATAAGCATCAATAGCCGGGGATACAGAGCGGGTTGAGCTTAACATGACCAAAGTGACCACCTGTGAATTTAAGTTGACGAATGTATGGTCGACGGAAGTATCGAAGAAAACAGTGGCAAAACGGCACTGGAGTTGTGGAGAAAGAGTTAGCGCCGTTTCCATTTGTATACATCTGCTCCCCTAACTCATTCTCAAAACACAGATCCACTGGTCGAGGCTATGTCGAACCGCAATAAGTTCCAGCATAGAAGAACTGTGGCAGCCAAAACAGGCCACATCTAGAATCCCGAGGCCCGGTGTAATGATAATTCATCGATAAGAGGATGAACGTCATTGAGGTCTGACACCAATTTAATTTCACTTAGAGATCGGCGAGGACCGTCATACGGTTCAGGGTGAATGCAAATGCTCTCGAGAAGGGCAACTTGGAGCTCCACCTTGGCGTGTAAAATAAGCGTCTGGGAAAAGCACTGCAATAGTCATTTCACATACAAATTTATATTTTTCATTTTTTTAACCTGTGGTACTGTTGACTATTGCGAACGTTTAAGGTCAACTTTCACACTCAAACCACCCTTGATTTGCATTTTCCCTTAATGTTAAAGTAGCTGGTGAATTTTCACTCGGAGTCTGCATGAAGCCACAAATTTCTGCCGATATTACTACTTCGAACATTGGCACATCAGCCGTAGTCCCAGTTGCCATATTGCCCAGTAAAATGTAAGCATTATTTATCTTTCAAATATGCGATTGCATCGAAGCAAGTAGCTTTCAAACACGAAATTCGAAGTTCCCAAAATGTCACCCAAAACGTCCATTTCAAAGAACTACATCATCAATCCGAATTGAGAGTAACCCGTTCAATGGCATAACGACAGAACTCCTAAAATAACCGGAATCCAGTGGAAATTTTGATGTTAGTTGACTGCTAGAAGTTACGGGAAACTACAAACGACAAAAGGCATTGGAAAACTGTGATAATCCATGAAGTCATACGAAAAAATTATAAGTAAGTGCGATTGATTTCAAAGCCGTCATTTCTGCACAAAAAGGCGACAAATTGGTGGCATGACAAGGTCATTAATACAGACGAATTTTAGTCCTTATTTGCTGAAGACGAATGCTATAAGATAGGCCAGGTATTGCCATCTGCATTAGCGGGAGCACAACCGAGTAACCAAACTCACTTGCAATAGAAACAAAATACCACAATGGAGCACAAGACCACCGATTAAAAAGAGTGACTCAATTGCATCGCTCCCTTGAAAAATAACAAATGTGGATAATTTGGTGCAATAGATAGTCTCGCTGATTCTGAGAGGATGATTAATAATAAAAATGATAACAACAATATTAAGGGGTATGTTTCTTGACATTCGACAGTCATGCGCAAGGCAAGATCAAAGTTACACAAAGATGGCGCAGTGCAAAATCAGAAAACAAAATTTAGGCGTGAAGATGCAGCGTCTGTGCCCTCATGAACATAAACTGTAACAAGGAGGGCTAATCACCAGTTTTTGGGCTTTAAATCAGAGCTAGATAATCCATCGCCGAAACTTTCTGGGGCTGACTATGAGTCGCGCACAGCGGGTCAATCCATGTTTAAACGCATCAAAGGTGCGTATCGCAGATGCGAAGCTTGGCCTGGAGGCAATGGTGGGCGTTGTCAAATGGCCGGTTTCATCAGAAATCAGAAGGGTTATATGGTATACTTGAAGATTAAAATGGGTGTAATAACGTGATGGAGAAGAGTCAAAATCACACTGGATATCAAATGAGGTGGATGGAGAATGGTAAATAACAACATTCAATAGTCGAAATAATGCTTAAAATGAAACAGCTGGAAACATTCAAGGTTGCATCAAACAATTTGCGGGACGAAAAAATATGAAGAATTGTGGACGGAGAGACAGTAGAACAAACAAAAATGGTCATTGGACTCAAGCGGATCGGGGCGGGCTGTGATATGTGGCGGGAAAAAAACAGTACGTGTATGATTTACAAGCAATCCCTAAATACACTTGCCATGAATGGTCTGTGTGCTGCCTTTTTTTGATATCAGAGGGTTTGGTGTTCTGTGGTGGCAGGGGTCTGGAGGTTGGGGGTTTGCGTAACATTTCAACAGTGTTAATATCTGTTTGGCCAATCGAGATGAGGCACCGGGGACAGTCATTGGCTGGGATCTACACTGCCTGGATTTGTATGGCAAAGCCACACACACAGTTAGCGTGTTTTTATAATTTGAGCGTTGCAAATCAAGGCGTCTACAGTCAGTTGCTTAGCAATCGCGATCTAGCGGGAAAATCAGAAGTACTTTGGAAATCTAGCCGGGCCGGTAAGTTTTCCCAATTCCCGGAGTTTCCCTGGGGTCTGCCCTACGTTTCCATTGTTGTAAACAATTCTTTCTGCAATGCGCGATCGATAAGAAACTTTCCCTTCCAATGAAGGTGACACCACTGGAAAGAACAATTTTCTGATGCACTGGTCGCTAAAAAGTAAAATCGACGTTCTCTAGGATGTGTGAAACTGATTTAAGGAACGCTCAGTGTGGTTCCCCTTGGTTTCTTGATTTTTACACGTTGGTCTGGTGGCATCTGTAAAAAGGAGAATGAAAATCATACCTAAGTTCTATATAGCCTAATAAACTGCCCTATAACCTCTATCTTGGAAGCCACTATGCACTGCTTCTCGAGGTGTCACAAGTTGTAAGGCAGTTACTGAGTCGCACATTTACAAAGTAAACTTGTAATCATCACTGCCTGTTTTCACCGCAATAATACTGCTATTAATATACCGCGTAAATAACTTAAACTAGAGCCATGATGACCTCCCCAATCTAATGCAAGTTACGTAGTTGACCCCATGCGAATGACGGATATCATAAAAATGATTTGGCTAATCGTCCTTGTCAGGGTAAACTGGTGTTCTTTCGTTGTGTGTACCTGCTGCGCCTAATGCCAAAGCCGCGGGCGCCAGAGTAATGCAACCAGTTCCGCGGGCGTCTTTCAATCTCAGGTACTGGTTGGTTTCAGAATGTCTGATTGCCTATGGTTGCATCGGTGAAGCAGCGAGATGTCCAGTGTATGGAACTGTCTCTAACTGCATAGACCGATGACTCTCTATCGTTAGGCTGTAAATGTCGCCCAGCCAGTTTGTCATCCATCACTAGTGACAGCATTTTTTACCGTAACCCAAAGGCCTCAGGGTATGTAGCGTCTGATTTTGGTGATCTAACGTATTTGCTGAAAACAAAATCGAATCAACATGCTTTTGAACGTCACCGGTGTTCACAGCGTCATTCAGACGGTTCGGCTCTTACAAGTTTTTGGCAGGTAATTTGTCTACCCACTGAACGACCACTGGGAGCATACAGGAGTGTCTCCAGGGAATCTGTAGTGACGACCAGGGTACCCACGCTTTCCTTCAGGCATGCTATGGAGCGAAGCATTTTTCAAGCTCACTGAATATAAGCCCGAGGAAATGTGACGTACAGTTACACAGGTTTTGGCACATTTGATGTGTCAAGCTTACTTGTGAGCCAGTCTTACAAAGATTGAAATAGATGAAGACGGATATGTGAAAAACACAAGGCTCCTGGATTCCTGGCACTTGCACACTTTCGTACGCGGTGCACAACGCACCTACAAGAGAAAACGAATTACCATGGTACTAAAAATAAGAGCTATTCACCTGGAAGATAAATGGAATCACCATGCCCGGAAGGCGTCTTCATTTGCATCCCTTAAGAGATATGGGCATATGTACTGCTTCAAAGCAAACACTAAGAATGCTGTTTCTGTGGTTTTGTATAGATATTATGTCACGCAAGCATTTGCGATTGGACAACATCATCCGACAAATTATTTTACTGCAAGAAATGCTCCTAATAATTCGCATTGGGTTTCCAACGCAGGAAGCTTCGTGAAAACTCGAGAAACAGCGAGCATCTCACCTGCCGTAAGAAAATCACTGAACTTCGACACCCGCAACAGTTTGTTGCACACCTAAGGTTATGGCGCGATTTGGCCCCAGAAAAGGAATAGTTCAAATATGATGGGCTCGTCAACTGACATAGTGTTATGATATATCAATAATCCAATGGAATTAGTGCACGGAGGCGCAATTACTTCTGTGAAACATTATTTTGGGGTTAGCCTGAATTTGCATTTACATTTGGGCAACATTGTGCTTGGGGCAACAGTCACAGCAATAGTTACATTATGTTTCAGTTTTATGGTTGGAGCTCATTCCAAGCTGTCCATGTGCATGCCCCATGGGGTACAGCGCTTGGGTGCGGTATGGATTGCTCATTCAAATTACGCGACTTCGATTAGGAATGTTTAAAACTTGTAGCGTCTCTCGCCTTCAAGATGGGATGAATCGTTCCAGTTTTGTTTATTATACTGAGACCCATTTATCTGCATCCGAAAAAGATGAGTGCCAAACGCCAGGGCGTATCATCGGAAGAAATCTGGACACTCAAATGAACGTAGATCAAGAACGGCCCTGTGAAAAACGAACTTAAAAAATTGTTGTCTAAATAAACTAAAGTGAACTATGGCAATCCACGTCCTCCGGGTCCTTCGCGTATGTGAATTGGAAAACGAAATTTTGAAGAGACATGGGGTTGCACCCCATATGCCCGCATATGGCTGCCAATTTCCAGGTGTAAAATGAGTAGAATTTCACCAATTCTTTCAACTTTCCGTAACCCTTGATGTGTTGTTACTGATGTAAAAAGGGAACCACCATTTAAAAGGCTTGTCGGTCATAAAGGGCCTGCAAGGCCGATTGTCTGAGTTCGGATCTCGTATTACGTTTACTTGTCTTTAACCGTTGTGACCACTTGAGCGTCACCCACACTCGGCTGTGCACAACTGCAATACTGGCAAAGCCCGACACAACCCTTACAAAGAAAAGACAGTCGGAAGCGGTAGCAGGGTGCGTATATTTTCACAGGAGCGTGAGATCGGAGCATGCGAGCGGAGCGTGCGTGGGCAAGGCATAAGTGACGGCCGCGCCGGGCGGTCAAGATTTGGGTGAACAAGCGATCCAGAGGAACGAATCCGTGCCCCGCCGCAGACTTGTCGCAAGCTATGAAAATAGCTGATTGACATCCTCGCGCGCAACTGGGCGTTCTAATGGCAACAACGCAGCGAGCAATTGACTCGCGGAAGCAACGGAACGATTGGATTTAGGCAGTCACCCAAGCGGAGTAAGCTCACATCATTGGCTTATTGCTCAAGATTAGCATCACCCAGTTTCTGAGTGGTTGTCTTCAACCCTTTGTTCTTATGAGCCATTATTGAAAAATGGCATATGTTTTGCATGCAGTAGTCCAGCTCATCGACCTTATTATTTGCTGCGGAAATCCTTTTTTGATCACGGCGTGTGATCGTTGGCTGAATATGATACTGGGAGCTGGACGACAGTGTTTCCATACTCATAACCGAACGCAAGACATGGAGAGCAACGACCATCAAACCCCAGCCTTAAGTAATCGACACAGTTGAAGGCCGTAATTTTCATTCCTATTTTTCTTTCTAAAATAAATGACCCAAGCATGGCAGAAAATCAACACTACCTGCGTAGTAAGCACAGAAAACGAAGCTGGCAGGGGAGAAAAATCGTTGTCAAAGCTGCGAATTCTCATTAATTTCGAGTGTCAAAAGGTAGGAGATGCTGCATACAACAAATGGTGAACGAAAAAGGGAGAAAAAACGAAAGTCAAAGGCAGGCTACTGATCTATCGCAGACTTGTCAAAAAATGACAGCCGCTCTGCCCCGATAAGGGAAAACAGAACAAGAAATTAAAAAAGAGTACAACACAGTCGCATAGAGGTAAAAAAACACAGCAATTGGGACATCCAGGGAAACGCCAAACATGGCAAACTTAAAGGGAAAGTTAAAGAAGTGAGATGGGAGGAAAGTAAGTCAAGTTGTAAAAGAACGGGTGTGGTGGCCTACTTCCAACTACACAGACAAACAAATAAATAAAATCACAAAGCAGCATTCATGCACCTGGACAATAACCTTCCCGAAGGAACGCTCCCACAAGGTGCTTCGTATTGGAAACTACATTATGCCAATAGAAACAAACAGGACCACCTAACTGTGGCATGGATGCAGCCCTGTCCTTCCTTTGTCTTCTCGGTTCCTCCAGGTTCGTTTTCCATCGTCGTTATTTTGATTCGCACGCTGCCCTGGTCTCAACCGGTGTGTGTCAAGTCTGAAACTTCTTCTCTACATACAATATGTTACTCATATGGACAGGCATTGACCTTGAGACGACCGCAAAGCGCGGCTTTGCAAACCTACGTTGGGCGAGGGGTGCTATGCTCTTTCGTGGTCGTTTCGCTTACGGCATGGAACTCATGTTGCCATTTCTGGCTTTCTCATCCCAAACTCAAGTCTCAAGCGGCTTCCCAGAGAGCGAAAAAAAGGTTACGGGTAACAGAGTCACCTCTAAGACCTCGGTCTGCCATTGAACAGCAAACTTGCCACTAGAACAGGAGTCACTGGAAACTTATAATTAGCGGGTATCGGAGCTAACACTAAGCTGCCTCCTACAGTCCTGGCTACCTTTTAACGTCCTTAGCAGATTTTCAGTTCTTTACTAAATCACTTCGCGCGCGTAGGCAGTCTTTTTAAATGACGAAAGCAAAGATATTCTCAGTGCCGAACTGAAATATATTCTGAATGAATGTTCGGTTATTTTTGTACTGCATGTGTGATGTATTGAGTTGACAATTTCAAAATCAGCGCTTCACTTTTGTCTTTCGAATAAACACGGGCATTTTATCGGGAATTTTGTCGCAGTGGTACTTGATTATCTGAACTTGCATTTGCAATTTCAGTCCAGGCAGCCAGCAACCGTGCGCCATTGGTTTTGGTTGCTTCATTTGAGCACTATCTACGGAAAAAGAGAAGAGGGCTCGCGATAGGAAGAGCCATAGTCCAAGACCTAAACAGCAGGAGAAACCTGTCAAGCGCTACTTTTGAGGAGACAAACTGCACGCTCCTGAATCTGCATTGCTGCACGCCAACAGCTACAAAAAGGCCTTATTCAGACAGCCGAGGCCAGAAGACGGCAGTGAACCTATGGCCGAGGTTATCCTGTGACGAGATTGTTGTTACGTGGATTAAAATGTATGCATATACATTTGTAAGCAAAACGAATTTGCGACGAGCCAGTCAGAAAGTAGGTGCGACTACGCGTCGTTGGGATGGTTCAGCTATTGATTATTTCTTCGTTCGCGTTCGATTTGTTTCGTTGAGTTTCTGAAGCTTGCTCGGAAGAAATTACGTCCAGACTTGGACGTCAGTTGACCTCGTCGTCTGAATGAGGAATGTGAAAAAAGATTGAAAATGAGCAGCCCAGCTGGACATCATTCATCATGATGAAGTAGGGTGAAAGACCAACATAGGCATAGCCTTAACGTCAGCTATTTTAGTAGTGACACCAAGTGAGTGCTGCCAGTTTTTCTGAGACGTTTTCCAATGAAGCAGCACCAGAAAATTGCAGGGTTGCCCGAATCGAAACCAGATAAAAAAGGTCACCTATCTGTTATAAACGGAGACCACTCTAGCGGTTTGGGTGTCGGCGATCCTAATTCTGTTGTTATCTTTCTACAGCGACCTACAATTTTTGAGATATTTTGAGGCTGACTTCACTTCAATTATTGAGCGATTGGAAATTTTCATGACCGCAAAACCATTCACTAAACCTCATTGTGATTAATTATTTCCCCTGTTGACCAAGGCCGCCCCACTTAATTATGTTAAGGACAGGGTTTACTTGACTTCTGACCAATAAACGCGCCGGTGTTCTGTGGTGGATTTCTTTCACTCACAGGGGCATCTGGATCATTCCATTCCGCTGTGCGGCTACGGGACTTGAATTCTCCAGCCCTTATTGTTGTCTCCAGCCTTGGTGTGCGTTAGTGTCCTGCTACGCCGCAGGCTTGGGCTATTATGCTATTGTATGCCGTGTAATGCTGGCGTATTGTGTTGGTCAGGCCAACTGGTAAACACAGCAGCATCCGACATATGTTTGTCTATCTTCTAAGGTTTGTCCCACTGAAGATTTGGCCAATATGACTAAGATCGGGTCGGATGCCTGCCTGATTCTCAAGGCTGCGTCATTCGCGTGATGTATATAGCCTTCGAAAAACAATTCCCGGGATCAGATTGCATGCGGTGCCTAGCGAACCGACTCATCTGTGGCTTTCAAGCGAGGGCCTATCAGCTTTCTGGTAAAATCTCTGCAGTCACCGATTCACACCAGTAATTAGGAACTTGGAGCCTTACTCATATTGAATCCAAGAGTTTTGTTAACATTTGTTAACATTTGGCCACCGTCCTTGGAGAAAGACGGGGACGGCCCATCTAGCCCAGGCCCCTTACGCATTCTAAAAAAACCTACTTTTCTGATGGTCTCCATTTCACGCAGCGCCGCCTTCTCCCTGAATTAGTTCACTTCCATGGGTAAATGGACGGTCCTCAATGGAAGTACGTAAGGTGAACTTGTTTTTGAAGTGCTCTGCCAAAAGCTTCAGTTGATGACGCTAATAGAAAACCGGTGAGTTATCGGATTCTTTCATCGCCTCGCTTATGCTTGGCTACTATGAACTATTACTTTAGGAGGCCAGTAACCGTTGCGGCTATTACGACTGGGAGCATTAGTCCACAAAAACTGATTGTGAACAAAGTAAACACAGTACCTAATGGCTCATTGTGGGATTTGGGAGAGCACTTCAAAAAACATTCCGGTTGGCTCACTTCAGCAGTAGACCGCAAGCACAATAATCAATATTTCATCATAAATGGAGGTAAATAAGCAGTCAACTCTTCTGAAGAGTTACAAGGCTGGTGGACAGGTTGGGTTATCCACATTCGTTTTTAACGATAACGGGAACCTTTAACAAAAACGCTAACGAAATTCCGAAAGCCTGTCGGGGAAAGATAGTATGTTCAGAAGGCGAGACATGAGTCACTGACTTTGCCGAGTTACAGTCAACGAAACAGATCCTTTTGTGAAAACTACGAAGAAAATGTTTGGACAAGTGTCTTATCTGAAATGTTTGCAGCAATGATTCGCCACCCACTACCTAGTACTCGCGAGAGGTCCTTGGGCGGAATTAGTTCGTTTTCGACCCGATCGGGGTTGCGTAGATCGTTTGTTCAACCTGCAGCAAATACCAGGGCACGTGTATGAAGCAAGTAGGTTTTGCCAATTTGGCAGTCGTTTCACCATGTGCTCGTACCTCGGACGAAGTGCTTAACACATACAAGAGGTCCGATCGGCTTTTATCAATTGTCATGCGTATTCCTTTCGCGGACACCGGAAGATGCTATCCGCAGGCGGGTTGGAAGCAATACTTACTAAAATAACTCTGTGCTTTTCACAGAAGGATCTTTCATCTTGTAAATCGGCGTAATCACCGATGCACACCAATCGCCAGATATTGGCTCCTTTTCCAAGTCAATCCATGCTCACCACTGCTTCCAATCATTTCTCAAGCTCTTGGTCAGTTGACACTTCAGGGTTTCACACATTTCATTGCCTGTAGTATCCGGAGGGACAGATGTGCGAGCATTAAACAGATGATATCCATCTCTTCTGAGGCGTACGCCGTCTAGAGTCCTACGTGGCAGTTGCCACCAAGTGCAGAACTTCTTTTATCTACTTCCAATGTTCGATCATATTCCACTGATCCGGCAAAGCTTACTAGAAGAGGCGCATGAACCGATCAGATGGCCACCGACCCATGTGGAATGATTCTGCTGTCTTGCAGAACGCGCTTGGCCTCCCAAAGGCTAGATGTGCATCCTCGAATAAAAAGGCTTACTCTAGAGCGGGCGACCGAGTAATACAACACCTACTACGCATACCATGATAATAAATGATCTTCCTACGGGTGTTTTTCGCTCTTCTCTGATTTGNCTCCATTGGAAACGACGAAGGGTGGCGAAAGCTAGCCATAAGCCCTAACCCAACCTGACCTATGACGGCACAAATCTCTGAGGATCGACACATTCTATTCAGGCACTTCATTCTCCAACAAACAGTGCCATAGTGCAGACCCATCAACAAAGTCAAAGACTGCGTGAAACTACAGGAACATGATGACCGTTGGTCTTTGGGAGCTAAAACGGTACTCCAACACCTGTCGCAGGGTGAAGATTTGATTAACTCATCCACGACCAGTGCGAAACCCAGCCTGTTCCTCATGAGTTTGCCCTTCATGCGTGTTGTACAACCTGCGAAGAATGACGGACGAAAGTAGCTTTGACGCAATCGAGATTAGGCTAGTGTCCCTATGGTTGGCGTAGTGACTGCACAAACCTTTATGAATACTGGAACAACGCTGTCACGACAAGACTACAACTAGTCGTGGTGTAACGGTGTGAATGCATCGAACCAGCAGAACAGGATAGTCCATCTCAAGCCAGAGATCCAATTATGCCCTGAAGGAAAATAGATCGAGGCCTGTCGAAGTTGTTTCCTGTTCATTCTGATTCGATAGAAAATGACAACACGATCGCCACTGTTCACGGCTCACTACCTTATCCTTCAGGGTTTCCAGCCAGCTAGTTGATGAGTCTTTCGGACCCCAACCACGGAGACGTGAGACACCTACTTTACCTAAGTTCGCTGTACATTTTATCATCCCGCGTTGCCACGTCATCTGTTGCCCTCCAAGTGGCTTCGTCCATTCCTTGGAAAGAACACAAAATAGGCACGACATGGTAGATGAGTGTCCAACATGCGCAACACGTGTCCCAACCAACGTAGTCTAATTAGTTTCGTACACTATTTCAGCGAGACTACACCTTGACATGGCGTGACGGCTTGCCTGCCACCGTGATCCAACGAGCAGTACAGGATGAAGTATCTCAAGCCGAAGATCCAATCATGTCTGGAAGGTCAATGGGTAGAGGCCTGATGAAGTAGTCGCCTGGTCCTCCAAGTCGGGGTTGATCTGAGTTAGCAGCTCAGTCGGAAAAGCGAGTGGAAGAATAACCGATCCAAGTAGATGGGCTTCCACTCAGCTATGCCCCGCTGCCTTGCGGTCAGGTTCTTGTCAGAACCAAAGGCTCTGGTCGAAAACCCTAATCGTTCTTCTGCTTAGTGGCTGGACTCCCTAGCAGCACCCGTCCATCAAACCCCATGAGTTATAAGCCTAAAAATAATTCCATATTGCATCGGTCGTCGCGCAGGATAATCAGGACCGCGCTGCCCATTGCATCGAATGAGGTGGATAGTGATAAGTATGCTACTGCTCAGAACTCCCTCTCTTTCATTCAACCTGTCTCTTCTGTCTCCAACTCAATCTGTTTGCCCCTTCTGCCTACCCATATTACCCCCACTGATAACACGCTCGATGCTCGTAACGGTTCGTTGTCAAGTAGTGTAGTAGATGGTTTTCAGTTTGTTAGCTCACATTTTTTTAAGCCCCGTCCGCCTCTGAATCTCGGTTCTCAATGTGCACACTCTAATGCAGGCTGTCCAACAGGCGCGTTTAGCTCTGACAGTGGACTCACTTTCGATTGATGTCTGCTGCGTGAGTGAAACACGAATTCAGGATTCGATTAGAGTACTTCAACTAACTGCGCCAAATGTCTCATCAAGATATTTCCTTCACGCACCGCTGCCCTACGATCGCAGTCTTTCTCGACTTGAAAGGTGCTTTCGACTCCGTGGATCGACCAGCACTAATCAGTGCCCTCGACCGGAAGGGTATGCCAACGAAGGTCGTGAACCTGTTGCGAGCATTTTACTCGCATACCGATGGTCGCATGAGAGTATACGGCGAACTATCAAGTTTATTCGAAACGACTAGTGGCGTTCGACAAGGGTGTCTCATCTCTCCATTCCTGTCCAACTTCATCATGGACGAGGTGATGGAAGATGCTTTAGGAGGTCTCCGGGATGTGGGAGTCA
>LUCM01000658.1:38195-92403 GCA_008360955.1 Fasciolopsis buskii | reverse complement strand
CTCCCAAAGACCAACGGTCATCATGTTCCTGTAGTTTCACGCAGTCTTTGACTTTGTTGATGGGTCTGCACTATGGCACTGTTTGTTGGAGAATGAAGTGCCTGAATAGAATGTGTCGATCCTCAGAGATTTGTGCCGTCATAGGTCAGGTTGGGTTAGGGCTTATGGCTAGCTTTCGCCACCCTTCGTCGTTTCCAATGGAGTACGGTAAGGCTGCCTTATATCCCCATTTCTTTTCAACTTTGTCATAGAAGATGTTCTGCAGAACGCTTTATCTGATCTTTTAGACGGTGGAGTTGAACTCCTCCCGGGGAAGAGATATTTTGTCTTCGAGTATGCCGGTGATATCGTCTTGCTGAGTGACAATGCACAGGCAATTCGATGCGCGTTAGATCGCTTGGCGATTGCGGTATTCAAATACGGTTTGTTTTGCATCTTCAAAACGCAAGTTGTTTGTTTCGACGTTGAAGCACTACTGACGAGATTGTAGATGTGCGAAGCAAGCCACGGTGGCATTTTGTTCTTCTAGAGTTGGATGAAATACGAACCTCGGGATTGGATTTTTACGGGTTCTTCTGTATTTTTTGGCTTTGTTGACGGCATACTTTCTGCCCATGTCTTACACGAATATATGAAGAAAATAAAAAATATGTTTGAGAACACATCTTTTCATGTAGAAAATCCATCAGTGTGAGTAATCACAGTTTATGAGAAATCTCGTTTTTTCATTGTTTGCAATCCCGACACTTTTCATTTTAGATACGTCAGTTTAAAGTGCAAGCAGATTCAGGGTTCATCGTCTGGACCTGTTGATTGATCGTAATTTTTCAAAGAAATGTCGGACAGGAACCCGGTCATAGATTTTGATTGATCGACAAGAATTCCTGAATTGCAATGCATGACGTCCAGTTTTCTTGGCTTCCTGCTCTTTGTGTCACTCTCTATGGCTTGGGTTCTTGGATCACTGTAAATGGTCTGTGGGTAGAATTGCCACTTCTTGTGAACTTCTTGCCTGAAGGATGGAATTTACCTTCCTATCTAAGCATTATAATACAAGTACGCTTAAGGTCACGAGAGTGATATAATATCATTTAAAAAGCTGTATTTCATCAAGTGGTCGATATAAATTAATCTGTTTTCAGTGGATTCGCGTCTACATTACTTGGGTTTTGCTACGCACACGTCATTTGTGTTTTCTCTATCAATGGGTGTTCTGGTCGCTCGACTGACGTAAGGAGTGTACCGGAAAATCGATGCGCCATGTATTGGTTTTTATTGTGAATGATATATTGCTAATAACACTGTTGTCAGTGAATGCAATGCGCCAACGTCTCGGCTACCATGGGTGGTCTTTCTCAAGGCAAGTTTTACAATCAAATGCATTTGATTGTAAAACTTGCCTTGAGAAAGGCTACCCACGATAGTCCAAATGTTGGCGCATTGTATCTACTAACAACGCTGTTATTAACATTATACCGTTCTGGTCGCTCGTTTAATTTGCTTCTTGAGGCGAATCGTTTTTTGATACTTAATTTGTTTGAGGATTGCATAGTGTAACGAAACTCTCATCAGTACGTAATTCATGGTGAAAAATTAGAGATACCTGTCTGAAATACTTTGCTTACTTCAATGCCGAAATGTTAGCTGCATAGTTAACAACAAACAACCAATTGAAAACTGGGGATCTTATGTTTGTTTGTCACTAACTCAGGGTCATGATTGCTGGTTTCCTCCAATGGAGCGGGTCATAGAAGCTACGGGATACGCCTCTTCCAATGTGCTTATATTTCAAACTAAAAATAGGTGATTACAGGAGCTTACTTACACAAGAGTCAGTCAGTTTGTAAAATAAGGAGTCTGGAGCAATCGATCATCCGAAATGGGCGACATGTTGATAGAAAGAAGACGAGTATCTAAACTTTCCCGACAGAGTAAGATCATGCATTTTATTGTGAATGATATAATGTTAATAACGCAGCGTTGTTGGTAGATGTAATACGTCAACGTTTCGACTACCTTAGGCAGTGTTTCTCAAGGCAGGTTTTACAATCAAATGACTGAGGGAACGTTAACATGCCAACGAATGTTTAGTTATTTGTGTTTGTGAACATGTGCACTTTGAACTGTGGGCCGGGTGGGAGATTAGTTGTCCTTCATGTCATGCGCCACCGTGGTGGTGGGGTCAGCTAGCGTGGTGACCTTTGGAATGTATTTTTCCAACGATGTTAGGCCTGCCCATATCTCCGAAATCTCTGCCCCGTCGGTCCGATTGATGCATGTGGGGTGGGTGCTTATCGCCAGAGCCTCGACTCGTTCAAAAACACAGACAACTAAACATCCGTTGGCATGCCAACGTTCCTTGTCATTGAATTGTAAAACTTGCCTTGAGAAACACTGCCTAAGGTAGTCGAAACGTTGACGTATTACATCTACCAAAAACGCTGTGTTAATAACATTATATCATTCACGATAAAATGCATGATCTTACTCTGTCACAAACCGCTCGGGAAAGTTTAGGTACTCGTCTTCTTTCTGTCAGCCTGTCGCCCATTTCGGATGATCGATTGCTCCAGACTCCTTACTTTACAAACTGACTGACTCTTGTGTAAGCAAGCTCCTGTAATTACCTATATTTTAGTTTGAAGCATAAGCACATTGCAAGAGGCGACATGTGTTGGAGTGCCGTTTTAACTCCCAAAGACCAACGGTCATCATGTTCCTGTAGTTTCACGCAGTCTTTGACTTTGTTGATGGGTCTGCACTATGGCACTGTTTGTTGGAGAATGAAGTGCCTGAATAGAATGTGTCGATCCTCAGAGATTTGCGCCGTCATAGGTCAGGTTGGGTTAGGGCTTATGGCTAGCTTTCGCCACCCTTCGTCGTTTCCAATGGAGTACGGTAAGGCTGCCTTATATCCCCATTTCTTTTCAACTTTGTCATAGAAGATGTTCTGCAGAACGCTTTATCTGATCTTTTAGACGGTGGAGTTGAACTCCTCCCGGGGAAGAGATATTTTGTCTTCGAGTATGCCGGTGATATCGTCTTGCTGAGTGACAATGCACAGGCAATTCGATGCGCGTTAGATCGCTTGGCGATTGCGGTATTCAAATACGGTTTGTTTTGCATCTTCAAAATGCAAGGTACTTCTTCCTCTTGACTGACAAGAGCTTGTGATTGCATTTATCCAATAGCTTCAAGTACCTCGAAAGTCTGAACACTCCTGACAGAGTTGTCGGGGAGGAGTTTATACTCCGAATTGCGATAACCAGAGCAGCTTTCGCGAACCTACGACACTTGTAGCGCCGTCATGTCATTCGACTTTCCCTCAAGGGAAGGGCGTACAATGCCACAGTTCTTAGTATTTTGCTTTACAGCCGCAAGATTTCACCTATCCGCATAGAGGATGGCCGGCGACTTTCTGTTTTCGATCGTCGATGTCTCCGGAGCATTGCTGGCGCCTTGTGGGGACATCGGGTGAGCAACGACAAGGTGCGTCGTCTTGTGTTAGGTGCAGATGTTCGTCATCTGACTGAGGTAATCCTCCACTTTGCCTTTGATGGCTTGGGTAGGTATTACGTGTGCATGCTCATCGTCTACCTTTTCGTGCTGTTTTTGCAAGTAATGGGTAAGACTAAAAGGAGCAACTTGGCGGTCTGGCTATGACTTGGCGGTCTGGCTATGACTTGGCGAAGAGGTATGAAGAAGTTAGCTTCGGCTTTGACCTCGGTTGGTGCTTCTTGCCTCCAGGTTGTAATTTACGAGATGAGGTATGCTATTGGTTGAATACGCCGAGAGATTTGGCTCAGAATTGAATTCAGTGGCTCGAATGCTCTATGGCCTGCCTGTTGAACTTGTCTCTCCTAAGAACAACCCGATATTAACCAAAAAATCACAAAATGTGTATGGCGAAAACATAAGAATAGCAATTGGTTTATTATGTTTTGTTATTTTCTCTTCATTTGTCCCTCTTTTTTGAATTCTCATTTATATGTTATTGTGTTGGCATCATGTATGTTTTCTAACCTGAAATGACCTGATGGTTGCGGCAATGGCATTAAAAGAGCCAATCGACAGTCACGGAAGTGTCTTGGGTACCTTGTGTTCATCTGAAGCGATCATCCACATACCTGATAAAAATTGTCCTTTTTTCCACAAGGTTTAGGTTGCTTCTTTAGTTTGCCAATTTTCTGTTAGGTGATTAGTTGAAACAAAAATAATCGGATGTTGTAAAATGCAGGCGTATTAATGAGACCAGAGTCAGTGTGATCAGGGGGATCAGCGTTTTTGACTGATACTAAGGAAGAGGCAGCCAGTTCCGTAGATTAAAATGTAAATTGCTTTAGAATAAGTTTGTAAATAACTTGATCCCAATTTATTTTCCTCCAACAGTCTTTGACGGGTTTGGCCAGATTCCGAGTCCTGAATTCATGTCACAATGACTTTTTGTGGACGCTGTCCAGCACTACCGGACTTGAATTTGCAATCCGCGTAGAAAGTTCTGTTTTTTAAGTTATTATTCAAGAGTCCATCCTTTTCCTTACCTCGTTTTTGGTAGCCTGTTTTTCGCAAAGATATCGTTTTTCGATTATGTGTACTAGTTTTCTAGATTTGCAATTTCTTTATCGCAACCCCGGCAGTCCACAATGTGGTTGTAGGTATGCGGGGCAACATAATTATATGGCGTTGTTTTTTAACCTGGAGCGTATCCGCTGTGCAGATGCAGCTATCGGATATAGTTTTCTAGTAAATGCTGTAGTTGGCTTCCTCTGGCTAGTAGGAGTGTGCACTGAAGCGATCCGACCGAAAGATGTGCTCCATAATTCAAGTTGTTTGGATTGTACTGAGCACGCAGGCTTCCCAGACGAGGTTGATGGAACAAAGAAGTCGGTATGGAATAGAGTTTAATCAGCTTGGAGACATCTAAGCTCTAAAATGATTATGAATTTCTGCACGCAAAACAAAGGAAAATGTATAACACATGGGCTTTATGTTTTGCTTCGATTCAGTGAGCTCATGATATCATGTTCTGAAGATTTGGATCATGTGGCATTTTTGTTACTAATGTGTATGTGGCTGCTTGCTGAGTTTTGTAGTAATCCGTCATCTGGATTGCCTACTAATTTGTGAAACATTGATATACATGACTACCATGTAAATAATGCCACTATGTGAAAAGCATAATATCCGATGATTATTTATACCCATGCCCTTTATCTAACAGATAGCTAATCTGGGACCCTTAGCATACGTTCCTCTGACGAAAATCTGTCGTTCCTCAGGTCCTGGATTCTGTGCGGGTTGCCTTCAACCACCGGAATGCTTGGCAAATTACACCATTCTCACAGTAGGATTTTTATCTTGCATTTTATTGGCCAGCTTCTGGAAGGTGAGCTTTTTTGCATTTTATCAAAATCTCACCCAGGCATTTAAAACTTTTTATTGACCCGTAGCCACCGATGGATGGATTTAAATCGAATTTTAACAAGTTTTTAACAGTTGATTTGATTAAACTGTAATTTACGACTATTTTATACAATGGAAGTTGTCTATGGATTCTAGATAATGGACCATCCAATTAGAGTTTGAATCCTTGTGAGAGGCTAACAACCAAAGTGACACCGGTAAGCTTTCGTCTGCCAGGTAGATCCTAGGACAAGATAAACTAACGTGATACGGTTGCCAAACGTGTAACAAACAAATAAGTGTCTGATTTTAAGCAGATTGAATCCCAGTAACACTGCAACTAAACCGGTTCATGCACCTCACTAGTATTCCAAGTTTCTTCCCAGTGAAGTAAACAACGGAACCAAAGAACATCCGGAGGACATGTTAGATTTCTGGATGATGCGAGAAGCCCACTAAGTCGGGATCTCGTTGGTTTTATGTTGGTTCGCGGAATCTAATTCTGGGAGCTAAAATGTCGCTAAACTGTTCATTACTTAGTGTGCCCAGCTCACAGTGTCATTTGAGCATTCCAGGTCCACCTTAGCAATTGTCGAACTCGGTCTTCTGGGCTCCTCACTAGCTGCGTTCGTCTGATTCTCTCGGGTGACCACTTGAACTGTAGCTCTCCAACTCCAGTCTGGTCGTGCTACTCTGGTTCGTGTCGTGTTGTGATACCCTGGGTTTCTCCTGAATCTATGCGCCTTCTTGACGCACGCCAATCCATCTCGGCTGATAGTGAGAACAATGAAGCACGGCCCTAAAAAGACGTGAAGGAATGCAAGCTTGCCTAAGAGTTGCAACACCTGGTCTCAACGAGCTTTGGAGATAGAACATGCCGCCGCTATGGGAAGTTCCCGCAATGTTTCACCTCATCCGATCTTCTGGTAGGAAAGCATTGGGTGTGAGCAAAACGACCTGTAAAGCTGATGGCTCGCTTATACATAACCAGCACCGACGTCTTGTACGCTGGGGGGAGGACTTCCAAGCATAATTTATCTGTCCCTCAAAGTCAGCCAACCCCATAGCTATTCCGGCAATTGTCCGATGGGCTGTTACAACAGATCCATCACAGGTGTGGCAGAAAAATTCATTCTCTTAATTCCTGTGCGCGAACAGTCCACGATTGTAGCGATTTTTCATTCGAATTCACTCCAAACCACCAAAATGTCTCCCCTAACGTGTTCCTCTTAAACTTCCTAATTGAGGTGATAGTGAAACCATCCCTATTCTCATCTGAATAGAGTGGCATTGATATTTGTCCTGGAATTAAAACGCCTGTCTTACAATGCGCGAACGACTTACTGCTCCTAATTGAAGACCCAGGCGGTTCACATGCTCTTCTCTGCTGTCTGAACGACAATAAACGTACGAAATGCTTTTGCCGAACTGGATTTGCGTGAAACCAAAATGTGTTCTTCGTGGAAAGCAGTTGGGTAAAATCAATGAGTTTCGTCACTTAGACAGTTGCATCTCACCTGATAGTCTCATACCATTGGGAGCGCTTTTGCGTGTACAGAAGGCTCGATTGGCAGTTTAAGACATTCATGTCGTCCGTGTGGCATGAACTTATCGACCGAAGGTCGAGTTTGCACTGTAGCATAAAAATCGGTCCTGCTATACCACTCAAACATGCCAGTGGAAGATAGACAGTGTACGATGATTGTCAGCGTTTGGACACCGACGTCTGATATGAGAATTTCCTTGGCAATTTCGAGGTGAGGCTGAGTATTGCGTAGTAAAACTCTATCAACCGAGCAAGCACTGAATTTGGATGAATTGAGTTGAATATGACACGCAAATCTCTCTCGATGTGCGGTGTTCCCCGGAAAGGTATGAAAAACTCAACCAGTGAACTTTTCCGAATAGGTCAAAGTAGACTACCACGAGATTCTCCCACAATAGATGGAGACCCTAGGCGGTATAGTTAGGCGCTATTGTCCATGGTATTCTTGCATTCAGCATATTTCCGTCTCTCTATGATCTTCATGTTTTATGGATTCACGATTTTTCTTTCATTGTTATTCGGTGCTACGAGATAACACCGAACGTTCGTGTAATGTCAATGATTGTTCTAAATGAACTAAACTAAATATATGCCTCGGAGAACAGCCTGCCCTGTTGCTCGGTTAACAGCAGATTTAAATGCTATCTGGGGGAGAGAGTGAGAGAACAGGAACAGGACACTGCCGCTAGCAAAGCCGACTGCAGTTTCCGAAGGATGTAAAAAAATTGGATGTGAGGATGAGTAACGCGATGGGAGGCCGCATTTACAAATCAGAGAAGAGCGAAAAACACCCGTAGGAAGATCATTTATTATCATGGTATGCGTAGTAGGTGTTGTATTACTCGGTCGCCCGCTCTAGAGTAAGCCTTTTTATTCGAGGATGCACATCTAGCCTTTGGGAGGCCAAGCGCGTTCTGCAAGACAGCAGAATCATTCCACATGGGTCGGTGGCCATCTGATCGGTTCATGCGCCTCTTCTAGTAAGCTTTGCCGGATCAGTGGAATATGATCGAACATTGGAAGTAGATAAAAGAAGTTCTGCACTTGGTGGCAACTGCCACGTAGGACTCTAGACGGCGTACGCCTCAGAAGAGATGGATATCATCTGTTTAATGCTCGCACATCTGTCCCTCCGGATACTACAGGCAATGAAATGTGTGAAACCCTGAAGTGTCAACTGACCAAGAGCTTGAGAAATGATTGGAAGCAGTGGTGAGCATGGATTGACTTGGAAAAGGAGCCAATATCTGGCGATTGGTGTGCATCGGTGATTACGCCGATTTACAAGATGAAAGATCCTTCTGTGAAAAGCACAGAGTTATTTTAGTAAGTATTGCTTCCAACCCGCCTGCGGATAGCATCTTCCGGTGTCCGCGAAAGGAATACGCATGACAATTGATAAAAGCCGATCGGACCTCTTGTATGTGTTAAGCACTTCGTCCGAGGTACGAGCACATGGTGAAACGACTGCCAAATTGGCAAAACCTACTTGCTTCATACACGTGCCCTGGTATTTGCTGCAGGTTGAACAAACGATCTACGCAACCCCGATCGGGTCGAAAACGAACTAATTCCGCCCAAGGACCTCTCGCGAGTACTAGGTAGTGGGTGGCGAATCATTGCTGCAAACATTTCAGATAAGACACTTGTCCAAACATTTTCTTCGTAGTTTTCACAAAAGGATCTGTTTCGTTGACTGTAACTCGGCAAAGTCAGTGACTCATGTCTCGCCTTCTGAACATACTATCTTTCCCCGACAGGCTTTCGGAATTTCGTTAGCGTTTTTGTTAAAGGTTCCCGTTATCGTTAAAAACGAATGTGGATAACCCAACCTGTCCACCAGCCTTGTAACTCTTCAGAAGAGTTGACTGCTTATTTACCTCCATTTAATATGAAAAAACTTGATATTTGTCTGCATTATTGTGCTTCCGGTGATACTTAGAAATTATTCGACGGAAGTGCACTACTGCCTTGCTTTAATCGTCCTAGTCACCACCGCTGAATTGGCAGTCAGATTATTTGATTAACTCACTTACACTCGAATTTCGTGGATAAGCTTTCGTAATCGTAATAATCGCATTTTTTGAGTGGTAAGGAGTAGCGATCCAACAAAGACAAAGTTAAGCGGAGTAATTAAGGAATCTGTAGGCTTATTGCTTCATTCTCCGGGCCGTCGGATTAAGCGGTGGGATGTGCGCTTTTGGAAACAGTCTACTTGTCCTGGCTCCATTGTGGGCGTTCCACTTATGCGTGCTGGCGAAAAAAATGCAACCAAATTGTAGTTCTCTTTCAGAAATGGAGATCATATTCGGGAGATAGGTCTTTCTACATATCATAGCAGCTGACACAGGTGGTCTTTCTCTGTCCTTCTTCAAGGAAATTGACGGCTTGCTAACATCTGCGTTAACAAAACTCTTGAGGTCACTCTGGGTAAGGGAACAGATTCCTAATAATCAGTGAGTATACCGATTTACCAGACAGTTGATAAGTCTATTTGGAAACCACTAAAATGTCAGCTTCTTGAATACTGCATCAGAATTACGATTAGTTGGTGCTCACGAAACTGTTACTTAATCCGGTTTTCGACCTGTTCGGGGTTGTTGCTGATCAAAAATGCGCTGTGACAAATCTTCAAACATGGGCATATGTTCAATAGGCCTATTATCTTTGTCTTTCTGAGCGCGGCGTTCGACTCAGTCGGCCTTGCAGTTGTGTGATGCCGTCTAATTGAAGATTGTGTCAGACAAATTCATTTCGGAATCACACAGTCGAAGCGGAGTTCATGCTTGCGACGGCCTTTCATCCGAGTTCACTATGAGAAGTGGCATTCCTCATGGTAGTCCCTTTTCCCTTTTTCTTTTCAATTTTATCTTTGGGATGGTGGTAGAAGTTGCTCTATGCTATAGTGAAAGTAGTGGAATTGATATTTCCTCAGGCAAGAAGCTGTCTGACTTATCATGTGCGGACGTTGTTATGCTTCTTAGTGAAGATTCAAGTTGAAAGTTTTTCTCGATCGTCTGCACCATAGTGTATGCAAGTTTGCAATGCATTTTGCACCTTGGAAGCGTAAACTGTTATTGCAGGGCTGGATTAGCTCAAAGCCAAACGATGTTCTTGCAAGGGAACAACTGGATGAGGTGAATAGATTTAATTGCTTGGATATTTGTGTCTCATCTGCAGTTGTGTCGGAAAAATCGTCTTGCTCGGCTAGCATTCACCAATTTGAGACAGGTGGTGCTTTGGTCTTATATACACAGCAACAGTGAAGTAGGCGTTGCTATACGGCTTCAAACGATGTTTAAACATCGTTTTCTTCTTGCTATTGGGTAGGATATAGTAAAATTCAGTCAGTAACAGGTTAGGCGTAAGGTACTGGGCTGTAGGATATAGTCTTTAGAAAAGACACTGAATTTGAATCGAATAAGTTGGTTGGGACATTTTGCATATCCCCACAAAACGACTGTCTCGTTCAGCGCTGATCCTGGATGCAAGTGATGAATGGAAGGTGGGTCGAGGTAGTCAGATATTATCATAACAGAAATACATGAAGATCTTGGCCAGCAGACCGGCTCCTGTAGGTCCAGTTAGGTTACCTTACTTGGGTCCGCATGACTCCCCAAAAAGACATTTGTAAATTAATGAGGATATGACTCAGTATTGCAGTCACTGGCATTCTTGCGTTCTAAATGTTTCTTTTTCTGCCCGGTGACTGTGTTCGATCGCCGAAGTCTCCAAAGCGTTGCTCGAGTCTGTTGGGAATATTGGGTTTTCAGTGATAAGGTGCATCATTGTTTGACGGGTGCACAAAATCTCTCCTTAAGGTGATCGCTCTACATTTCCTTCGGTGGCCTGAACACGTATTGCGTATGCCTGCCCGTCGTATACTTTTTCGTGCTCTTCTGGTACGTGTTGGGCAAGGCTGAAAGAAGTGACGCGTCGACTAGGCTATGACTTGGTGTAAAGATATGAATAATCTACTTTCGGCTTTGGCCTCGATTGGTGATGATGATGATGATAACCTGGAAAAGACATCGAAAACGGAACAAAAAGTATTAGAACAAAATCTGTTTTCCTCCCGCCTATTTTCTTTTCCTTCTTGAATCCTTTTTTACGTATAACTTTATTTAATTGTTGTTGCATTGGACTGATGTCTGTTTTTGCCATATATATATATATGCTACAGATTCGATTCTGATGATATATATATATATATATATATCATGCACTATAGGCGAAATTGCAAGTCGACACACATTTGGTTGTGCAAAGGATAGAGAAGTACACTCGAGAAAAAAGCCTAGTGATGCCGGGGTCGTTTCTTTGGTACCAGACACCCAGGGAACTTTATGAGCATTTATGAACCCAGCTTATCCCCTCCGAGAATCCATTCGCGATCAAGTGAAGTAGTCTTTATTGAGTATCCCGAAAATGGATATTAACTGATCCATCAACTAGAGACAGCTTATATTCTTTGACTCATCGTCTATACAGCTCATAGGCTGCGCAAACACAGCTCGTTCAGAATCTCGATCGAAATTTCTGGATCAACAAATGCACGTGTGACAGACTCCCGACAGCGAATTCATGAATTCGTTCGTGCCTAATGAAGTGGCCCAAGCAATTATTTTTCGGATTAGCGATCACTGAGGATTGACAGTTACTACGGCCAATGGAACCACTGAGTTTTGAACAGTGATTCGAAAGCAAATATATTTTATTGCTAGAGATAATGAAACTGACTCGGGACAATTTGTCTTAACAGAAAGGTCGAGGATCCTGGCATTGCAAACCATCATCGATGTTCTCATGTCAACGATAATGAGGAAATCAGTCGCTGAAGATGGTAAAAGGGAATGCAGAAATGGGTCCTATCTGGTATTAGTTTTCTTGAATTGCAGAGTATTTTTGTTCAGCAGACCCGGACGTCGCCCCAACTCATTTTTACATGTTGTGGCTAATCTCACTGAAATTTATCCTCTTAAGCAGTCATCTAAAACTGCCCCTCAATCCAGTAGAATAATCTGAATTGTTGAGTTGGCTCTGGTATGATGTCTTCTTACTCGAACACAATCAGTTTTATCCCACAATCGCTAGCTTCCTCCCAACCAGTTGATTTATCCATTTTATCTCCCAAATGTTCACAGACAGCCCTGTTTCTACCGGGCATATCCTCCGAAAAACATAGTGTTGGTCTGCTATCTCTTGCTCTGTGCTCTTCACTGGTCGACTGCACCTCGTCAGTGACTTTTGTGGCCTATTTGACCGGGATGCCCGAGGCGTATATGGGCGCGCTGACATTTGGCGAGGCGTTCAGTGATATCGTTCCAAGTGCAATTGCTCTTGTGCAGGGAGTCGGGGGCGATCCAGAATGTGTGAATATTACAGGTTTGTACAATTTCTCACAGGCAACCTGTAACTTTAGTTCATTTCTTCTCATTTTTCACTCTCGATCACAATTTTTGTCTCTCCAGCTAGTTGACTACAAGTTGTGTAGCTGAGACTGGTTAAGCCATCAGGATAAATGTTCAACTCCATCCCACTTCTGGAGCGCTACGAGACACCGCGGACCTAGTATGAGGGTTCTGAAGTCGCAGTTCTAGTACGCCCACAATCGTCAAACTAAAAAATTACTTTTTCGTATTTGCGATCTCGTTATGGGTTCCCAAAATGGACAGCCTTGAATCAGAATAACGAGGTAACCAAGCCTCAGTTAAAACCTCAGGAAGAGACCACATTGCATGTGTCTTGGCTCTCACCAGTTCTCGATAAAGGCCCCTTTGAAGACTTTCGGGCTATCTTTGACGCTGAATCGAATTGCCGTTACCCTAAAATGATTGCATCACAAGCTTTCCCCCTCCCGAATATTCGAGGTACATTATTTTATTTTGTCCAGGCAGTTTTACTTTGTATTCCACGGAGTGCTGCAACGTCTTCATTGCCCTCGAAATTTCTATACTGCGTGGAAACGAACGAATGATGATAAGTTTTAAACAACCCTTATTAAGCACATGGGTTCCCTGTCTGTCACAAGTTCACTGACTAGTTGCCATTATCCGCTTAAATGGGTCGCCTAGTCCTTAGTCTGTGTTGATTGCTTGCTCTGGATGAAGTGGTAGGGTAAAGATGCTAGGAAGTTGCCTTGGTCCTCAGTGAAATCTTTCTTAGCGTTTTTGTTGGCCTGTGCGTTACTTTAATTCCACGAGGCTTGAGCAATCTTTTTGTCATGTTCAAAGATATGCTTGATATACGACAGGACGTTGGGGTTTTGGTCTGTTTGGCGATCGTCTCTCGGTACTGTTTTTTGGTGCTTCCTGTGTAATCGTTGTGCAGAGGCATTTGAATCAGGTGTTTTTCTTGTTTTCTTCCTTTCGCACTACTGCAGTGGGATTGTGCTCTTTTGAAAAGTGTCTTGTGGCAGCATCCCTCTGGCGTGTTAGGTGGTTGCTTTGAAAGTGTGAAACTGTATACTGTTATCATGTTTCCTATCCATAGTGAACTTAATTTCCTTGAAAATTCCGTTGATATCAGTTCGTTATAGTTCAGATCGTTTAACGACTACGAACATATCGTCAACATGACGCTGCCACAGCTTTGGTTTGATGTCCAGCAAGATGGTCTTCTCTGGTTTCTGCATCACTGTCTGTGCAATGAAGCCAGATATTGGTGAGCCCATTGGGTTCGTAAAAAGTACCCTCGAACTTGAAGCATGTTCGCAAACATAATTCTACTTATTCGCATACACTGCTCGACCTTAGTTGTTCGCTTCATTGGTGTTCTAGAAGTTCTTGTAGTGTCTGTCTTGCCAGATCTAGAGGTATTGATGTGAAAAGAGACACGACGCCGAATGAGATCATGTTTTCATCCTCTTTAATGTTTTCCCGTTAATTTTTTCCAAGAATTGCAAGGGATTGCCGATTGAATGTCCTCTGATGAGCGGTTTCAGTCGTTTCCATAGGCTTTTGACCAGGTTAGCGTTCCCGATAGTGCGACCATTGGTCCCAGGAGTATTCCTTCTTTGTGGATTTTCGGTAGTCCATAGAACTGTGCGATGTTTGAGTCATTGACCTTCATCCTCCAGCGCTCTTCCTTGCTTATCTGATTTAGTCCTTGTAATCGTTTTACTGTTGGGTTGATTTTCGTCGCAAGCAGTTGGGTTGGATCGTCGTTGATTTCTCGATAGTTCGACATATACTGTAGCAATGTTTTTGCTTTTTCTATGTACTCTACCTTGTCCATAATGACTGTGACCCATTCCTTGTCTGCCGGAAGGATAATTATATCCGGTTCTTCTTCCAGTTTTTGTAGAGCTGTTTCTTCCGGTTTCGAGATCGTTGTCGTTTGTATGTTACGCGTGAGCGCCGGGACGACGGAGTGTCGGATTTGCTGCTTTGTTTCGTCAGAGATTCCGGTGATCTTGAATGTATGTTCTTATTCAGCCAGGTACTCCTTCTTATTGGCTTCGTTAACATTGAAGTTTAGTCCTTTGATTAGTAGTTCTTTTTCTTCTTCGGTGATAGCCCGGTGTGACGAACCTTTGATCCATAGGTTGCACTTTGTGGCTTCTTTATTGCTCGTTATTATTTTGAGCTTTTGAGCAAGTGAGGCCCTCCTTTTAGTTTTAGTGTTTGCTGTTTGACGATCTATGGCTACCTCAATTCGTCCTATTCCATGTTTAACTATTACCGATTTGTATTTTTTTCTCGTCTTCGATTGTCATCTGAAATCATAATACGCAGCGTATGTCCATCGAATTGTCTCGTAATTTTCCACGCCCGTGCATGGTTCATGGGTGGTCGGTGGTTAACGGTCGAAAGACCGATCATCACAAGCCAGTAGAAAGGGACACTGATTCAGCCCACATGTCAGCAGTAGACAAAGGTAAACGAAGCAACCTACCAGTATACTAAAAACATTGGCGTATAACATCTACCAACAACGCTGCGCTATTAACATTATGTCATTCACAATAAAAATACAACTTACCAGCACCTCTACCCTGCCACTTCATCCAGAGCAAGCCATCAGCACGGACTAAGGGCTAGTTGACCCATTTAAGCGGACGATGGCAACCAGATGCTCGCCTCAAGATCATAGCACTGATGATGAAACGTTAGCAACCAAATTGCCCAGCTCAGCGAATGAATCAATACTATATATATATATGGCGGTAGAGATGAACAATAACATCAAGATTAGTCCTCAGCTTATCAACCTTCCTCAATTGTTAACATTTCTTCTGTGCCCATTTTTTCGGAGCACTATCGCATATTCGATTTTGCCCAGATTTTGAATGTGATAGATCAGTCTTGTCCTTTCCACTCTTGCTTTGACGCCGGTAAAATCTATAGCTCAGTGATGAGCGTCGACTGTCGTACAACAGAAAGTCCCGTCCAGTCGTTTGAAGGCACGTTGGATCAATTCGATATTTTGCTCGACCTGCTTCTGGTTAGAACGACGGTAAGTAGTGGTAAGCAAATGAACCTCGGGGTGAAAACACCGACGTGAGAGTCTGGGGGTTGTCATGCCTGGAAAGGAAACAATGTGGCAGATTTGAAGAAAAACCAAGTGATGGTGGGCAAACCTCCATCCTTGTTGACGGCCAAACTGCAGAAATTCGGAGCTCGCCCAGATAATTCGTTCCATTTCATCCTTTTTGACCATTGTTTTATGCAACCACATGTGAAACATCAGAGATAAAGCCTTTTTGCTGTTACGTAAATCGCGGCAGACCATCGGTTAATACGCCAGATAACTGCACTCCATTTTTTCTCTTTTCTCAGTCAATGGAACGATGAAAGCCATAGCGCAGTATCCTGCACCCAGGTTTTCCATTTCCCTTTATATGTACTTCCTGTCTATCATAATGGGCATATGCCTGATTGCGTTCGGAGCCTTAGACCTCATGCCCTGGGGTCTGGGTCGTGCTGTTCGTCGGCGCTATCGAACTTCCATGCTAGTCCGAAGCTCCTGTTCACCAGCTGTGACATCAATAAGTTCGTCCGCAACCGCACCGAATCCGGACCCCTCCCCTCGACGAAGACGTAACAAGGGACCAGATGATACGTTGGTTCACGTGGCAGTTGTACGGAGTGACTTCTTGCCATGTAAATTGTCCTTTATTTTTTTGATTTATGATTCCTTTATACTACGTATTAGACATCTAAGTGTAGTTGCTGCATTATTAAATTTATGCTACGTATAACTATTAAAAATGGCACTGAAAGGGCAAGCATTTTCACGATTGGTCTTGTGCGTGCTCATTTAACTCACTTTGTTTTATTCAGGAGTTTCCGGCGGAAGCGATTATTGCAGGTCCAATATTTTACAGACAAATGATGTTGGATTTCATTTGTTTCATGAGATAGCTGTCAAAATTGGCTAAGGAACGCTGTGAAACTGACCACATCCCACGAAAACACATTAGTAATGGAGAGGTCTCACACTACATGTTGCGGACAGTCTCATGCCTTACGCATGAGTGCAGTGGCAGGAGCGTGCTACATAGCCTCTAAGATCCACTACACAAGGGAAAGGAGAACCGACCACCATGACCTTGAAACCTGGAGTGGCATAGAGCTACCCAAAAGTCCCATCAGGTCAGGTATGGTAGCGAGCCAAGCGACAGCGAGTTGTCACTTAATACCACAGTGACCGGCGGATCTAAGATTCGAAACTCTGACCTTTCTGGTGAGAGATGTTTAATCCACTCAACAACCGCCGGTCGACATTTCGAATCCTCCTTCCCACTCCCAATGATGTGGAAATGTTTCGTGCACCTCTAGCTATTGTTTACTTCACCATGCTTCCCAGGGATCGATAAGAGCTGTTGATTAATAATTAACGTCGTCCACTCTGAGCTTTCAATTTCATTTAGATTTTAGGGAATGTACATTATCGACGATTCCTGTCAGACCAGGAGAAACCATTTTCCGAGATCCTCATTATTTTCACTGACATCGACAATAATGGGAGTAAAGCAAGTGCCGGGAAGAATCTGTTCCGGCCATCGGGCTTCAAACAGATGGTGGCCGTTTGTTTTTAAAATTATGCTGAGTACAATTTAGTAACACTTACACAGAAACCTTGGCATTCAAAACTTCACCAAGCAGTTGTTTTTTTCTTGATGAATGTCATTACACTCATATTCATGTATGTGTACATATATATAGTGTTTAAAAAATCTAAATACAAATCTAATGCCATCAAAAATATGGCAAAAAAGGAAAGCAACCCTAAGGAGACAGATAAAAGAAAGAGATTCGTTTGTGTAGGGTTCGCACCGTATGTCAGTTCTTTCAAACTCCTCATTGATGCCATCAGTTGTCCGTCCGTGTAACTGGACCACCTGTCACCTGCTCTTAGCGGATCGCCAATGCCATGTTTTGCTGTGTTGCCGTGTAGATCAGATTTTTTGATTAAGGGTTATAGATAGAAACACCTGAGACAACCGCCTACTTGGGCTTAAACAGACTGGTAGTACAGTCTCCCCAGATGACTCTTGGAACTTGACGGAACACATGCAGTTATTCAATTAATTCGTTTTCCAGGCCAAAACTACTAGCCTAGAATCGTGGTTATTCGGCCGATTATTTGGCGCACCTTTTTGCTGCCTCTCAACTGATGCCGTAATTGGGAGCTCACGACATGCAGCGCCTTGTTATCTATGGGAGATTGATTGTTTCAGGCACTATTATTTTCGGGATTTTCTTCGTCCGTCACCGAGCTGTTCCAAAATAGTCGCTCGATTTCCTTTTGCCTCTGGTTCTTAATTGACTGATTGGTTCGATCCATTAAATAGCCCGTATGTACATCTGCAACTGTAAAGCTGTTCCACTTGATATGTGAAACCGAGAAGCCCCGGTAGCTGCTAGTGGCTACGTGTAATATCCGTTTTTGGGTTCGATATCAGATAGCTAATAACATTGGAGTCACTTTACTTGTTGTTTTTTTGGCCAGGTTTGCTCACCAGATTTCAGGCCTATAACCGTTCCAAAGCACAAATTCTGATTACAAATTATGGTAAAACGGTAAAATGAAGACACGTAGCCCTGACTGCCCTAATAGTCCTAACCTTTATGCCAACCCTCAAAATATGTAAACGAGTACTGCACGTGCCAGTTGTTTGTTGGGTTTGTGTAATTTTGTTCCTTAGTTCCACGGTTGATTTAAAACCCACGAGTAATCAGCATTAGTTTTAATGCGTTGCGCTGAAAAACGAGATTTTACGCTTGTTTGGTGCAGTTCAGTCATGTGCTGGGCACATCCTACAAGTCAATTGATTGTTTTTTTACTTGGTTGCGACGTATCACCAAGTTGTAACGGTCGTCCATCCATCGGTCTATGAAAATCACGAAGTATTCGTTCTCATTTTGTTGATCCAATTCTGTGATTGTCGTCCTCCTCATTCTCCTAGCTACTGGTGCATCAACACAGGAAGTAATAAATGAGGACAATATTGGCGTATCAATGCCAGTTGGTCCTGCAAACAGACAAAATTCTGAATTCTTCTCCACGCGTATTCTGTTGGTGCCAGTATTCCTACTCTCGTATAGCTGCCTGCTCACATTTGGACTTTTACCTGGTTTTCAATCATATTCTACTGCCTCGTACAACGCGACCACCTACCATTTGGCGGCTGCACTTTCCGGGTTATCTTGCGCGCTGGCTGTCATCATTGCGACTTACTTGTTTCATCGATCCAAAATAAAATCTCACTCGGCACCGTTGGTTCACGAGATGTTGGATAAAACCACTAACCTTGTCGTTGCTTCGCTGGACACCCCACCTCATCAGAACCACTCCCGTCTGCGAAAATCATACGGTGTATGGATTCTACTCACACTCTTGTTTTCCGTGCCAGCCGGTTATATACTTTATTTGGCTCATGCAAGTCCAAACCCTCCACAACTTCGAGGTACTGGACCATTTTTGGCTGTAAGTTATTGCCCTTTTGTTATACTTCTGCACGTTGCATCAAAATTGCTGTGCTTTTAAACAACTCGGTGTACTAACACGCACTGTGCAACTTCGACATTCGCTTTCGTCCTTATGTTCTCATATTACTTATTTCATCTTGCGAATGACATTTTCTACCACTCACTTACTGATTCGTAACCCATTGATGTGGATCAGGATTTCTATTCGCAAGTGACCTTATTAACCGACCAATTGCGACGTTTGGCGAATGTCTAGAGAACAAGTAAGTCCGTCCCTCCAGGTATCGTATACATTGAGTTATATAAGTCCTTGGGACCTCAGGTGACCAGGAGGTTGGGGGGATAGTCGTGACCAGTGGTCGAAAAAAAGCCGAACAGAAATAGAAGCGACTATGCCTACCGGCAACAGCCACAACTTATATCGACGGTTTGATTGCTGGTACACGAAAACCAGGTGCCGATGAGGTAACCGGAAACTCTGGCAGCTCCCTGACTCACTCAGGAGCGTTGGACAGAGCACGTTAGTTCACAATCGAGCTTCCAATAGTTCTAGCAGGTTAGTACCAGTTCTCCATCAAAAATGAGTGGTATTCAGGAAGATAGGTTTTCTTAAAAGACAAGTAATTGAGCTGTCGGAATTCTCCAAGGACGAAAGCGAAGTTTTAACATTCGAGTTTACAAAACTCCAGATGTTCATCCGATAGGAGGAACGCATTCCTTACGATTTGTCTGAATCAGTGAAGGGTGATGGTTCCTGCTGCAAAAATCGCAGAGGAATAAGTTTCGTGGGTATAGATCTTGTTGAAACTCATGCCACATACTCCTGATTGACACTCGTCGCCTCCGTTCATTGGGTCATGCAGGTGAAATCATCGAGTAGTAACGAAAATTTGAAACGGCAACTCCTGTGGTCAGTGAGTATGAAGGAAATTGATCAGAGATCATGGATTTGCAACAATTAGGTTACTTCCATTACTCAAGTTTGAAAGGCCATAAGTGAACAAGAAAAAGGATTTATTCACGGCGAAATCAAATAGGTACTAATAATCAATAGTTCTTCCTTCGTTCTTCAGTACTTTTTCCAGTCTTTTTTTGCATGATGTTCACCAATTTCTTCATGAAGTCACTTTGGGTTTTATGTTCCATCGCGTATTGCATTTCAGCGGAATTTTTTTCAAACGGGTAATAGGCTCTCAATAACGTTCAGATCTGGACTATTATGGGGGGGGGCAGCTGAATAAATTGGACTTTGGAGCTTTTGGAGTCTTCCATTAGTCCAGTAGCATTGAATCCAATGCTGTTAAGATTTGAATTACACGGCAAAGTCGATGCGTGTCCTCTTGCGTAGTTCGTTGAATGCCAGCTTACTATCAGGCGATACTTGCTGCAATTCAAATTTCTTCAGCCTTCTTCGTAGTAGTGAACAGGAATGATTAAATAAATCGTCCCTTTTTATGACAAGGATTTTCGACACTGTGATATCAGTTAAATTGTCCTCATGTTTCGTGGTGATGGGCTTGTGACCTCCATAAACCGTTATCGTGAAGGCTTTCCTGCAGATTATTCGATAAGTTGTGCTCCTGTTTACGTTAAAACAATCAGCGGAATTCGCCACGGGAAATCCAAGTTTTTAGGTCTTCAGAATTCTAGCCCTGTCCTCTATCCTGAGAAACTTCGCATCCGCTTGCCCTGGAATTCATTATCACGAAAGGAATACAAACGTTTGACGATCTACACTCAGATGACCTTGATTTCGAGGTCAACATTCATTTAAATTAGTATATCTTTCGTTCCGTTAGTTGTTCATTTACAGCAAATAAGTTTTGTTATTTAACGTCTTTAAGTTAGTGAAGATTTTCGTCCGGCTTCAACAAATAGGTACATTAGACGGTGATATTTTAGCAGAAAGAATAAGTTCTGCGGAACAAATAGGCTTAGTATCAAATATGATTGTGACCTAGTGTGGATCGTGTAGTCTTTTGTACTGATTCTGTGATATTTGCATCCTCAATCAGGTTCTCATTCCTCATGTTCAGATTCATTTACCATGACAACCAAGGTCGCGAATGTCCAAGTGCTGACAACTCGACCGAGAACCGCCTCCAAATACTCAGAACTGAAAACTAATTCGCAGCATTTTGTAGATTTCCAAGGTACTGCAAATATTTTAGGAACCAAAACCTATTTGCTGAGGCGAATTTCTAACGCTTCATCACAATGATTACTATATATAATCATGGCAAAGGATGAAAGCAACGAGCAAGAATGAGAGAAAAATAAACTACGGAGAGTTCAGCGCACATGGTAATACTTATATTCCCTATCTGTATGCAATCGAGAAGGCTTCTGCGCCTCCATGATCCATTGAGCTATACACGATGACTTATATGTAGCCGGAGATTCAATTGTCCCTGGAAGGTCAGCGGAGAGAAGAGGCCCGACAAAGTAGTCTCGTGGCTCCCCAGAGTGGTAGGTTGGTTTGAACCCTGATAACGTCACCACCATAAAAGCCAACAACCTGAGCTAGGGCCAACACAACTTCTCAACTTCATTGAGTAAACGTCATAGTCAAAGGACACTGCAATAAGCGGATTTAGGACAAAATTCAAGCTGGAGTTAGTTTATTCATCCTGCTTTCAAAGAAGGGAAGGTTTTAAGTAGAGGGAAGAGGGAACTTGAAAGTTTGTCTCACAATTTTGAAGTCCGGAAAAAAAAGAATATTGAAAGATGGAAATACGACGCTCGGTAACAGAAATGTCATAAGGGTGACTGGTTGTCTCAGTCTGAGAAGGGCGGAAAGCAGTTGTTGGAAGAGCAACTGCTGAGGAAAGCTCCGAAGAGCGTAAATCAAAAGAGTATTGGTAGAGAAGGGATAGCGAAGTAGCCGCCTGTCCGATGGCTATTGACTTCCAGGTAGGTGTTAAGGAAGGGTAATCGATCAGCCGGGTGGCCTTTCCTTTAAGAGGAAAAATAAACGCAGTCCCACTCTAAACATGGTTGCTGAATGCAAGCGCGGGGCAGATTTAAGCTCTACATAAAAATGAATGAAGTAATAAAAATGTCCGCCGCAAAACAGAAGACCGAATTTGCGCGTGAAGCTAGAGGCAAACTCAGACATAAAGAAGGATCAGCCTAATGAGGAATTAGTAGATCAACCAAGAAGAAACTAAGTCTTTGGAACACAGATCCGTTGAATCAAAAAACGAATGTTAGGAGAACGAGTTATACTTCGAAAAAATGGAGGAAGAGAGGTTTTGAAAGCATTAGCTGCGGTTTGATTATTGCATCCTCAGGGGCTTTGTTCAAGGTGTTTGCTTGGCAAGCAGTGTGATGAGAAACAAAATAATGGAGTGACGTCATCGGCAAAGAAATAGATTGGGTTGGAGGAATTGGATAGAAGATCAACGGTGGGCAAAAGAGGGTGGATGCAAGTACTAAACCTTGGGGGACTCCAACACTTATGGAATAGGGGTGGCAACGGATCCCATAAACCCGGACAGGGACGGTTCGCTCATTGATTTCCACGACTGCAGAAATCGGGAGAATGTCCAACGTAGACATCTTCGCCAGACAAACTTCGCGCCAATCTCGGTCGGGGATCTCAGAGATGTCGAGCAAAACCGGATGTGTTTCTCTGTGGTTATCGAGATAGCCGACAGGACGAGATCACTTATTAGAAGACGCGGTCCAAATCTGTGTTGGCAGCCGCTTAGTAGTCTTTCGCGTTCGAAAAACAGACGCCTCTGGTTGGAGGCGTCTGTGAAGGCAATTTTGCGAGAGTTGTCAGTCAGAAGGATCATCTTTAGGAACGGGGAAATTAACGTGTTTCGAAGGCGCCAGAAAAGTATAATTTTCGGGAAAAATAGGCGACATAAGGTAGGAAACAACTCAGAGGCATGCCATTCAAGATAGGTAGTATGTCGTGCCCATTGGGTGGTTTCCAAACTTTTGAAGGACGCGGCGCTCGGCGTACCCTTTTGGTGCTAATGAGCTAGAAAAATGGCACAAAAGAAGAAACCGGAAGTGCAGGATAGTCGGGTAACCCGAGTAGTAAAAACCTTAGCTTATCCTTGTTATTCACAAACAATATCCCACAGGAACTGCAGTTGGAAGGGAAATTGGAAGAGCACAAAATGCGAGACCGTTTTGGAAAAATCTCAACATTTTCGGCTATCGGTGGCCAAAAAAGTAGTGTTCGGCCGTACAGTATAATGAGCGTTTTTCCGGTCCTCTTTAATTGACAAACACTTGCTCCCAGCTTCCACTGAAAGGCTAAGGGGCAGGCGAGAGAGATTGATTTTCTAGCAACACTCAGTGAATTAGTGAACTCTCTTGGACTTCTTGATCGCATTGCTTACTCCCGGTTGCGTGAACCAGTGTTCCTAATCAGTCGGTAAAAGTTACAGCTATTGCCGATGGCCGGGTTCTTCTTCATTCTCTTTTATTCCGCGCCCCATCACTCCTCGCATTCATTTGAAGGTTCTTAATCAGGACCTCGCGCATTTTACTGAATGCAGTATTCTGGGGAACGGGTCTGCCGGAATCTAACAGTAATTGAGGTTGAGAATATCCATATCTTGTGAGATCCTCAATTCCCAGATTCTTACATAACGTTCGCCACTGCGCAAGCCATTTTTAATCTACTTCGAACCTGTCCCTAGACCCTAGGCATTTGGCTGAGTCGGTAACCAGGCAGAAAACTCTAACATCGGCGATCATCGTTTAGAGGAAATTTTACGCGATGGATTGTTTTCATGTTGATGCGACCACACATCATGCACGGACGAAAAGAAGTACGGATCAAGGCGCGATGTGGATCCACAAGCCTGGCCAGAATGACCGACAATGCTCGATCGATCCACGTTAACTACAATCAATGGCGATGTGGCTAATCGGAGCCCAACGTTGTGAAGCCGAAGGATGAGGTCAAGTGTTTCGCAACCGCAAATAGTCCATGGTTGGATTAAATCTGAATGAGATGATCACTGGTGTTGGTCCGATCGGCTGAGATAACAAATTGGTCTTTGATATGCCTTTCTATCTCCCGCAAATAACAAACAGACACTGAAATCACCAGCAATGAACACAAATTCAGCTGAATGTACACATCGAAGAAACCGAGGCAAGTCTCTGTGGGACTCGCTTTTGGTCTCAAAAGCCTCAACTGATGCCACCATACATAGACATGACGAAAAAATATCGGCGTTTCAATTGACCCCTGCCGACGGTCACAGATCCCTCCAAACGAACTGCACACCAGCTATCGTTGGTTAAGATCCAGCCTAATTGCGCACACTCGACTCTACTGCGTAGAGCAATTTTGACGCTGGGATGACCACGAACGTTGGAATCCGGATCACTTGATACGCAAAGAGCAAAGCGAGAGACGAGTCAGATCTGGGGTTCGAAATGTTAACGGAAGTGTGGTACTGAATGCGCTTTTTGGATATGCATAATAGGCATCTCACAGGTTTCCTTCATACGTGTTGTACGACCTGCGAAGAATGACGGACGAAAGTAGCTTTGACGCTATCGAGATTAGGCTAATGTCCCTATAGTTGGCGTAGTCACTGCGCAAGCCCATTTTAAATACTGATAAAACGATCAACTCTCCCCCCATGAGGAAACTTTCTCGGAGCATCAGACCTTCGAGAATAAAACTCGAAGTTCTCTGATTAGTTCCATTCTGCAGAAACCCCTTCGGAGCCCCGCGCTTTATGACGTCCTATGGCTCGGATTTCCCTGAAGATCTCCGCCTCAGTTGGTGGTGGATCTGTTGTAGCAGCCCATCGGACAATTGCCGGAATAGCCATGGGGTTGGCTGACTTTGAGGGACAGATAAATTATGCTTGAAAGTCCTCCCCCCAGCGTACAAGACGTCGGCGCTGGTTGTGTATAAGCGAGCCGTCAGCTTCACAGATCGTTTCGCTCACACCCAATGCTTTCCTACCAGAAGGTCGGATGAGGTGAAGCAGGCTGCGGTAACTTTTCATAATGGCAACATGTTCAGTCTCCCTGCGGAAACTTGTGTTGAGCTTCCGTCTCACTACCCACCAGGGTAGGCTAACATGCGTCAGGAAGTCACAAAGAATTATCAGAAATCCACGGCGTAGTTAATAGCGATGTGGTCAATTTGGGTGCACCGTTGACTCGAAGAGAGCGGACGCCAGGTGACATACTGGCATTTCGAACATCTGAAGTTCGTACCAGCGGAAAACAATTGATGGTCTGAGCACAAAGCTAACAACTGCTTTCCGTTTTCAGAACGACAAGAGCTGAACCAAAAGGACCTCTTGGATGCTCCTCAGTCCAGAACAACCGACCTACTCGGGCATTCATGTCTTCTGCTGTGCACAAAAGGTCGCGCAGCTTATGATAGAAAATGTCCTTGACTCCATCTGGGCTGCAATCTGTTGGCGCGTACGCTGAGACGGCAAGCAAGTTGCGTCTATCAAACGGAGGACTGTTTACTTTGCACAAACCTCCAAGTCACACTGCGTACAGCGGGCTGTCGACTGGGATCCAGTCAAGTAGTCCAGCCGCAGCCCTCTCACTGAGAGTCACATCAACACCAGCAACCCCAGGAGCCGCAGACTCAGCGTCCCCAGGAAGACTCAGATGAAACTTCACGGAAGGACCAGATGGGCATTTCAATTGGATAACAGAGCTGGAGTCTTGAATGTGTGTCTCTTGGATGCAACACATCAATGGCTATGGTCTCTGATGCACGAGCTAAACACTCCTGTTGATTTACACGTATCAATTTTTGCACAGTGAAGGTGGGAAGTTTTAAGAGGCATTGGGGACGAAGAAGTACATCAGCCAACGGAAGTGGGTTCAATGAGATTTAGACCTCATCTGAGGGAGGGAGTGAGAAGACAAGAAGCACAATTACTTATGTGACTCCCACTAGCACGAGCGATTGCAGTTTCGGAAGGATGTAATGAATCTGGGTGTGAAGAGGGTCAACAGGAGACAATCGAAGCATGAGTTGTTGTGTTTGGTAAAAGGTAGTTTCTTAAATGGAAGTAGTATAAATGGGCGCAGATGGGGATACCATTTAGAATATAGACACGTTCACCATTTCGGCCGGGTAGGAGTATTGGAAGGTCAATCATTGTAGATCATTTGTTGACCACAGCAAATTCTTCGACTTCATGTTCCATGACGGATGTGTCAGGAGATTGTGCTACCCATTCACGGTTGTGAACATTGAGATGTCCCAAGACGGTAATAAGGAAATGTCCCAAGCTTGAATATAGGAAGTCAAAAAATGGAAGGGTCACTACCACTGGTGGAACGACAAACAACAAAATTAGTGACTAAAGAAAGGTATTCGGGGTTTCAGCTACATGAGTTGAAATTGGCGATTAAAAACGTCAAAATCTGGTACTCGGCAGGCGGGGACTGACTGATGAATAAAGGCACATCCATTGGCCTTGGGAGCAAGAAAGGAATGAAATGTTAGATTGAACAATTGGAGGTTGGTGGTGTCTGATGAGGGAAAAAATCAGGTTTAGACCAAAAACAGAGTAAGGGAAGACTACTGAGGAAACTGGAGAACAGATTCATTGTTGCGATTCAGTCCGAAAATATTAGTGAGGACATGCATGATTACTTTGCAAGTGCGCAAAAAGATCTTGATAACGAGAACGTGCATGATTGTGTAATGCCATGGTTTGTATGAGAGAAAACCGTTAACCGTGACTCTGAGGCCTAAAGTAGCTAACCACGTAAACCCTCAATAGATCAGGCATGAGAGTGAACTGGGCGACATCGGTCGTCGCGCAGAATAATCAGGACCTCGCCACGAATTTGTTTGATCGAGATGGTTAGACCACTGCTCAGAGCTCCTGTGCTGGATTTGGGTGCCTTTGCTTTGTTAGTCAGATTTTTGATTTATACGCTCCGATTCAAGATCCCCAAAGAAAAACCACGTCCACGGCCTGATCACCCTTTCTATGGAGAACATTACCAATAGATGATAGGGTAAGGAACTTACAATTTAGAGCTTGCACTCGTGGCTGTGGTTTTTTAACCCTGTTTTTTTATGAAAAAATCCTCATTCATCATGCTCTTTTGTTATTAAACGTCCCATTACCACTAGACTTATTATGCATGCGATTGACGGTACCGAAAATGAAATACTAACACTTTACGACATCTTTGCGCTATTGATAAATTAGATTGAGTGCACAATTTTAATTTATTGCAGCTTAGACTACCTGTTTCGACCTATTCGGACCACCGATCCGATTGGGTTATGTACCACTACGCTGTCGACCAAGCACCACACACTTGAATTGGATGCCACTACCAGCTGTTCGCCTTTCAACTCGAAACGATTGGAATAATCCATTTTTTGCAATGAATCACGACGACCGCGTGCCACAGTGGCCATCCTCTTCGACGTTCTACGTTATTTTTTGAGTATTTAGAACTGTGTAGAAAGTAAAAGAAACAATTATTTGGTGCATTTACTGTTTCGGTAATTCTCCCGGTAAACCTGGTTGATATCGGTCTACAGGCAGCTGCGTCTAGCTAATGCAACAAGTTATAGCCGGCAGGTCGCATCAAACATGTAACCTGCTCCAAGCGACTCATAATTAGCATTAATTTTTGTTTCATCTACCATGTGCGGAATATTGATGTCAGAAAAGCCAAATATTTAGTCATGTTCCACTTATCGGTGACGTTGTGGACCGATGTGAGAGCATCGTGTGTGCAGATCTGTGCAGGTATCGTGGGTACCGGGTAAACTGACGACAATCTCAACGGCACTCACTGAATCTGCACCCAAGATTCAGTTTCATTATGCAAATAATCATCGATGCCTAACTTCTGTTTCGCTTCAGACTCCCGGGTTCTGTCATATTCGGTTAATCTTAACAGGCAGTCAATGTTCTACAACTAATTCATCATGATCTCTCATTTTTATCGCTCCGATTTGTAGACAGTACACTTCGAGGGACGTCAGTGTGCAGCTAAAATTCTCGTTTTAGCTTCGGAGATTGTTCACGCGAGTTTCTAACGTGGACGATAAAAGCTTTAAGAAGAATTGTTGTTTAAGAAGGAAAAAAGCCTCATTTCGTATGTCACAATTACTGACCCCCTAATCATATTTTGTGATCTTCCACAGTCCGCTTGTGCAAACTGAGCCGAACTTCTTTATGTCCTGTTAATAACAAGTGAGGTAAAATCATGGGTATTTTGATAGTGCTTAATCGAAGATGCAGTGATAAACAGAAAAATCACTGCACATTGTCTAACGAACTCACTACAAAAAATCAGTTGACATCCTGTCAACCAAAATCCGCCTGAAAACATTTGTTTTGACTTCGTAGGTGTAAGGCTGTGGCCATTCACCCAGCAAGTAAAACGGTTTAATCATATGGAATTCATTTCCAATCGAATGAAATAATTTCTTAGTAACGAACCGTTCCGTGTGCTAACGCGTTCTTACTCTCCTGAGAGGGAGCAAATCCATTGATGGAGTTGAGGTACTACTTGTCATAGTTGCCGTCTTTCACTTTTCATCTCCAACCTTGTAGTTGAAATGATTGTCGAAGTGGCCTTCTCTTCATGTGAAAACGGTGGCATTGACATTTGCTCTGACGGTCAAAGGTTCGTTTTAGAATGTGCAAATGACCTACTCCAGAATGAAAATCCAGAGAAGTGGCAAACTTCTTGCTGTCGTCTGAACGACGGTAAATGTATGCTTGAAATGTGTTTTCAATCTCCAAAAGGTAAAATGCTATCACAGGACCGGATTTGTTCGAACCCGAGCCTTATCCTTGGAGTAAAGGCGTTGGACGATGTGAATGTTGACATTTGGACAGCTACACTTCGCTGAGTGGTCGCATACTGGACGAAGTGTTTCTGCGTCTACAGAGGACTCGATGGGCGTTTACGAATCTGAGACATTTGTGCCGTCCGCTTATCGACCAGAGGTCAAATTGGTCCTGCTATACGGATTCGAAACATTACCGTATCAGGCAGAAGATATGCGAAGGCTGTTGGTGTTCGAGCACCGCTACCTTCATAGAGTCAACCAAATACGGTGTGGGAATTTTCCTGGTAACTCAGGGATGAGATTTGTGGCATTGAGTCACAGACCTCAGTTGTGAGAAGAAGCACTGAATGTGATTAAATGGGTTACGCACGCCCACAGATTGATTCCCTCGAAGTACGCTGTTCAGGCTGGACAGTTCGAGACCTAGCGAAAGGTTATGAAAATCCCAGCCAATGGACTGCCAGGAGTAGGTCGGGGCTGAATGCCTGAGTGGAGTCCACGATGGTTGGAGATCTTCGATGGCATAGTTATAAACGTCGCAGTCTGCAGTGTCCTTGTATTCGAAATGTTCCCAGTTTTCTGCAGTTCCCGTGAATTATGGTCTCACGTTTTTTTACTGGTACTCGGTGCTGCGAGGCACCAATCAAAACCAGAGCATATTAGGGCAAACTGCCTGGTCCTTGCAGAAATAATTGAGTTGTTGTTCCTCTGTCCCATGGTCTGGACGGCAGTCATATCTGATGGTTAGTTGCATCGTCTCTTACAGGTATTAATAGATTCATTAATCGATCACTTTCAGCTTTGTCTGACCACCAAATTACTTATATTTCTGTCATTACCGACTCAGGTACTAATTGTAATCCACTGCCATGACGGTAGATGGAATGAGACCCATCCACGTGATCCCCTCTGAGGATGGCGCTTTGAATACCGTAGGAGGTGAATTTCATTCTTTCGACTATGTTGCGCATCACCAGCAGTGAATTTTTGCACTTCTACAGCCTATCTGATCTCTGAACAGTCAGGCAAAAAATATCCCTGAAATTCGACAGCGAAGATATCTGTTATCAAATCCTAATGTAACAAGTTACTTATCTCAATGGGTTCCGAACCTGGTCATTTCTACAGTCTGCGTCCTACCAGCTGAGACACGTCGAAGGATGGTCGGAGTTTTCATTTGAGAATTTCACGATACAAATTCGACAGAATTGTGGCGAAATTAATCAAGATCAAATCATGTGTACACACTTCTCCGAAAAACTCCCACCGTTCCCGATAAATTGGTAGATATTTCAAGTCTTTGGTTTCCTTATCACTCGGTGACAACCATACCGGTTTTGTTTAGTACAGTATTCACGAATGTCGCATCGGTTTCATGGTTCCTCGCATCGTTTTATGGGTCTAACAACGAAGAAAATCGCGTAACCGGTTTACTTCAAAATATGAGAGTTTACGCTTAACGAGGTCCGTCTAGACAAGATTAGATGTTACAGTTAACACCGCAGCCGCGCTAGAACTTTTCTTGTTTGCTTTCTCAGTATTTTCTGTCGCTTAATAAAATGTGCCATGCCTCGACTTGACAACGTGAAGTTGGTGGATCGTTGTAAGAACTGAGAATCAGCCACAAATTGGTTTCCACAAGACGTTCATATTTTAACACTGTTCAATTTGCATTTTTCGTTGTCCTGTTCACAGGTGTTATCCTGGATTCTGGTTCGCGCCGGTTTCGGTGGCCTTCGCACCTGGTGGTGGCTATATCTTTCTGGTCATAGCGATGAACCGATGGCCTTGCGTCTAGCAGGTCTTGCCACACAGATGGGTGCGGCTGTCGGAGCTGTGATCAGTTTTCTCTTGATAGTCTATTTTCGTCTCTTTCAATCAAAAGTATATTGTTAACCTTACACACGCATCCAAAATCACCAATTTGAAATTAGTCGTAATCTAGAGAGAAACGTCACTTACTTTTACCAAATACAAATTCTCATCCACAAAGGATAAAAGCTGTAACCCCTTTTCGTTTTCCTTATATCGAACCATTTCTATGTTGCACGTCATTTGCAGATTCAGATTTCACTGAGAATCTACATAAACATACCTCTTTTGCCTGTGAATGTAACGGGATAAACGACTTCTCATACTTGTGACTATTAGCCAATTTTTGTAATTAGACCACAAGCAGTCCATTATTTGTGGTAGATATGCGTTCGGTTTTGTACAGTTGTAGTTTGTGTAAGGTAGCAAACAGTGAATCATAACAGAATCCGGAAGCCTAAAGGACTACAGTCGATCGAACTCCCAGTCGATGGATAGACCATCCAATAGTTGGTACCCAAACCCAAACTATTGTCCATTGAATAGAACCCAGTGGTTTTATTACAGCAACTCAGCAACTTTAGTTAATCGAGATGTAGCGGAAAATCGGACTAAGCAGTTGGCTCCTAGAAACAGTTAGATTTATAGGCTTAGTGCGTACGTTCGACTACCCGACCTTGCCCTTGCTTCGCGAAAATATGATAACAGTTAGCCGACAGAAGGGTCATTGAATCATTAATGTGAATGCTTCCCAGAGCCCTCATATGGTTCGTAGTGGATCACCTGCATGTCCTAAATGCCTCTTGAAATGTCTCCAAACGACCGTGCGTTTTAAACAGCGTTTGCTGAAGAAGTCCTACTCACTGGATTCTCGTGGCGTGAGCGTCTTCACCAAATTGCGAGGATTAGGGTAAATGCCCAGTATTGTCCACCGCGATGGGTGGTCTTTGGCAGTTAGTCTAAGGGAAATTGTCTACGCAGCGTATAGCGCTATCCTCACCATCATCTGCGGCGACGAAGTTTCCTGGGCACCACAGATATCCTCAATCTCAGTTGTTTCGCTGGACGCCCGCAGGTCCATCCCACGTACAGCGAGAAGTCACTTGATCGGGGGCCTGGGAAATTACCGCGAGTATTGGTGGAGAGGGGAACAGAAAATGGTGCAGCTATCTGTATCAGTTGAAACCTTTATCGGATGATCTCCTCCAACAGAAATAGAGATCATTAGGGAGATAGCTCTTCTTCGAAAGCATCGGGCAAGTAGACCAGATAAACTGACACCGTCCTTCTTCAAGGTGGGCGGCCAAGTGTTAACGCCGCCGTTCTAAAACTCCGGGGATCAATCTGGGCAAGAAAAAGGATTCCTAATGGTTTGTGTTAATCAAAGATTGTGCCGACTTACAGGAAGAGTGACAGATCCTTATGTAAAAACCATAGACGAATTAACTTGTTAGGTAACGCAAACAAACTGCTCACGGGCGTTATCCTCCGCCAGTTATCTAGTTCCCGAGAGGATCAAGCCAGTTTCCGTCCTCGTCGGGGTCTACTTGACCAAATATTCATTTTGCGACAAATCTCAGAGCAGACACTCTCCATAATGGACTTATCGTCCATTCACGCTCCTAGTGAGAAACTAAGAAAAGAGGGCACTAGTATAGGGATGGTTGGAGAGAAGAACACGGAGTACGCATACCTGGAGAGCGGCAATAACCGTGAAACCGTTTGTTCGTCCCGGGGAGATTTTGGCCATCTATCCACATGCGAAACCCTACTAGGAACAAAAACACTTCCCATAAACTCAATTTCTATCTTCAATCTGAGAGGGGTGTCCGACTCAGTCAGTCGTAGAATTTTGTCGCTGCTTCTCACGGAAGGGTGTGCCAGAGAAATTCACTCAGCTCATCCAATCTCTGCACTCGAACCGTCGAAGCCGAGTTCGCACCTACGGCGGATTTTCACTCGAGCTCACCGCGACAGGGCGTGTTCGTCAGGACTGCCGCCTTTAAGTTCTTCAGTTTTGTAGGTGAGATGATAATGGACATCGTCCTATCCCTTTGGAGATTGCTCAGACCGGAAACTGCTTGACTTCGAACATGCGGGCGACATTGTACTACTGAATGGAGACCTAAGTAATTTGCAGATGTTTATCTGCCGTCGAATGACACTAGATATGTTTGGGATGCATTTCGCACCTTCGAGGTATAGAATTCTGGTACAGGACTGGATTGGCTCAAAACCGAACCTTGGTTCTTGCAGGGGAAAAAGATGCGATAGAAAGGCCTCGTTACTTGGGTAACTGTATCTAATCAGGTGGTCGTACATCAGAAGCCTCGACTGGCATTCGCCAACCTGAGAGATCTGTGGTATTGGCGTGAAAATTGACTATCGATCAGAAGTCGGAGTTTATACAGTCGACTGTTCTACGCGACTCAACATGGGCACTGCGGACAAATGTGTGGAGAACCTTAGTGTTTTAGCGCCGTTTGTATTCCTAGCGTGGTTGGAGAATTTTTTTCGTAAGTTGTGCGTAAGCTGCTGGGGCGTAGAATCCAAACTTTAAAAAAGACACTAGATATGGATGGGTTAGGATGATTGCGCATGATCACAGGAAGCCTGATTTAGTACGCCGTTCTCCTGGACAGGTAGTGACTGCAGGTTGAGCCGATGACACCGCAAAAAGGCATGAGTCCTTTAACCAGCGGGCTGTCCAAATAGATCCATTCAAGCTACCGAGTTGGAATTGAAGGGCTCTCCTCAAACGATGTATGGCAACATAAGCTGAGATAGCTCTACCGAAGTCAGATGTATTCTTGCATCCAAACCTTTTTCTTTACTACATAGTTGTTCAACTTTTTGTCTTTTCGCTGATCTCTTCCTGTTGTTTGCTGTCTTAGAGCGGGAGAGGCTATCATTACGTAACATCGAAGGGCATACAGAAAAATGCTCCGGTTCGTGTTCGCATCCCAACGCAGACGCGATGCATTAAACTGTTGTTGACTCTTAACAAAGATGATACAACCGCACAATCATGTTTTTTTCTGCTCATGCTGTATGATTAATAATTCCTGAAAAAAAGTGCCGTGCAAATTATGTTCCAGTGGCAAAAAACTAGCTGATTCCAAGTTTGTACCCTTAGGAAACTTGTGATTCTATACATCTTTGTTTCATTTGGGACTACCGTCAACTTTGGTTTCGACTAGGAGACTGGAATGTTGTTCTCGGCAAAAGCTTAGCTAACTTCTTGCATGAAGTTCCCCCATTGTTTGTTAATGACCATCGGCGAGGAATTATCTATAAATGAGATGAAAAGGGGATCCAAGTGTATTCCTTGATGCATGAAACAGTTCTTTGAAAGAATCCGAAACGCACGTTAAATCGCATTATCCTTACTGGATGTTAACCTGGAAATGAGTTTTAGATTTACCTAGATCGTGCGACCATGAAGCCTGAACCATGCGATCTACCAATGAACTGTGCCTTTTGGACTCCGGATACTGGGCATCCTAATCAAGAGACTGGAACGCCCCCGAGGACAGACACGCCATATATTTGTTGTACATACAGGTAAGTAAAAATGGAAGTGCAACACGATGGAGTTATCCGCTGCCCGTAGGTGTGTTTTTCTCAAGTACTTTTCCTGTTTGGTACCGTTCGACCAATTCACGACGCCGTTGCTCATGATAACGAATGAGATCCTGATGCTGTAGGAGTACATCCCCAAACGTAGCACGCTTCTCCTCCTCGCACACACGAGATCTGAAACGAAAAGGAGTAAACAAATAATCTGCAAACGTGCATCCCACCGGTCCGAAAACAAGTATTTGATATAATCGTGATGTATATTTTCCAAATACAGCAAAAGAAACGCACATTAGATCTTTGAGGCAGATTGTGTTCGAAGTTAGCGGTTCGTCGGACGCAACATTCCCTTTCTTGTTGCTGCATCGCAGACGACCTTTTAGTCAATCCAGTGATCGCAGTAGAGTTAACCGAATAAATAAGCATGTTCGGAGGAGATCGCGTCAGTCTCCTAGACGACTGCTAGCCCAGAATGACTCTCAAAGTGCTCCCAAATGACCGTGCAAGCTAAAGCTTTTCGCTGAGTATGTTCAGCTCACTGAATCTCGTAAAGAAAGTGTCCTAACTGCGCGAGCATAAAAGAGAATGGTCGGTGCTGTATACCTAGTTGGGTGATAGTCAGTCCAGGGAAGTTACTGAATCCCTGATTCCAAACCGACCACGAGCAGTGCAAGAATCAAGGGACTCCATGGTTATCGCCATCTCTGGCAGTGAGAAGACAGCTCGTAGGCCGCCACTTTGATTTTGTTTGTTTTGAAGCTCGCTGATAAGCTTGTTGGGCTTCGATTCGTGTTGGTATCCACTTCAGATTGAGTCACGCGTGAACCTCGACCAACTGCGCTTCCCGGCGTGCATATCAAAACGCAAACCTGTACTGGGCACCCGGAATGTCTGGCCTTAACCGAAGGACGTACGGATTGAACAATCAGTCACCGGATCTCAGTGGTTCACAAAGCTCTCACGTCGACCTATTCCGTTGTAATTTAGACCCTTTCACTTCTTAAGTGATTGCTCCATCTTAATTTAGAAAACGGGATAGTAAAACTCACACTGACCAACCATGGGTCAAAAAAGGTAACCAATGAAGCGGAGATGAAGGATAGGAAAGCTAGCAAAATCCATACAATGCTTACTTATCTTTTGTATTCTGGTTGTTTTTATTCTCATTTGATACGCACTCAGATTTGCTTTATAATATATATATATATATATATATATATATATATATATATATATATTCGCAGAAGGCAGAGGGCAAACACAAAGAGGACCAGATCGATCGTGATGCTTCCATACATACGGGGAGTATCCGAAGCGGTCGAACGCATCCTACGTCCAATAGATATCACAATCGCCCACAAACCGACCGGCACCCTGCGATCTGTTCTATTCAACGGAAAAGATCGCGTCGACCAGCACGACCAGTCCGGGGTAGTTTATGCCATTCCGTGCCTCGGATGTGACAAGCAGTATGTCGGTGAGACAAGCAAACAATTACGCACACGCTTGCACGAACATAGCTTAGCCCTACGACGCGCTGACCCACACTCGCAGATATGGAACCACTGTGCACAAACAGGCCATGAGGTCAACATCAACAACGCAAAGGTAGTCAGCCGGGCAAACAGAAAGGGGGAGCGACTGATTCTTGAAGCCCTCCACTCGAATAACTCGTTCAATCGGCATGTCGAGATTGACAAACATTACGTCATCTTAACAAGACCCGGATGCAGAATAGAGAGACAAACAGACGGACAGTGCACAAGACCGAACGGAACTAGCGATCCCATTCAATCACTCATTCACGTTTGACAACGAGTCCTAGTTTGGATCGAAACGTCACGATAAACGTATTAACTCAGTGTACGCCTTCTCAACTCTATATATATATATATATATATATATATATATATATATATAAACAGAGCGGAGTCAGTTCCGGACAACCAGCCCGTCGTCTAACCATGTTCCAATATTTGGGAATGCGAAGTTTCTAACTGGATACTTTGAAGCTGTGATGCTAAAACACATCGGAGCACAGAAGAATCCGACCGAATCGGACAAACAGAAAACAACAAACTAACCGGTACATTTTCATTAGATCATAGCGATCTGTTAAGGAGAGCTTGTCCTGTATTTCGTCCAGTTGTTTTGGTTCCAAATGATCGTACATGGAATCGTCTATGCCCCGATATCCGTGTAGAAACCACTGAAATTTCCAAGGGGGTGGTAAAAGTTTTACCTAAAATGAGAAAGCCCAAGAGAAATCGTTTTGAAGAGGGGGGTTCTACAGTTTATTAGATGTGGAAGAGTGAGTCGATCAAAAGTTCTCGTAAGAATCTGACTGCTGGGTTTGACACTTAGATAGGAAACGTTTTAACAACATGGGGAAACCAACAGCCTGAGTAACGAGCGACAAAAATTTTCAAACCCATTGACTCAATCGGCCCATTAGAATGAAAAGTCCAGATGATGTGAATGTACACCAATCAGGTTGAATCAGAAGGCACTGGTCATTCATTTTCTTTCGGTCTCTCCCCAGCACAGCTGCAGGCATTCCCATAGAAAACCATTGAAATACAGTCGTTCGAAATTTCGATTAGTCTAGGGCAAGAGATCAACAGACTGAATGCAGAAATTGTTTCTCCACATGAACTTCAGCGGAATGAATCAGGCGTTCCTTAACACCCTTCCGTGCGTTTTTTCTGGATAAATCATACCCTACAAATCGATTTAGCTTAAAGAAAATCTAGTAGCAATGCAATGCATACGAGTGAGCATGAAATAATAGATTTCGGACTGCTTCTGGTCAGATCGATCCGGGGAGCAGTGACAGTCCCGTGTGCATTCACACTGACTGACTAATTAGGCTGGCGGATCGGTCACCTCTTCAATGCGAAGCATTGCAATTACACAACCTAGGCGAAAAAGGCAGTGGATACAAGAAGTACACATTCACACACACGTACATCGCTTGACATTACGGAAGCAATTTGAATGAATGAACGCAATGTTGTAAAATACAACGGAATTTCACACTTGAACTTAATGGAGGAATGTTGTGGTAGTTGACAAATCTAGATTGCCAGTAACACTGTGTTTGTCTGAAAGCAGTCACCTTTTTCGTGTTGACCGGAACGGGAGTATTCGAGGGATGTGGGATCGGAGTCATATCGAAAGAGATTCGACTCTCTTCCAGCGGTGCATCACGTAGATAGAGTAGGTTTTGATCTAATCGTTTCTCCAATAGTAACACCTCTATCGATTGTATTGTGGGGTTGTACAACTCGTAGGCAATTTCGACAGCTACAAAAGATCAGGAAAACAGATTGGGAACATTTGATGATATTTAACGGGAAAATTGGAGCACGCGTAACTGTTACAAAGTTGTCTGATGTAAAAGAAGTATACAGTTGCCATGTCAAATGATATTGTGTAGTGAGAAAAAAAGCTTGGAACTATAAGCCCTTTGAATAGTATTGTCATTCTCCCTATAAGTAAACAGACTGGAAGTGAGTTTGCGGTAACCATCAAAACCGGAATACGTCGCCGCAAGATTAACGGCTGTGTAAACTGAATAAAACCAAAAACGCAAAAGGAAGTGATAGCTGAATTATACTGGATTCCACATCTCTACCTCGCCGGGAAGTCAGACGGTATTAAGGAAGCCAAGATCACTAAGAATAGTGGGTGATTAATCGCCATATCCACTACCTCGCCAAAAAGTCGGCACAACTGCGATGACGTCGCGCTGATTATATCAGTTAGTAAATCGAGCGATAAACAGTTGGATATTGGACGTATCAACGGTTGGCAGGTCGATATCAGGACAAGCATGTTTCCGTTTCTGCATTACAAAACAGTCACACATCGATAACGGATAGTTTAGACCTACACTAGGGTAGATTTTCATGCGGTACTGTAACACCATTGTTATGGTCTTGTTGCGCTGTCTACGATCTCCATCTGGACCTCGATAGCATAGGCGCCAACAACAGAGCATAGAACGCACGGGTCTTCTTATATTTTAGAATGGAGTAGAGTAATCTAAACTAAGCCCGTCCTATCCGCATGCAGCCGGCATGGTTTGATCTTAGTGCAATTCCCGGATCCTTGGCGCACGTCACGTTTGTGCGCTGGCGCTGAGTCCATCCATAATGCACACGCGAATCGATCCAGTGTGACTCGTACGCTGCGAGCTCCTGCGTTCGGTTCATGAGAGGTTTTGGAAACTTTCTGAAAGTAAAGACTCAATAAATCTTACCTCATGTTCACTCAAGAACACATTGGGACCCAAAACCAACTGGAAAGCTAACAAACTCAACCCTGAGCGAATCGACGAATAGATATGTTCTTCCAGACGGAATCGGAGCCCCGTCTCCTACCAAATGTTAACGGTTAACGTTAGGTTCGAATTAAACACCTTTAACATGATGGCGTTCTGTGATCAATAGCTCGCGATTGTTATTCAAAAATCTCAACGATCGATAGGAAGTTGAGAATTACAGGAACACATTCAGCTGCTTGGTTGATGCTGGATTTTTAAAGCGGTCTGATTTGTTGCATCATCCACGGATTGATAGACGGGTTTCGATTTAAGCAGTAATCAGCGATCTTCTGAAAATCAAAGATGCAGCTGGTAACAGTCGAGCACTGTTAACGATACCTTTATTGTGACTTATGCACAGCACCTCAAGGCACGTATAGAACCCAATTATTAGTTTAGTTCGGTCTTCACAACCGTTATGCTTGCGATTGCTTGCATAAATTTGTAAAGCCTATCTGCGTTATCTGTACGCTGAACGAAGGCGCAACTCCTCCTTAAACAGGCTTCCAAAACATTACTACAGATTCAACAGCACTTATTCGGAGTACTAAGTTGTTGTTACTTATATAGACCCTCTGAAGTTACGTTCATCCGATAATCTCAAGTTTCTAAGAATTAAACCTGCTGATCCAGAGGTAACATAAAAAAACGTCCTACTCAATGAAATATTTGATCCATATGTGAAGTGCAATCGTGTCAATTCACATTACGGAGTGTGAACAACCTTAGTGGAAACAAACGAATGTACTGGGGGAAGTACGTATCTCAATAGGTCATCGGGGCATATGCGGAAGAATCTACGGGAAACGCGCCTTAAATGAAGCATTTTTAGCGTTTTTATCCATTGCCAAGATCTCATTTTGCTCGTGCAAGAACTTAAGTGATGGTGGTAGTTAGAATGGGATAAAGAAAGTAACGCAATTAGAAGTACACCTAACATTCCACAGGTCGATTTCGAACACCAAACGAATTATCACAGATAAGTACTAGCAACAATGAAGCGCTCTGGGACCCTATAGGTTAGATGTGATGATGAGCCGAGCGCAAGTAAACTGCTGCACCTCCCAGGCCTCTTCACAACTCTGTAATTTCTGATGACCTTGCATGTCGCACTGAACCAAGGAGCTCGCAGTGTGATCCGATTGCACTGCAAACACGCGAAAACGTCCGTTCAAAAAGTCAGACTTAAGAGATGTTAAGATATTGGCCACAAACGACCTGCATTTATCGGTCGCGTGATGTCCAAGCACCAGCTGTCTGAAACTGAGATAAAGACTGGAGCTAATCGAGTTACCAGGGCCAAGGTGGTGCGAGTGACCGGCTAACAAAACCATTCTGAAAGGAATATGGATAAATTCTATAACCGATCGGGTCCTCAGATTAGGGGCTGCGACTGACTGTTATCAACTAGCATGATAAACTAGGAATTGTCTTTGGTTACTAAACTGATACGGTTCAGAAGAAATTTTTGCTAGAATTAATGGGATTTCTCATGATAGCAACCGTTCGAAGAACAATGAAATCACCAACCAACACTGACAGGATCAAAAGGTAACAGTAAAGAATCGCACAGAGTGGTGATTCGACTACTCTGAAATTCAGCAGCAATTAATTTTGCTGGGCTTGTTACCACATTCAATTCACTGAAACCCTATTCAGTTCTATGCCATTTCAACTATGAGGATCATGTTTATCATCGCTCTCCCCATCTCCGTATGGGTGATCCTAACGTCTTCCGAAAATGCAATAAAAAGGTGGGAACAGGAGGCTGTGTGCTATGCGGTGTGGACAGTGGTACCTCGCTGTGTTCCTTTTCTTGATTCCAACACATTGAATCACAACCTTCGTTGAAGTATACATTCCATCTAAATGGCTTCATTTGTTATGTGAACCGGAAAACTCTCAATTGGTGTTTATCGTTGTGTACATATAGAACTGCAGATCCTATGGAAAATCATTTGCCCACGATTCGTCCTCAAAATCGGCCCGTCGAGATAAGCAAACTGAATAGGATGGTATCGGATAAATGGTGCTCGATTCGAGCAAAGCTAAGACAGATGTGATGGTACGAAATGATTAGGAGAACAAAACTGTCTACCGTTCACGTACCTGTCTTTTCGATGACGTTACGTAAAGTAAAAGTGGTCCAAAGACCTTCATTGTATCGTTCAATACAAATGCCCACAAATCGATGTGTTCCATTCGGTGCAAACTTATCGGCTACTTCAACCGCCAAAATTGATCCTAGAAAAATGAGATTAGACACGGAATTTAGGTAATACCTAAATGAGTGGATATAAATGAATCGGGAAAAACGACCGATTAGCTGCAACAACCGAGTAAACGGTATATGGATCATATTCTAATCTCGCAAAACACCGATCGACTTGGGTCATTTATTCCTATCACATGACCTCGTATTGGACCATCGAGTGGGAGAATTCAAATGATCCATTTCGACAGTGGGTGTCTGAGTCGGATGCACATGTAAAAAGACTTTTCGTAACACCAATGCCACGAAGGCCCGTAAGCAGCGATCAACGGAGCATATCCGAAACAAGTACTGGAAGTCGAACAGACACCTCAGATGCAACCGAAGCTCCCGTAAGCGCATATGAAGAGGCAGAACTGAGTGCTAATCTATATCCCGAATTGGATAAATTTATTCTAATCACAGAATTCCCCAGAACGTTGTCATACAGGCAACTGTTATATTTTATGCTGCCAAATGTCCCAAACATCCTTATGCAACTTGTTGATCGGATCGACAAAGCGATACCGCCACTTATTGGGCTTTGTTTCGGAATAAGCGATACCAGTATAAAGGAGTGTGATCGTATGTTAACCACAATAACTGCTGCCAGAAAAGATGTTAACCTGTGTGAACAAATCATTGCAAATTGCCGACCTTCTCAAGCTGCTCAGTTGCTTCAGTTACTTTTTCTTCGATTAGAGGATCCGCCGTTCGTAGCCACAGATACGCTTTGTGATACCGTGTTTCAGAAAGGATATTTTATCAATCCACGAATGCAAGTGAGAAAAGAAGTGACAAGTCAAATAACACGTATAACAAAAGAATGCTTATCAACCTTGAACGTCTACCAACAAGCAACAGTATCATACTTTATCCAGCGTTGCCAACGCTGGTGTCAATCGGAAGTGGCGTACACCATTGGACGAAACCCGGCAGCCAATGCTACAACAATTTACAACGAGGCCTTACGATTTTTAAGTCGAATGTTCGCCGAATGTGTGATCGGTTTACCTCGATCTTATGTGGCATCCAGAATTATGATCAACAGACATGATTCCTTGATGGAAATAAAGCGGAACATATTTTTTGTGCTCACAGCAGTAATCAGCAATAATCTGTGGCATACGAATTCAATAGAAACGTTGTACATTCCTCGGGATCTGCTGCCTCCGATCACGATCACAAGCCCAATACAGGGAAACGAATATAACACAAAACCTTTCATTCCTCAAAAGATCCGTTCGTTCAATTGGCTTTAGTCGTCACGAGAGATAGTTGCACATGTCCAGAACTTTTAGTTGAATAATTACCAGCTGCAACTGACGAAATCAATCCGTTCGCCTCATTTGCATAGATGAAGATGTTTGGGAGAATCGCTTGTAATTAAGTGAGATTTCAGTGTTCAGTTGTCAAGATAACTTTCTATTGTAAGGTAAAATGACGTGCAGTATTTACAGTCATAAAACTTCCACTGTGTAGTGATTTTAATTACCATCGAAAAACTAAACACAAGCGAAAAGGAAAGAAGCGGTTACTGTGAGAAACTTAAGCGAAAGGAAGAGTAAAACTAGGGGATTTTTTGTGGCGCAATCAACAATCTGCGTAGCATCTCGGACCGTTCCACAGGACGATCACCAGACAACGAACACTATTGGAACACTATTGTCAATCCAGGCACGGCGAATTTCTGCCGTAAAAGTCTAGGTTGTAAACAAAAAACATAAGAAAGGACGATAAACGGCTGGCATCATACACTCAGCCCCTCAGTGACCACATGCTGGTGATACGAATACTCAATTATGCCAACAGCATGCTCTCTTACATCGGAGATCTATACAGCAAAGTGGAATCTTTTGTGGATATCACCCTAAACCACTCTTGACAAATACCGATCTCGAACGGCAGTAAGTGGTTTCGCTGGTGAAGAACTAAACCAATGGACGCATTTTATACATAATTATAATATCAGTCCAGGAGCAAATCATATACCATCAGAACCATGACGGAACAGAAGAACAATGCAAAGAAATGATGGAAGAAATGGAAACAGCTTAAGGTTAATCATACGTCTTGGGTATGCCACAATATGACTTTATATCAAGTCCATGACTCTTCTGTAGGCATTCTATTATCCGGTAGAAATTTGTCATAGTTCGTCGACTTACAAAGCAAAAGAGTGAAACGGGATGTTCGTAAGCTGTTGCATACCGAAGAGCGGTATTCCCGTCCAAACGCCGCCCGGTCATTTTAGACCAGGGCTTCTTGTAGGTCTGATTACCGAAATGTTCGATTCGGACAACTTCCATAAAATACAGCATCACGAAAACAGGCAGACGTAAACAAGGTTTCGTAAACATACGCATGCACTTTCTGAGACTGAAATGGTACTGCGTAATTGGGCCGGTTTGGATTCAGTCCTCATCATTGCAAAAGAAGCGTTATTTGTGGCGGATGAATTTTATTATTTAGACAGTTGCACTTCACCAAGTAGCGATGCATCGAATGTACTGTCGAGCAGCAGAAGACCGGTTTCGATTTCCGATATGAAACGGCAATGATATCGGGCTGACACTCGGTTATCCATTAGGGCTTAGCTGACCATTGGCATCTGTTTCCTTTCGAGGCTGAAGAACAAGGCCACTTCGGAGGGGAAGTACGTGGATTTCATTGGTGTGAGCACTATCATTTCCGAAGTATTATTCGCCATTGTTCAGCATTAAACAGCAGTGTGAATTCCACTGGTCGCCGCTTTTTCCATCAGGATACACTTTATAACATAGAATGAGGCCAGGGGGTGAGGTCACCATGGCAGCGACTCTGAGGTTAGGCGTAGAGCCCCTTGGTTCAGAAAATATTATCTAGGGGATAAACGGGATTTGAATAGGTAGGATTGATTGGTATATCTGAATAAAGATAGACTCCCCTAGTGACCATTACTCTAAGGCGTCTATTACCTACGGAGTAAGTCGATGTGATTACCCAATGGGATTAGTCGGACTAGATCGAGTTCAACCTCTGAGTGGGCATACAGACTTCAAGGTCTGAAGCTCACGAGCACGTTCCATTGAACTGATGAGGATGTGGCTGAATACAGCAAATAATTATCACAAACTCATGAAAACTTCTCAAATGACTTCGATCAATAGGGACTTCGACCGATCCATCACTGATATTCTGATTCTTCCTCAGTGATCATATAATTGCTGTCGCTCGGTTCTACCAACTATGACTTGCTGTCACATTCCAGCAATTTGCATTGATATGACAAGCTACTTGGTCAGTGCATGCACGCACACGGTACAGGAGTTTCTACGTGAATTTCTTTTAGAAGAAAAGCGTCGAAACTTGTATAAAACCGATGAGCGTAAACGAGGAAGCCATGATTTTCTGATTTCAAAGCCGCGTCTGAATCAGTCGATCGTGCAATTATGCGGCACTGCCGCATAATAATGAAAGGTATTCCAGGAAAATATACCTGAATTATTGAATTCCTGCATGCAAAGTGCCGAAATAAAATTCTTGCATAAGACGATACTTCACCTAAGTTAACACCGCATCTGAATACCGCAATCGCCAAGCGATCTAACGCGCATCGAATTGCCTGTGCATTGTCACTCAGCAAGACGATATCACCGGCATACTCGAAGACAAAATATCTCTTCCCCGGGAGGAGTTCAACTCCACCGTCTAAAAGATCAGATAAAGCGTTCTGCAGAACATCTTCTATGACAAAGTTGAAAAGAAATGGGGATATAAGGCAGCCTTACCGTACTCCATTGGAAACGACGAAGGGTGGCGAAAGCTAGCCATAAGCCCTAACCCAACCTGACCTATGACGGCACAAATCTCTGAGGATCGACACATTCTATTCAGGCACTTCATTCTCCAACAAACAGTGCCATAGTGCAGACCCATCAACAAAGTCAAAGACTGCGTGAAACTACAGGAACATGATGACCGTTGGTCTTTGGGAGCTAAAACGGTACTCCAACACCTGTCGCAGGGTGAAGATTTGATTAACTCATCCACGACCAGTGCGAAACCCAGCCTGTTCCTCATGAGTTTGCCCTTCATACGTGTTGTACAACCTGCGAAGAATGACGGACGAAAGTAGCTTTGACGCTATCGAGATTAGGCTAATGTCCCTATAGTTGGCGTAGTCACTGCGCAAGCCCATTTTAAATACTGATAAAACGATCAACTCTCCCCCCATGAGGAGACTTTCTCGGAGCATCAGACCTTCGAGAATAAAACTCGAAGTTCTCTGATTAGTTCCATTCTGCAGAAACCCCTTCGGAGCCCCGCGCTTTATGACGTCCTATGGCTCGGATTTCCCTGAAGATCTCCGCCTCAGTTGGTGGTGGATCTGTTGTAGCAGCCCATCGGACAATTGCCGGAATAGCCATGGGGTTGGCTGACTTTGAGGGACAGATAAATTATGCTTGAAAGTCCTCCCCCCAGCGTACAAGACGTCGGCGCTGGTTGTGTATAAGCGAGCCGTCAGCTTCACAGATCGTTTCGCTCACACCCAATGCTTTCCTACCAGAAGGTCGGATGAGGTGAAGCAGGCTGCGGTAACTTTTCATAATGGCAACATGTTCAGTCTCCCTGCGGAAACTTGTGTTGAGCTTCCGTCTCACTACCCACCAGGGTAGGCTAACATGCGTCAGGAAGTCACAAAGAATTATCAGAAATCCACGGCGTAGTTAATAGCGATGTGGTCGATTTGGGTGCACCGTTGACTCGAAGAGAGCGGACGCCAGGTGACATACTGGCATTTCGAACATCTGAAGTTCGTACCAGCGAAAAACAATTGATGGTCTGAGCACAAAGCTAACAACTGCTTTCCGTTTTCAGAACGACAAGAGCTGAACCAAAAGGACCTCTTGGATGCTCCTCAGTCCAGAACAACCGACCTACTCGGGCATTCATGTCTTCTGCTGTGCACAAAAGGTCGCGCAGCTTATGATAGAAAATGTCCTTGACTCCATCTGGGCTGCAATCTGTTGGCGCGTACGCTGAGACGGCAAGCAAGTTGCGTCTATCAAACGGAGGACTGTTTACTTTGCACAAACCTCCAAGTCACACTGCGTACAGCGGGCTGTCGACTGGGATCCAGTCAAGTAGTCCAGCCGCAGCCCTCTCACTGAGAGTCACATCAACACCAGCAACCCCAGGAGCCGCAGACTCAGCGTCCCCAGGAAGACTCAGATGAAACTTCACGGAAGGACCAGATGGGCATTTCAATTGGATAACAGAGCTGGAGTCTTGAATGTGTGTCTCTTGGATGCAACACATCAATGGCTATGGTCTCTGATGCACGAGCTAAACACTCCTGTTGATTTACACGTATCAATTTTTGCACAGTGAAGGTGGGAAGTTTTAAGAGGCATTGGGGACGAAGAAGTACATCAGCCAACGGAAGTGGGTTCAATGAGATTTAGACCTCATCTGAGGGAGGGAGTGAGAAGACAAGAAGCACTATTATTTCAGTGACACTCCTACTAGCATGGTCACCTGTAGAATCCGAATAGTATGAGGTAATCCAGTAGGAGGATGAAGGACGCGAAACAATAGGGGCACAAAAGGTTGTGTACGGTGGAATGTCGCTGTTGTGATTACTTAGAAAGTGAGATGCGTTCACATTATAGATCCGCCGCATTCACGTTTAAGTGTTATGGGCTGCTGCGCAATTCGGTCGCGCGGTCCAATACATGCAACCTTTTGCATTACCCCAAATTTCTGTATTCAGTAATGTTGGCGGTCATTTATCAAGGCTACTGATCACCCAATATCTCGCGGATTCACGCGTCAAGCTGCATATGGTATCCTCGAGGATGGAACTGCGAGCAACTTAAGTTAAAGAAATCCATCGCTTCCGAAATTACCATTTCATGGAACATGTGGTTGCCCCTGAATATACGTATTTCGCGTGCCTACAAATAATTCCTTACTGCACTAGTCGTCGCACAAGATAATCGGGAGCACGCTGCCCATTGCATCGAGCAGGGTGCGCAGTGATAAGTATGCTACTGCTCAGAACTACCTCTCTTTCATTCAACCGGTATCTTGTCTCCAACCCAATCTCTTTGACCCTTCTGCCCACCCATAATGTCCCCACTAATGACACGCCAGATACTCGCATGGTCCGATTCCACGTATGTGGTCCAGTATGATCTACATTTCTGGACAGAACTGCGCCAACGGTAGCTTACTGCAATATGGTTGATCTGAATCAGACTACCTATCGAGTTAGAGCGCCATGTTGCTGTGTGGCGCGAACTGTGTCGGGAATTCGCACTAGATAGGGATAAGTTATTGTAGGTACAATATTGGAGAAGCCTCGCTCTGTTATCTATTCGCTGAGCAGACAAGGCGCATCGCCCACGTAAACAGGACTCCGATGTACTCGGTTTTCCAACTTGTGCATTACAATCACCTGCTACCACTTCAATGTCAGAGCGTTTGCTCTTCCAAACAAGGGTGACGAGGTCATCGCAAAACTCGTCTTTCTCCATGTCAGTGCTGCAGTCTATTGGAGCGTATGCTGAGATGACAAATAAACTGCGCTTAACACTATTATCCTTCCGGAGGCCAACTGATCCCTGCAGTCTCACGGCGCACAAGCGACCGTTGACTGGGATCCACTCTCAAAGGGCCGCTTCAGTCTTCTCACTCAAAACTATTCCTATACCGCGCTGACCCACAGCTTGAGCTGCTTCGTCTCCTGAAGTGTGCAGGTAATATTCTGACGAGACATTTGGCGCAGTTAGTTGAATTACTCTACTCCAATCCTGAATTCGTGTTTCACTCACGCAGCAGACATCAATCGAAAGTGAGTCCACTTTCAGAGCTAAACGCGCCTGTTGGGCAGCCTGTATTAAAGTGCGCACATTGAAAGAACCGAGATTCAGAGGCTGACGAGGCTTGAGAACATGTGAGCCAGTATAACGGGAACCATGTGCCACGTTATTTGACAATGAACCGTTGCGAGTATCGGGCGTGTTATCAGTGGGGACACCATGGGTAGGCAGAAGGGGCAAACAGATTGAGTTGCGAACAGAAGACAGGCTGGATGAAGGGGAATTGTGAGCGGTAGCATACTTATCACTATCCACCTCATTCGATGCAATGGGCAGCGCGGTCCTGATTATCCTGCGCGACGACCGATTCAGTATGGAATTATTTTTAGGCGTGTAACTGATAGGGATTGATGGACGGGTGCTGCTAGGGAGTCCAGCCACTAAGCAGAAGAACGATTAGGGTTTTCGACCAAAGCCCTTGGTTCTGACAAGAACCTGACCGCAAGGCAGCGGGGCATAGCTGAGTGGAAGCCCATCTACTTGGATCAGTTATTCTTCCACTCTTTTTTCTGACTGAGCTGCTAACTCAGATCAAACCCCCAACTTGGAGGACCAGGCGACTACTTCATCAGGCCTCTACCCATTGACCTTCCAGGCATAATTGGATCTTCGGTTTGAGATACTTCATCCTGTACTGCTCGTTGGATCATGGAGGCACGCAAGCCGTCACACCACGTCAAGGTTCGGTCTCCTTGTGACAGGATGGTCTACCTCCAGCCGAAGATTTAATCGTGCCTGTTAGACTCATGGGTGGGGGTCGGAAGAAGTAGTCTCTTGGTTTTCCAGGTCGGTGGTAGATTTGAGCCGACAACTCGGTTGGAAGAGGGAATGGAAGAATAACTGGTCCGAGTGAATGGACCACACCTAAGCTGTAGTGTGGACAGGATCTCGTTAGAACCAAGGGCCTTTTTTGAGAACTCTAATCGTTCCCTTTCTTAGCGGTTGGACTACATATAAGTACCCGTTAAACATGTCTGATGAGCCATACGAATAAAAAATATTCTATACTGCATCATTCGCCGCGCAGGGTAATCAGGAACGCGCTGCCTACTGGATCGAGCAGAAGGGATGGCGATAAGCACACTGGTGCTCAGAGTTCTCCCTTTTTAGCTCAACCTGACCTCTACCCCAACCAACTCTCTTATCCCTATCTGCCTATCCATAGCGCCCTCGCTAATAACTTCCTCAATAATTTACAATGGTTTGTTGTCAAATAGCGTCGTAAGTAGTTTTCAGTTTCGTGGCTTACAGTTTGTCAAATTTGGTCAACCTCTGGATCTCGGCTGCTTCAATGTGCTCACTCACATGCAAGCTGGTCAACAGACGTGTTGAGCGGCTGTTGCATCAGTGAAATACGAATTCAGTAATCACGCAGCGTAACTGAAGTAGCTGCGCTAAATATCGTAAAATATTCCCTGCATATATTAGGAGACGGAACAGATCAAGATGCGGACCAGTGTGGTTTAAGAGTAATATTGACTGACATGGCTAGATCCTGATTAATGATTGTTTATGTGCCATAAGATACCAGGGGTCCATTGATGTTCGGAAGGATACCTTTTTAAAGCGCAGTTTATTTGTTATCTCGTCTGAAACCAATGCGCAAAAGTGACGTACGCAAAACAACAGGCCAGATTTCAGGATGCAGGTATCGAAGTAATAACTACGGAGAAGTTGTGTGACCTAGATAATCGATTCCGCGAAACATGGGCAATGTGCACTAGACAAACTGACGAGGGCCGTGGTTCTATTCAGCATGTGCTTTGCACCTTCAGTCTAAAGTGCTGTTACAAGACTGGACGACGGTAGCACCGAACTGCATACCAGATGCAGAAGAACTAACCATTGTTGATCGTTTCACTTATCTCGACAGCTTGACTAGTGGTAGCACCACGGTAGTGGAGATCAGCTCACGTATATCCAAGGCGCGAGTGGCGCAGCGCTTATTGTGCAGACCTGCTATTTCGCTGCAGGTCGTGTGTACAAGACCGCAGTGCACTCACTTACGTTGTGTACTTGGCAGACATGGCGTTTTCGAGTTGAAGATGCCCGTCGTTTAGAGGTTTTTGATCATCGATGTCTGCGTAGAAGCAATAGGATTAGATGCAGCGGCCGAGTGAGTATAGTGCAGACCAGAAATCTATTATTGAACGCCAGCTATGAAAACATTGTCTCCGCCCACAAAGCTTGATAAAATTCGCTGGTTGGATTACGCATTGCGTAAGACGAACATTCGTCTGCTAAAGCTTGCCTTATTTCCGGTTCCTCCCACGGGAATGGAAGAAGCTATGTGGGGGGAAGAGTTGATGTGACAGCGTCAAATGAGGAAATGTACAGTAAACCTAGCTAAAGTAGGTGTTTCACGTGTTGTTGGTTTGGGTTCGGATGCGCGGTCAACTAACCGGGTAGAAACCTTGAAGGACACAGCATCGAACAGTGAACAGTGGGTTCCTTGCTATTATTTTCTGTCGAATCCAAATTACTGAAAATGTGATTTTGAACAATCGGACTGCACTCCGTGTGTTGGCTACTGCGGCATTCGTTTTTTCTTCCGCAAGCGTAGGTTCAGTCTGTTCTTCTGGCTTATTGAATCTAACTATTGCAACGTGTAACACTGGAGAAAAGGTAGCGGCCAATGGAGCCTGGCCCTGTTATTTAACGCTGAACAATGATGATGACGAGGACGACCATGTGCTCATCTCAACCACATTGATTGTGAAGTAGGTATAGAGATCTAGGAATGTGTGCGCGAACGCTTGCATTCAGGCAGGACGAGCTGAAAGCGACACACCGATACTGAGAAGCCGATCATCGATTTGTTGTACGCACAGTTGTGGCATTATTTCAAACAAATAACAGCGCTTTTAGTATCCCTAATTAGTGCCAACCATCATCGTCTCTGACAATTTTACAAACAACAGACAGACAAAATTTACCAACATAAAACTCGGGAATTGCAAGGTGTTTGCGCCGCAGCATCATCTCTCTGCGTTCCAAACGCTCGCGTAGTTTGTCACGGTATCGCGGATCCAAATTGTGCGGTAAGAGTTCCTGATATAGGCGGCTAAAAGTTTAATTGATAAACACAAACAGGAACGGTGCTTCAGACACTATGCAGACTAAGGTAAATCGTGGCAGTAGTAGTCTAAATAAAATATACATTGTTTGAGATGCTAAACCGATAATCTCCCCGATCGGCAACGATCAAAAAGGGGAAGTTGAGAAACACTCAGCTTGAATGGGGTCTAGAAATGCAGCCTAATAGGTATTTTTATTGAGAAGCAACATGAAGTTATATTCTACTTCGTTATGTTCTAAAACCTACAACCTTTAAGGCTTATACAACCGAGATTTTTTTGCAATTTCTTCCGGTCTGCGTTCCAGCCCATATTTGAGTACCAGTCGTGAACCAGGGCAGAGCTCCAGGTCACCAGGCACGGACAAGGAAACAGCCACCATTCAGGTGGCTAGTCGGAAATAATCTGGATTCGGGCTCACTGAATAAGCGACCGAGGACAAACACTAGTAATGTCAAGATCATGGTGGTTTTCGTGTAAGGAGAGACGGCTCTAAAAGAACGTCACGAGAATCCGACGATGGCACTGTGGGGTGGCGAGTGCGGCTCACCAACAAAACAAGGCCAAGGCTTCGAATCCTGCTGGTGTTGGTGGGGTTCTCAATGAGACAACCGAGGCTGTAACACTTGAATGGATCCCGGTCGACAGCCGGTAATGCGCAGTGAGGCTTAGATTGGATTGTCCCTCTGATAGACGCAATTTGCTAGTCGTTTCAACGTACTTGTATACAGACTGTAGCACAAATAGAGTCAAAAGTACATTCTATCAAAAGCCGCATCTCTTACATAAGAGAAAGCGGAGTAAGATCGTGATTTGAAAAAGAAACATGAGCGTCAGAATACGTCCGCTATCCTGGAATGAGGCTCGTTTTATCTAGCTTCCTGTAGCTCAGAAAACGAGGAAGGGTTGTTGGTCCTCTGTTCAGACTAGCGATTTCTTACCACGAGTACAAACTTCGGACACTTCAATCGCCGCTAAACCACTTAGCATCCACCCTCTTCGAATCCGCAATCGAAACACATCAAACATTGTTATTTACAAGATTAACGGTCGTACTGCTTTACTCATCTTAACGCCGACCACACGCTAGTAGGCACCAAGCTCCCTGTGTTTTGGTGGGCGCTCGAAAAGTATAATAAAGCGTCCTTTATGCTGCGATCAGCTCACCGATATCACTCGCTTGTCAGTTTTCCGAAAGCTACTGAAAAGCTGCAATTGTCTTCGATTAAAAACACGAAGGAAAAAGAATGCTTGCATTCTGATGGCTTAGTGACTTCACGCATGCTAGTCCATCCCAGCTGATGGCAAGTGCAGTGAGACAGAGTTCAAACTGAGACGTAAAGTTAAACCAGGCTTAAGTAGGAAAATCGAGATCAGGTAGTCTCTTCGTGCACCAGAGATTAAAAATGCTGCCGCAAGTTGTTTCACTTCATCCAAGACACCGATATGGAAGCATTGGGTGTGAGCGGAACGACCTGTGAAATTGACGGTTCACTGATTCGCAATTAGTACCAACGTTATGCACGCAGGGTGGAGTTCCGGAGCAGTCCAGCTGAGCCCCAGTATCAGTTTTTCCCACAGTTATTTCGTCACGCGTCCCGTGGACTGTTTCGACAAATTTACCTTCTGAGACAACATACAAGAAAATTAAAATCTTAAACGTCATAATCTGCTGGGTCCCGATGGACTTTCCACGGCTTTATTTAAAGATGGAGGAATGGTTTCCAAAGCTTGATATTCCTAGAAAGTCTCATAATCGCCGGGGAATTGTTTGTTGTGTTAATCTTTAAGAATGGCTCGTTTAGTGACTGTGATAACCGTAGGAGTACTGGCCTAATCCCGATAGCATCAGGGCTGCCAGTGTCTGCGATTTTCTGGCACACGTGAAGAACAGACTAGCGACGAATATGCTGGGTTTCGCGCCGGTCGTAGAAATGTTGGTCAAATCTTTACCCTTCGACACCTGTCAGAGCACCGTTTTTCTTTCCAAAGCTAAATGGCAATTACGCTCGAGGATATTCGCGACCCATCGACACCGTCAAATGGCCTGCACTACAGCACTTTCGTTGAGGAATGGAGTACCTGAGGCATATCTGTCGGTCCTCATAGAGTTGTGCCATCATATCTCAGGTCGGATAAGAGACTGCGGTGAGCCTCATAGTCTCCGATAGAGAACAGCAGGGTCTCAGTATATTCCCGCTCCTACTCAACTTTGCCCTTAATGTCCTATAGTCTCTTGGAAAGTAGGCTTGGGCTGCGCAGAGAAAATAGCGTTTTTGACTAAGAGCATGCCGATAATATCGCCGTGCTGAGCAACATTGCACCACTTGGTTACTGAGACATCTGTATGATGTGCGTATCGCACCTTAAAAATGAAAGGTGCTTCTTCAATATTGGCAGGAGCCTGTGCCAACATTCACCCTTTGTGCTGATAGGTTACGGGTGGTCAATAGTATTTCGGAAATCTGATTGCAACAAACGGGTGTTGGAAAGAAAGTCACATTAGGAATTACGAGAATCAAGGCACCATTCGCGGAACTGCGACACGCGTGGCTCCGCCATGAATTGCTCCATTCCCCCAATGAAAGGGTGCATTATGCCAAAGTGTGTGCTTCGCTGCGGTTGAGACTTGGTCTTTCTATGTAGAAGATACCCGGTGACTTTCAAAGTTCTTCTAACGATTTCGCCGCAGCATTCCTCGAGTCTGAATGAAAAACCAAGTGCGCGATGATGAGGTGCGTCGTCATACGTTAGGTGCAGACATTCGTCTTCGAATCGAGAGGATTATTCTACATCGCCCTCGGTGGCTTGGACTCGTTTGGTGTCTGTCTATAGTTTACCTTTTCGTGATCTTTACAATCGTGCTGATTAAGCCTACGGGAGCCTCTAAATGCCTCAGCATGGTCGGGAGTGGGTGTCTCAGGCTCCGAATCGGCTGATCGTTCTGGACGCCTGTCGAAATGCTCCCAAGTGACTGGCATCCTAAGCAGCCTGTGCTGAAGAAGTCATACCCACTGCCTCCTCGTGGCAGAGGTGCCAAAACTAACACGAGGACGAAGGTGAATGCCCGATGCTTCTCACCGGGTTGACTGATTTTCGGTGATTAGCCTAGGAAAGATGGTTAAACCGTGATTCCAAAATAACCACAGGCGATTTAGGAAGCACACAGCTGTATGCTCACGGGCGTCTATAGTGAAGGGATGTAGTGGACACCCATGATGTCTAGCCCCATCTGAAGGGCTCATGAAATGAACAATCATTTAGCGGTCTCCATTGACCACCAGATCGTCCTGCTACCTTGTGGGTTAGACCATTTGGTCAAACGTTCGGGGTAGGGTTCCCTAAGTCAACCCTCGACCTCCATGTGAGCAGCCGGTATTACCAAACCAGAAGAGGACTGATGGATCCATATGGATGGCCAGCGGATGTGAAGATGTGGAACAGAACTAGGATTTGTTGTGAACTACATAAATTGTTTCTTTTTTTTCTCCTTTTAAGCTCACTGTTTTCATCCTTCGCCATAATTCCGATGGCACATTATCTACATTCAGATTTGGGCCATATGTATATATATATATATATATATATATATATATATATATATATATATATATATAT